>JAZHEH010000883.1:0-10776 GCA_036589455.1 Ateles fusciceps
AAAACTTCTTAAACGGCAATAAACACATTGAATTAAACAGCATTTTTCTTATGTATCTGTACAATGGAATTATAGGATTGTTGGGCTCTTGCCAGATTATATTGACTCTGAAAGTAATTACACATTTCAGATCAAAACCAATTAGGTAAAAATTATCACAATAAATTTACAAATGGATCCCTGTGCCTAATGGTCACAGGACAGGATAGCCACGGTGGCTCACACCTGTAATCCCAGCACTTTGAAAGGCTGAGGCGAGTGGATCACCTGAGGTCAGAAGTTCGAGACCAGCCTGGCCAACATGGTGAAACCCTGTCTCTACTAAAAATACAAAAATCAGCCGGACGTGGTGGCGCACGGCTGCAGTCCTGGCTACTTGGGAGGCTGAGGTGGGAGAATATCTTGAACTAAGGAGATGTAGGCTGCAGTGAGCTGAGATTGCGCCACTGCACTCCCGCCTGGGAGACAGAGAGAGACTCTGTCTCAAAAAAAAAAAAAAAAAAAAAGTACACAGGACACTGAATATTTCCATTTCAAAAACAATTTTAACTTAATAGCCTCATTTCTCAATTTCATTATTCTCTATAATTCTGTAAGAATAACCTAACAAAAACTGTACCCCAATAAACATCAACAAGCCTCACAGTTCATTATTATACATCTTCCTACTACTGGGCAAGTACAAAGCCTTCAGGTTCTAGAGTCCAACTCCATGTTGATGAATCAAGTGAAAGAACACTGTCTGGATGTTAATAAACTCTCTTCCTCATCACTTCTATCAAAAAAAAAAAAAAAACCCTTACAAAATATTACTTGCAGATGAGAAAATATTAAGCTTCCACAACTACACCTATGAATGACATTTTAAGTTAGAAATCTAAAGAATGCCCATAATTGGCGCCAAGCCATTTACTAAAGGAGTCCTCTTTTAGTAAAAATATACAATCTTTCTAAGAAGCCAAATCTAGGATTAATTTTGTCGCCATAGGTACAACCAACCTATATCTTAACTTCCAATTAATATACCATCAGCATTCTCCGTAGTGGTGCACATCTATCTACTAGGTCACAGATTTTTTTTTTACATAATAAATTCATACAGCACAACACTCAAAAACGTCTATATCCTAAGCACAAACTCTCCCTACTTGCCCCCTAACCACAAAGTTTCCTCCTATTCATCCCCCTTCCTACACAAAAGTTAACCACTATTACGAGTTTCTTGTATGTTCTTCTTTAAACAACAGTGGACAGCCCACTGTTATGAGCCACTGTCCCCTGCTTTCCCTCGCAGAGAGATGCATGCAGCAGACACTGTTTCAAAATCCTATTTTCTTTGATACTAAAGCTACATCACTTGTTTGTTTGAGACGGAGTCTCACTCTGTTGCTTAGGCTGGAGTGCAGTGGTGTGATATTGGCTGAATGCAACCTGCCCCTCCCAGGTTCAAGGGAGTCTCCTGCCTCAGCCTCCCGAGTAGTTGAGATTCCAGGCACATGCCACCACGCCCAGCTAATATCTGTACTTTTAGTAGAGACGAGGTTTCACCATGTTGGTCAGGCTGGTCTCAAACTCCTGACCTCAAGTGATCCGCCTCAGCCTCCCAAAGTCCTGGGATTACAGGCGTGAGCCACCGTGCCTGGCTACAGCACTTGTTTTTGCTTAATGTATACTGGCATATCTTTATCAACCTCTCTCCTTTATAAAAACTTTCCATCTTTTCATATTCTCATACTTTATATATGATGGATTAAAACAACTGGATTTTATAAATTCAATCAGTCTAACTTTAGTCCATTTACATTTGCTGTGATTGATTTATGTGGACTGCTTCTATGACCTTTAGAGCTTCTATACCTTAAGAACTTCTACTTCTCTCGCTTTGTTTTTTTGTTTGGTTTTGAGATGGAGCTTCACTCTTGTCACCCAAGCTGGAATACAGTGGTGATCTCGGCTCACTGCAAACTCCACCTCCCAGGTTCAAGCAATTCTCATGCCTCAGTCTCCCGAGTAGCTGGAATTACAGGTGCCTGCCACCACGCCCAGCTAATTTTTGTATTTTTAGTAGAGATAGGGTTTCACCATGTTGGACGGGCTAGTCTCGAACTCCTGGCCTCAAGTGATCCACCTGCCTCAGCCTCTGAAAGTGTTGGCATTAGAGGTGTGAGCTACTGCGCCCGGCCTCTCTCTCACTTTCTAATAAAATTTTAATATTTCCTCCTGGGTCCACTGAGACATATTTTAGACCTCATTCTGATCTCTCTCCCCACCACCCCACCTACTTCTGCCCTATCATCTATCTTCATTGTCTCTGTGTAACATTCTGCCTTATGTTTTTGGAGATAATCATCTAATCAATTAATTCCCTCTTCTGATGTCTAATCCATCTACTGAGTTTCTAATTTCAGCAATTACATTTTGTATTTATTTTATTTTATTTTATATTAAGACAGAGTCTCACTGTCACCCAGTTTGGCACGAACATTTCTCAGTGCAGCCTCAGCCCCCTGGGCTCAAGTGATCCTCCCATCTCAGCCTCCTGAGTAGCTAGAACTACAGGCCCATGCCTATAGTAGCTAGAACTACAAGCACAGAGAAAAACAGTAAAAATAAATCAACGAATAAAAAGACTAGAGCCTAGCACATAAAAGTTCACCTGTTATTAGTTCTATATAGGAACTCAATTTTGCAAAACTTCAAAGTACATATAATTTTTAACTCACTAGGGTATACAGCTGGGAGAAGGTCTTGACGCATGTGTGATGGAGTATATGTTGTTTGCTGAGAGGCAATGGGAAGGAACACTGAGCCATCCCCCACGCAGAAAACTGCTAGAATAGTAAACAATATGTACCGGTCATGCACTAGTCAAACCAGTTCACGAATCACAGGATATCTGACCTTGCCCCCATCACTGACTCGCAAAGAGTGCTTTCTAGCTTATTTCTATTTTACTAGTGAACAGGCACTATCTGCCTGTTTAGTCTTTATTCTATGAAGAAACACTGAGCACCTGCTTATTAAAAATAATCACTTGTTCACAAAGAATCAATACGTGGGTCAGAGTCTGCTCTGGGCTTTCAGCTGGGAAATGCTGTCAGCCCCCTGACATCCCACTCTGATCCCACTTTTGCATTTTATCTTTATAATGTCTGTTTCTTAACTCCTTCAGCACCGCCAAAGGAATAGGACTCCACGACCCAGCTGGTCTCAGCAGGATACATACCAACAATAAATTTACAACAGTAGACATGGTTATCTATAGTACATCTAACACAGACTAAAAAAACAGACCCTAAATCATTAAATGGTAATTAATTCATATCTTCAATTTTCTTATACTTCTGTATTTTCTATAGATCACTTTTGTAACAAGAAAACAAAGCAAATGAAAATGAAATCCATTATCTCAAAAAGAAGTCAAGACAAAAAGAAGGCTCATAAAGTAATATAAAATACATTTTAGGATTTAGGTAAAATTCTTAACAAAATTACCTTATTTGCTCCAAACTGCACTCTGGTTTTGCCTTCAACTAAGGTGGCATTCATTTGCATCATGACCCATTCCATTCAGTAGGCACTGCTCCAGCCCTGCAGGAAGAACAAAACATCTCTAGAACACAGCAACGTTCCTAATTCCCACTTGGGAAGGCCTAACAAAATGGCATATAACTCAACAGCAGCACATCGGTATTAAAAAAGTCTGTAGTCAAGGAGAAAGGTAAAACTGGACCATTTCCAGAATCTCACAAAGAACAACAAACCTATGTTCTAAGTGCCTAACATGAGCAAATTAGAACCTTAAATAAAGGTCACTCTTAATGCCTATCGTAGCATACATTCAGCACCAAGTACACAACCACTTTACTGGTTTACCATTTTCATTCTTGAAAGTAGGAGGTATTAAAAAAAAAAAGGAACTAAAATTTCTTTAAGAGTAGGAGCTATTACTTAAGAACTTTCTCCTTACAATCTGACTTATTTCATCAAAACACAGTATTAAGGGTGAAAATTTAACATTTTAAGAAAACAGTCACCTGTTTTGTGAGAAGTTCCATATGAAATGCTCCTCTACCCAATACATACCTTAAAAAAAAGAAGGAATCATACAAAATTCTCTCAGGAATTATTCCTCCGGAAACTATTTCTAAGTGGCATTACTAAGAAAGTATGCACACAAGATGAGAGCATGCAAACATAAGAGAGTTGTGAGGGATATAGGATTATCGGTATGTATTTAGTTATTTCTTTATTAGTAGAGTCTCACACTGTTGCCCAGGCTGCAGTGCAGTGGCACGATCTCAGCTCACTGCAACCTCTGCCTCCCAGGTTCAGGCGATTCTCTTGCCTCACCCTCCCAAGCAGCTGGGATTACAGGCACACGGCACCACATCCATCTAACTGCTGTATTTTTAGTAGAGACAGGGTTTCACCATGTTGGCCAGGCTGGTCTCAAAACTCCTGACCTCAAGTGATCCACCAGCCTTGGCCTCCCAAAATGCTGGGATTACAGGCGCGAGCCACCACACCTGGCGGACTATGGGTAATTTAAAAATTCTAATGCCATTACCCTAATCACTCTTAAAATCTAGTCAATTTTTTAAAATGGCTCCTAGAACACTTTCAAATTTTTATGATGTCAGAAACTAAGAACTTAGCCCTAAATATTCCAAAGAATAGGGGCAGAAAAACCAGTTTCCTTAAATGACATTAGAGTGTTCTTTATCCTTAAATGACATTAGAGTGTTCTTTACCTCTGAAACTTTCTCAACCATCATGTTACAGCCAAGAGTTTTTCCTCCGACGATGGCACAGGAATCAAAAGGTGGTTCCAGGATGTGAAGAGCTGATGAACAGGGTTAAAAAGTTGCTATCAGCAGATGAGAAAGGCAATCTACAGCAATGAAACATATAACTGAGGCTACGTATGCATGGTGGCTCATGCCTGTAATACCAGTACTTTGGGACGCTGTAATGGGAGGATCCCTTGAACTCAGGTGTTCAAGATCAGCCTGGGAAACCTAGTGAGCCCTCATCTCTACCAAAAATAAAAAGATGACCCTAGCGTGGTGGCACATGCCTATAGTCCAAGCTACTTGGCAGGAGGATCCTTGGGGCCTAGGAGACAGTGAATTATGATTGTGCCACTGCACTCTTGCCCGGGTGACAGAGCAAAGACCCTGTCTCAATACCAACAAACATATGACTGAATCCACCACTAAGGCAGAAATGGAGAAGGAGAGCAGCTGAGATCAGCATGTTAATGAATTGCTGGTATAAACTATAATTACATAACCACAAAAGTCCAGGTTCTAGAGATTTACACACAGTTACACATTTAAATGGTCTTGCCTCTGAGTCTTCCTAATTTTTTCTAATATTGCCAAATTTTCTTTTCAAGTCCACCATCCTCTGACTTTTTCCCACTAATAGGCTCTTCTTCCTTCATCTCATAGTGACCTAGGTCTTCCATATCCTGCAAAAAGAAGAAAAACATTACCTTATTAAAGGTGTTATTCTTCATAGTTTCTTATGCTAAAAGTTAAATTATTCTTGGCTCAGTGGGAAACGAGAACCAGAATACATCTATACTATGGGGGAGAGAAAAAGCCCCCACATTCAGTTCAAGAGGTTCCTTCCTTTTATATCCTATCTTTTATTTAAAAGCTAGACTCTGGGTAAAGCAGATTAAAAGTTTTGTAAAGTCCCATTACCAAATAAGCCAACATACATACATACATACATACATACATACATCATTCATTCACTCACTCACTTACTCACATGGAGTCTCCTACTGTTGCCCAGGCTGGAGTACAGTGGTATGATCTCAAGTCACTACAACCTCGGCCTCCCCCGGTTCAAGTGATTCTTGTGCCTCAGTCTCCCAAGTAGCTGGGATTACACACGTCCACCAACATGCCAGCTAATTTTTTGGTATTTTTAGTAGAGATGGGGTTTCACCATGTTGGCCAAGGCTGGTCTCCAACTCCAGACCTCGAGTGATCTGCCCATCTCTTGCTCTCCTGCCCTTCTGCCTTCTACAATGTGAGGATACAACAAGAAGGTCCTCAGACACCAAATACTGCTATTTTCATCTTGGACTTCCCAGTCTCAAGAACTGTGAGAAAATAAATGTCTGTTCTTTATAAATTACCCAGTCTCTGGTATTCTGTTATAACTTAAAACAGACTAAGATAAAACTCCTTGATCATTTTTCAACAAGAGGCAGTTTCACTACTTCTGGTGAGTAGTCCCTAAAATGTTCTCAAATTCTTTTATGCAAACATAAAATTCTTAAAACTTAGCAGTTCCTCTTCCGAAAAATAACCAAATACAGGTTAAAGACTGATTAGTATTAAATAAAGAGCTCTTGTTTGCCAGGAAAGCAAATTCAAAGAATTCAAATAAAGCAATTTGCTCAAAGGTGTATCATCGTTTAGAGGTAAAGCCAGAGTTGAGAAATTATCTTCCATTCCAAATACACTATGCTTTCAATTATTACACATAAATACTGGTTTACAAAGGAGATTAGAAAATTATTCAAATGTTCACAAATGAACATATTTATGAAATGTCATTCTTATCTAAAATACCTACTTCAGCCATCTCCTCTTCTTCCTCTTCCTCTCAAGTCACTTATTCTGTTGTCCCATTCTGAAATACAGAAAGAATCTGCCAGGATTACACAGGCTGAATACAGGCTGAGTCCATTAGAAGACTGGTGCCACAGGTTTAGGGACAAACTCTCAACCACCTGTCACTGCAGTTCCACAACCAGAGAGTTTATTAAAATTAAATGTTAAAAACAAGCACAAAATAAGGAAACAAACAACTGGATAACTGCAGATATTTCCTGTCATTTCCATTCTGTTTCAACACTGCAGAACAATACCCTCGTGGCCCAATGGTGAAGCAATGTGCACATGAGTGACAAAACATGGGAACCAGAAAAAGAATATAAATGTAAATCAAACTTTTTAAATCCCCATAATGCAACAGCTTCTTTCCTTATTTAGTGGATTAATGTCCATTCCACATGAATTCACATTTTGGTTCCAGGAGGCCATGCACCATAAGCCCTAATAACAAAGACCACTACTTCTAGAGGGTAAAACAGAACCTGTGGCCAGTATCTCCTGGTGGTAAAAGTCTTCAAGACTCATAAAATTATGTTCTATTTGTCTTCTGGATTTGGGGGACCACGGAAATAGAAAAGGACAGAAACAAAGCATGCTTTTGAGGTTCCCTGGGCTCGTTAGTAGAAAAATAGGTGTTTTCCTTTGGGGATTTTTTGCGGCTTAGAATACTTTTTCATTTTCCTCAGTCTTTAAGGGAGTGGTAGGCTTTGGCAGTCCCACTGCTGACAAAATCTTGTCTTCTTAAACTGAGCCTTCTTGTAGGCATGATGGAGTTCCATGTACGCCCACAGAGAACACACGAGGACGGTTTGTTTCTTTGTTTACTTTGTGCTTATTTTTATCCCCTTAAGTTTTTTTATCACTGATTTTTAAATAAACTTAAGAAATTTAGATTATGAGTATACGTGAGTGTAAGAAAAAAAAAACTGAAAGTTGATCACAGCAAATTAAAGAAATATTTTCCTCCCAGAACTTAAAGTAAAATAAAAATAAAAATATATATAAATAAAAATAAGAATAAAAGTAAGTCTTTTCCACAGAGAAAGGCAACTATGATTATAAAATTTAACATTCCCCCAAACACTGAGTGAATGAGATTTTTGCTCAGGAAATACTTTACCTGTAACAATGCCATTAAATGCAAATTTCTTCTAAACGATGGCATACCGTGTAATGTCTTTCCTGGCCTTTGTGGCCACTGCCCTGGACTAGTGGAAGAATGGACTCTAGTCTTTCTCTACAAGAGGAAATAAGGCCTTCTATCAGGCTGCCCGGCCAGCTTGGGGCACTGAAAATAGAGCTCATTTTAATGAGATATATTTATCAACCAGCCCAGTTTTGCCCAACATTTAAGAAATAGCACAGAGCCAGTAAATCTCATATGATCTTCTTCAAGCCATTATTTTAACTCAGGAAAACACCAGAGAAGTAAAGAAGTCATGTTGGAGAAGATATAAGAATGTGTCAAGACCATCCAGAAATGATATGAGAAATACTGCTGTTTTAAAAGGTGACAACATCCAGTGAGATGAATCCATATTAAATGTTATTTTAACTATGCTATTATTAAAGCCATTCGTACAGAGTTAGTCTTCACAACTACTGTTATATTTTGTTTCTATTTTTCTTTTTTAAAACCTGACAACATTTGTCATAAGTAAGATAAGGAAAGAAATTCTTCAACTCTTTTGGCCAGAAAAGCGTAACAGAAAATAAATTTTGAATGTGTACTTAAGTCTTTATTGTATTTGAAACTTTTTTTTTTTCCAATTTTAAAAGCTGAATGAAGACAACTTAGGTTACTAATCTAGTTCAAAACGAAATTATTTAGATACCAATTTTTAAAATACTGGAGAGAATTTATAGGTCCTTTTCCCAGAGTTCTGATGATAAGCATTTGGAGTGCATTTATTCCTGTAGATAATAAGTGCATGTTCAATAACTTTTTGTGTTTTTTAAAGCATTAGTAAAGCCTTCAATAATATTAAATACAAAATGAGAGAAAAAAATTAAATCTTTACTTTTAAATCCAGCTTTCAATTGACAAACAGGTAACAGCTTTTAAAAATGGAACAATTTTGAACAATTCAACTTAATGGATGCCTTAGGAATAAACAAAAGCAATCAGTCAAATATAAAGCAAAACTGAAAAAAATGTTAAAACATAATCTAATTTAAAATAAGAAATATTTTACTTATATGGCTATGTGAATAAGATCAATGGCTTATTTTGTTTAAAATAAATACCCCCAAACTATCCATTTCTTAAAATAACTACCACTTTAACTTGGAAAAGCCTGAATCATTACATAAATTCAATTCCTTTTACTTTAAAAGATCAGATGTGTTATTTACAGACACTTCACAAAACTAAGAATTATGAAATGATTACCTTCCTAAAAAGCAAGTTTTATTTTTAAAAATACATTATTCACTACAAAATACTTCTCTGTAAGACAGAATTTACCAGCTGACAAAATTTATAATGATCAAGTTTTGAAGTGAATTTAATGGCATTTTAGAAGGGCCTTCATACCCATTTTGGACAAAGGTCAAAAGACAAGCTTCCTGGCCAGGGCACAGTATATAAATGCATCTTTAACCATGAAGGCCAGTACAGGTTAGAAGCCAGACTATGTGCCCTTTTAAGCAGCAACTACCACCCACCCATTCATTCATTCCCATTCATTCACCTCCCAGCTCTCCAACCCCAAGATCTCTGGGTTTTTCACCCAAATTAGTATCTGGTTAGCATGAAGCACAAAAGCAGAAAAACATCAGGTCTTGCTTACTCCCCCAACAGGCTATAAAGATAATTTTCCTTCACAAGAACTTGGTCAGCGATACGCTTTGTCACAAGATGCAGCATGTCACACACTGTGCACAGCCCACATCAATCCCTGTGGTGCCTTCGCCATTGTTGGACAAGCCCAGGACCTGCCAAAGACCAAACACAGAGGCGCTCTGGCCTAAAGCCCAGACCCGGGGTCCAGGGCCTCCTGGCCTTAGGGGAGAGCTCCCCCAACATCCGCTAGTACCACAGGAGTTCCTGGGCATCCCACAGCCCCCGTAAACACAGAATTGCTGTGAATCACAGGAACACCCCCCAAAGTGAAGTCAACTGACACTGAAAGTGCTTTAGAGAAAACATAAGACATCCAAATATAAGTGCTGAAAATCCAAGAGTCAATATGATTTCTAGTCCAAACCCAAGCTCTCAGTATAACACACACACACACACACACACACACACACACACACTCAAATTCATGAACTCTTCTTGGAAACAAATAGTGAAGGCTTTAAAAAATATGAAAGCAGTCCACATAACTGGACAAATAGAAGTTCCTTTACACAAGTCCAATAAGCAATCACATCTTCTTTATATACTCACAGTGAGGCTTTTTTTTTTTTTTTGGAAGGCAGCTTTTCAAATGTGTTTATTAGAATGCACACTGACTCTGCTATAATTAAAAGAAAACACAGCTATGCTGATATCCATTGCCCTCATCGGCATGTGTTTCTTCCCCAAGGTTTTGTCAAACTTTCAAAATAACCTTTTCCAAACAGTTATTCACAGCTAATTGCCTATCAGGCCAAGGCCCCCAGGCTTTCAGAGACACTTCCATTGTGAAATGCACACCAGCCCCCACCCCAGCCACCAGGCCACCCACCACTGGCCACGGCAGTGTGTCAGCACCAGCGCCCCCCACGTCTTTGCCACTGCCCTGCTGGTCTGAGTACACCCCAAGGATTGACAGGCTCTCCCACAGACACTGCCCCACCAATAGCAGATCCAGGGCAGCGGGGGAGAAATGGACCCTCTTCTAGGGTGGGAGTAGGGGCGTCTTCTGTGAAACACCAGTGGCCAATCGGTCCTCAAAAAGACTTTACTCCTCAGTCTGAGGGGTGAGCGTAAGAGTGGCCAGAGCATTCACACAACATGCTTCGTAACTGGACCAGTGAAGAGCTCAGCCACCATTAGAACCGCAAGGCACCCACCCCCTCCCACCGCCTCACTTCAGCATCTGCGAGGGCTGTACCAGGAGGTCCCTTGCTCTCAGGCCCCTCTGCCCCCTTCTCTGGAACAGCCAGAGTCCTACCTGCTCATGGGGCCACTTCGGCCTCTCCTCTG
>JAZHEH010000885.1:600000-907111 GCA_036589455.1 Ateles fusciceps
CATATCTGAATTCCTCTTGCACTTGTGGTATATATAGTATACTTTTAAAAATTCATTGCATATGACTCGATATGATTTGGCTGTATTTCCACCCAAATCTCATCTTGAACTATGGTTCCCATAATCCCCACATGTCATTGGAGGGACCCAATTGGAGGTAATTGAATCATGGGGGCAGATGCCTCCATGCTGTTTGCTTGATAGTGAGTGAGTTCTCATAAGATATGATGGTTTTATAAGGGGCTTCCCCCACCCTTCACTCTGTACCTCTCTTTGCTGCCACCATGTGAAGAAAGACATGTTTCCTTCCCCTTCTGCCATGATTGTAAGTTTCCCAAGGCCTCTCCAGAATGCTGAACTGTGAGTCAATTAAATCTCTTGCCTTTAATACAATGACCTTATCTCCAATAACTTTTTCTGATATGGTCTTATCTCCCCCCCAACAAGCTTTAATGTTCCTTGAGGTATGGGCCATGCATTGTGTTTCTTTTGTGTATTGCCTTCTCATCCCCTACATGTATATTCATACTTGCCTAGCATAAAACTCAGCACAAGATGAAAGTGTTTAATTAGGTTGTGATGGGCCATGTATCATCTGTTTTCAATGGGTAACATACTGTAAGTTTCATGAATGCAGAAACTATATCTCACTTCCCATCTTTATCCCTGTGCGTGGCACCAAGTAAGTGCTGAATAAATCACTGTTGAATGGATAAATTCTATTCAAGATGAGAACCAAAGCTGTTTCACTCAGAGATCTCAGAAAAAAGAGAATGCCCAGAAACTACACTGGGTGTAGACCATTTCCATTTTCAAGGGCTCTAAAGGTATTGTTTTAAAAGTCTACGGTTGATATTGTTATGAACTTGGGTAAGTCCCTTTCTCTTTCTGGCCTTCGACTTCTCCATCCTGGACTGGATGAAATCCTGAGTCTTACGCAGCTCTCTTTCTGTGATCATATGTTTCCTGATTGCATGCTATTGCAACTATTATAAACTAAAGTTATAATTCTAAGGCCCCCCCAACGATCTGAATCTACCCATCTTCTCTCTGCCAGGGCCTTCCCAAAGCTAACCTGGAAAACAAGTTCAGTCCATCATGGGAACAGGGAACCAGACCTGCCTCATTATACTCTCCTCCCTTTTGGAGTTACTGATAGAACAGACTCTTTACGTCTGATAAGAAACATTTACTTCTAATCTCTCTGAAGCCTGCTACCTGGAGGCTTCATCCATATGATAAATCCTTGGTTTCCACAACCCTTTATTATAACCCAGACATTCTTTTCTATTGATAATAACTCTTTCAACAAATTGCTAATCAGAAAATCTTTGATTTTCCCTACGACTAGAAAGCCCGCCACCCTGCCCCAGAGTTCCAGTTGTCCCAGCTTTACAGACTGAACCAATGTACATCTTACATGTATTGATTGATATCTCGTGTCTCCCTAAAATGTACAAAACCAAGTTGTGGCCTGACCACCTTGGACACATGTTCTCAGGATCTCCCAAGGGCTGTTTCATGGACCATTAGTCACTCATATTTGGCTCAGAATAAATCTTTTCAAATATTTTACAGAGTGATGATTTTCTTCAACACTATTTAGACTTCCAAACAAGATATTGCTGTACCTTGGCCACTGGCTTCTCAGTGTGTATGTCCACTCAATCATTTCTCCATTCAACAGACATTTACTGATGCCCGCCGTGTACCAGGCATAGTGCTGAGCACAGGTGATTCAGTAAAGAGTAAGACATGAGCCCTGTCCTCAAGGAGTTCAGTCTATTGGGAGGTATAGACACATCAACAGGCAACCTAGCCCACACTGTTAAGTGGGGGGTAATCATAGAAAGCTCCCTGGAGAAGGTAGATATCTCGGTTAGAGCCTGAAAGATACAGAAGAGGTAGCCAGGAGATCAGAGCCATATACAAAAGCACATAGAAAGGCCCTGGGGTAGGAGGTTAGGAAAGAGTAAAGCAAGATTGGAGGTCACAGACCATTTGGGAGGCTGTGGCAACACTCTAGGGGAGAGATAAGAAAGACTTGAAGGAACTAAGACTGTGGGGATAGAGATCAATGAACAGATTTTAGTTAAATTTTGGAGGTAGAATTCATGGTCATTGCTAATGGATCGGATGTGGGAGATGAGGGAATGGAAGGGTCATGAAGGACCCCTGAGTTTCTGGCCCCATCAACTTTATGAATGGTGCCATTTACTGACTTAGCTCCATTAACTCAGGAGAAGGGAGCTGCTTTGGAGAATGGAGTTGAGGAGAAGCCAGTGTGGTTCAGTTTGGGGCATGCTGGGTTTGAGTTGGAATATCTAGTTCAAGAGATCTCTTGTAAGTCATTCACTATAAGGATATGGCACACTCAGAAGAGAAATCTGGGCTGGAGGTTCAGATTTGGGGAGTCATTAGTATGTAGATGAAGGCCCTTGAGGAGGACAAACAAACACTGAGAAGCCAAGTGCCCAGGAGAACCAGGACACCAGTGCTATGTAAAGGAGAAATGCTCTCACAGATGTGGGGTGCTGGCATACAGGCTCATCTGTTCCCAAGCACACATCTCTGCCCCCAAAGAGGGTTCCTCAATGATGTCTGTGCATCTCCAACTGAAACTTAAGGGAAGGAGCATTGAGTGCCCATTCCTAAACTCTCCATTTCGCCATAAATGATGCCTAAAGGAAAATGGGAGTTGATGCTTTCATTCTATCTGCTAGGTGTTTTACATGCATTAACTCAATTAAATGCTCACAATAATCCTACATAAGAGCTATTATTACACTTCAGCCCTTGATACTAAAAATGGTTTTGTCACTTGCCCAAGTTCACATAACTATTAATTGGCAGTAAGGAGACTTCACTTAAAGTGTACCTAACAGCACTGCCCCACCTTCTGTGATACAACTACATTCTTAGGAAGGCCTTTGCACACCCTTCTCCCTTCCCTGCTTCATAAATACCATTTGCATCCCCTAGCTTAATGCTTTGCTCTACAAATCCCCCTGGGAAAAGTAAGCTCTAAGTTGTTGTCAGTCATTTACGCCTCAGTGGGAATGAGTTTCAGATTCTTCCTCAAGAACAAATTTTAATTTTATGGAGAAGAACACTGGAACCTGAAGGGAGGGATAAAAAGGCAGAAAGGGACTAAGTTATGAAAAGTAAGCCCCCTCCACCAGTTTTATTGTTGTGTCTAGTGTGAGGCATATGTTTTTAAGATTCTTAGATGATATTTCTACATATGTCTACTACTTTATAGGAAGCTCCATTTCTGGGTCTGTTACCCTAGTTATCTGGGTCTGAATAGAGGACACCTTAAACTGCACACTGATCCCAACTCACTGTGGTTGGCAGGAGGCAGCCAGCCTGGGCTGTGATTGCAGACCTGCAGTTCCTGGCCTAAAGCACAAGTCCCAGCTCATTCCCTTGAGAATTAGACCCTGATGTGCATATTTAAAATCCTGAGCAGATGGAAGCAGGAGAGCTCATTGGAAAGACTTGGAGGAGTTCCTTCTGCCCTGTCTGGGTCTATTTGCCAAAATAAATGACATGTATCAGGGCAGGGCATTGGTCCAAGCCCATTGAAATTCTGCTAGCAGTCCAAACAGTGATGGTGTTTCAAATTGGTTCTGTGAAATGATCAGGGTTAGGAAGAAAGAAATAATGTGTGAGCATCTGGCTGCTGCAGCCTACTGATGGGGACAGTCCCAGGGGCGGGCCCAGGGTAGTGGAGGGGCAGCCTCAAGGACCCCGTAGGACATCTGCCACTGGCAAACAGGGAAACAGCCACATACTGGCAGCGGGTAGTCTATTTAGTTCCATGCCGTTCCTACTAGCTATGTGACCCAAACAAGTCCTTCCTATTCTCTCAGCCTTTTTTCCCTTCATGTATAAAATAAAGCCTGGATTGAATGGTCTCTAAGGGTCCTTCCTACTCGAACATTCTGTGGCTTCTCTGACACTGGTTTGATTTCTTTTCCTCTGTAGAGGGAGAGGCCCACCCACCCACCTGCTTATCTGTAGTCTCTATGTTCTCACACTGACCTCTGCTGGCCATTATGAAAAGTGTCGCTGATAGTGTCGGGTGGGAAAGGAAAGGAATTCACCACTATTTACTTAATATTAAGCTTTAGCTGTATGGGTAATGAGACAGAAATCCTGTGCATTAGAGATGAGGAAAAAAGATCATACAGCTGTAAGCACAAAGCAAGTGTATCTGGATGATAAAACAACCACAGAAGAAATGGGTCGTCTTCTTTTATTTTCTTGGTCACCTTCATTTGTTTCTGGTGTTCTGTGCCACTGTATGAAAGGACCTCCGTGGATGGGAAGGCTTTTTGTCTCATATCCTATGACTGCAGGCTCCAGAAGGACCTCACATCATGCTGAGGAAGCAGTTCTGGACAAGCAGAATCCTGGAGACTTCCCACAGGCCCTGCTTCTGGCCCTTGATTCAATGTGAGAGGTTTCAAGGTGGGCTACTGGCACGCCCATCAACCCAAGCCAGGACTCGGGGCCAGCCCAGAAGTGCACGTTCCTCTGGGGGGTGCCTTTTCCAACACCCATTTGAAAAAACAATATGAATTTTTTAAATATCTGTGAGTTCTTTAGGAGAGAGTTCCTTTCAACTTTCTGGCTGGAACAGAGGAGTCAAGAAATACTGCAGGCCCACCAAGCCAGGAGAAAGGAAGCGGGCTGTGGGACCCTGCCTTTCTGCACGAAATCAGAGTCCTATTAGGTCCAGCCCTCTGAGTTGCCCTCCCTCCTAAGTCTCCTTGCTAACCCTTGCTGATAAGCATGTGCTTGCAAAGATAAAGCACCAGAGGTAGAGGGTGCCAGTCCCTGTGCCCATGCGGAGTGCTGCTGGGACTCCTCTCTAATGGTGTAAGCAGGATGGGACTGGGCCACATCACAGCCTGCTCTCTCAGTAACTGTTCAATGATTTATTGTGCTCTTCCCCCTTCCCTGCCTTGATGCAGGAAAACTTTTAGCAGGGCTCAGATTTGGGTCAAGCATTCAGTGCCCTGACTGGATCCTCTCTGCTAATAATAACGTGACCTCCACAAGCCCATCCTCCCCCTCCATTCTCCCATCAAGCAGTTCCCTCCTCCTCAACAGCTGGTTCTTATCTGCCTCCCTTGTCCCAGACTCAGGCAGGCAGCCCTGGCCTCATGCTGACACACAGATGTCCTCCTGAATGTTTCCTTGATGACTTTCAGCCCTGAAAGACCGCTCTTCTCCCAACTCTCCCCTGTTCCCAAGACTCTGAGGGTTCCCTGTGTCCTGCCACATCAAGTCTGCAGCTTTCCTGCCGTGCTTTCCAAGCCCACTTCAGCTGGAACCTTTCCAATCAGCCTTTCCAGTGTGACCCATGACTTTCCCCAGTCATGGGCAAAATGTGAGCATTCCGCAAACCTTCCATGGCCAACTCTTTTTTGTGTTCCTGCAGAACTTAGACTCTATTCCAAATTTGTACTATTTGCTGTGGTTTTGTATACATTAGTCTTGAAAACTAGGCCCACATTTTTTTTTTATTATACTATAAGTTCTGGGTTACATGTATAGAATGTGCAGGTTTGTTGCTTAGGTATACACATGCCATGGTGGTTTGCTGCACCCATCAACCCATCATCTACATTAGGTATTTATTCTAATGCTATCCTTCCCCTTGCCCCCCACCCCCTGCCAAGCCCCGTTATGTGATGTTCCCCTCCCTATGCCTATATGTTCTCATTGTTAAACTTCCACTCATGAGTGAGAACATGTGGTATTTGGTTTTCTGTTCCTGTGTTAGTTTGCTGAGAATGATGGTTTCCAGCTTCATCCATGTCCCTGCAAAGGACATGAACTCATTCTTTTTTATGGCTGCATAGTATTACATGGTGTATATGTGCCACATTTTCTTTATCCAGTCTATCATTGATGTAGGCCCACATTTTCTACCTCCTTACTCATTGTCAACAGCACCACAGCATTATTTTTTTAAGTACTGCTCTTTTTCTTTTACGTTATTAATATATATTATATACACATATACATATTTACATACATATTTATTGATTTTGCGTAAATCACAATAACAATAACAGAACCACTGTAAACAAAGCTCCAACAATGGGAGGTAGGAGCCTAAAAAGTGAAAACTTACTCCATCCCCATCATTCCCAGAATGAAGCCTGTTAAACAGTTTGCAACCTATCATTCTCTGTAAGCCACATGTTGGGGTATTGGGAAAGGCTAAGTGGTAGGTGGTGCCTGAGAGAATTGCATTTCCTTGGACAGAGCATCTTTTACTTTCTTGAAAGGGTCCTAGGTCTTCATGGGCCTGACTGACACTTGAAATTATACTTTAAAGGATCATCACAACTGGTGGCCACTCTGCATCTCCAATATATAACTGTAGCCACAGCATAAGGCATCTGTCCTATTTTCAACCTTTTAAAAAGTAAACCTTGAAGGTGAATAGTAAAAGGCATGGTTAATGGGCTTCTTTTCAAAGTTTTTCATCAATTTGTAAGAAATTGTGGACAGTCAGAATAAAGGGGCCAAGAGGTGGGGATGAGAAGCGTTTATGAAAATGGACTTTCTACCTCATACGGTGTTGTGTTCTCTGAGAGATAATGCATATTACTAATGGTTTTCATTGTTCTGTCAAGAAAATGTAGACCCTACTGGGATTTGTTCTAAATGATAAACCAGCCTGCCTGTGTTACACCTACTGGGGTTAATGCTCAGTCTCGGTCCACTTTAAAATGTCAGTCTGAACTCTCAGACTTAATTGTGACAGACATTTTCTATGCAGGACATTTAAAATCCTCAGCCTGCTCCCTCTTGCTATCATAATTGATACTTAATACTCTCAGGCTCCTTGTATTTTACACATTCAACACTTTACAGATTGGAGAGGAGAGAGCGAGGGATAGGAAGAAAGAACAAATAAGTAATTCATGTGTGTATATGTGCGTGTGTCTGTGTGTTTTCCCTGGCGACTTGTCTGCTACCAGGTGCAGTGATGGAGTCCTGGATCTTCCAACAAAGATGAGCTCTTGTATGTTGGTCAGCTTGTAGGTTCCTGGGCCCACTCTGGCCCCCAGGGGCAATGTTCTTTAGGCACGGCTGTTTCTGGACTTCACTGCAAGCATGTGGTTGGCCATTTGGATGTGAGTTATAAAATGTCATGATGCTCTCCAGTGTTCTGTTCTTTCACTATTTTGACAATCTGATGGATGGCCTGGCATTAACTAGGAAGAGAACAATACTATCCAGCCTGAATAACTAATCTCCTAAGAAGTACAAATTTGAAGGATCCTGGTGCACATGAATCTTATTAAATGTGCTTATAAAATGTGTTCTATCCAAATAAGCTTAGCAGCCCCTAAAATAGCCTTTTCTGATCCACGTCTGGAACTTTGGCATGCCTCACTTGATCTCTAGCCAAAATTATTCAGTGAGGTGATGACAGTGCTCTTTGTGCATGGGAAAATAAGAAGTATTAATGCTAAGTTTTCTGTTGACTAATTGCACTCCTTCTTGTCCACCTTAGGGGCGATCTGGACCAATTGGAATTCAAGGTCCAACAGGTCCTCAAGGATTCACTGGCTTTACTGGTTTATCAGGATTGAAAGGAGAAAAGGGTTCCCCAGGCCCTCTGGGGACCTTATGGACCAAAAGGAGATAAGGTAAGACCACCAAAACTTGATTTCCCTTTGATGCATGGCCCACAAATGTAAAGATAAGAAGTTTTCCATCCCAATTCTGCTCATTTATGGAAATAATGTCATTCCTGAGTAGTTTGGTGCAAGGCTGGATTTTTTTATTTTTATATTTTTTTGAGACGGAGTCTCACCCTGTCGCCCAGGCTGGAGTGCAATGGCGCAATCTCAGCTCACTGCAACCTCTGCCTCTTGGGTTCAAACGATTCTTCTGCCTCAGCCTCCCGAGTAACTGGATTATAGGTGCCTGCCACCATGCCCAGCTAATTTTTGTATTTTTAGTAGAGATGGGTTTTCACCATGTTGCCCATGCTGATCTCAAACTCCTGACCTTGTGATCTGCCTGCCTCAGCCTCCCAAAGTGCTTAGATTACAAGCATGAGTCACCACACCCAGCCCAGGCTGCACATTTTAATAAGAGATGGGATGGGTGATGGCCTGCTCATAGATTAGCCCACTTCTGGAAGGACTCCCATAGCAAGCACACCATAGAGTAAATATATTAGCTATTTGCTAGACAAGTGAGCTCACTGTGGTAGGAAGTCAAGTGGGTTTGAACTGTGCATGGATCAGAAGTCGAATCACCTGGGCAACAGAGATCAGGAATCAAGCAAGGATACTGGGAAGAAAGGGGTCAGAGTGCTTAGAAGAAATCTAGGTCACAAATACAGGGGAAGAGCTGCAAGAAACAAGAGTGATAATGTCACGGTGGCAGGCTATTCAGCAGCTCAGTTAATGTTCCCTGCCTACTTTAATCACGTTCTTATTCACCCTGTTGGTGAGGGAAGGATTCCTACACTAGGATCATGGGAATGACCAAAGACATGACACCTGACACTGGGCAGATGAAATTGATAGCAATTTATTAATCACATATACTCACAGCTCAGGGGAGGAGGCTACCACACACCACATAGGGCCACATAGGAATAGCACTTGGGAACAAGAAGAGGCTGCAAAAGCAGACTTTGTAGTATCAGTGGGGCAGAGTGAGCCTGGTTCCTGAAGGTGGATACAACTGGCTTGTTTGAATAATCCAGTAGGCCAGCAAGAAATTGAAACTGCTATTCCAGGGGATGAGCAGGAATTGCACCTGGTCCATTTGATAAGGAGAGTTGTTTGGCTAGGGGACCTTATCTATAGAAGCATAATGGAGAGAGAAACTTGTGATTAGGTCATTCAAGGTCCTCCAGTTTTCCCCAGATGGCAGCAGGTAATAGTGAGCCTTAATTTTAAAACCTAGACTCTACTCCCTGAGAACAAGAACTGGTTTCAGAACACAGACCTGTCTAAAGCCTTAGACAGAGGTAAATGGTCACTTGGAACTGCAGTAGGAATCAAGACGATACAATATGGGGAGGGGGATACAAAACACTCTTAAAATGTAGGCCATTGACTCTCATAAACAAACCTACTGAGCCTAATGAACATCAATTTGATTGTGTCTTACATTCCTCTCCCTACTGCTTTTTTAGGGTCCCATGGGAGTTCCTGGCTTTCTTGGCATCAATGGGATTCCGGTGAGTGTATCTACAGATGCACTTTTCATATCCTCCTTTAGGTTCTGCATCGGATCTTCAGACATTTTGGCCTTAGCAACATCCTGTCTCATGCAAGCATGCTTAGGAACAAGTGTTAAGATATGTGTGGTAAGGTTTAAAGGGCAGTGGTCACACACAATTGCCCTTGGATTCCGGCACAAGCAGCCCTATGTCGGATGATTGCAGAGTGGGAGGGACCTGTGCAGCCCATAACCATCAATATCTCAGCCAGCATGAGTTAGGTCTTGTGGGTTGAGAGAGCTTTGATTGGAGATGAAGAACTGGTTCTAAGGTGTAGAGACAGAGCCCCATTGGAGCATATATATCCTCCTAGGGAAATTAGGATGGTACACGAAATTATAGGGTAAAGTCCTTCATGATATCTTGACACATTTCATTTCATAATTTGTTCTCTTCAGCCATACCTCATTTCAGAGTGAATTTTCCTTTAAAGTTTTCACAAAGTGATACTCCAAAGATCACTTGGAGGCAGCCTTTTGCAAAATTTATCCCGTGGGCCTCTGCTCTGCCCAAGATAAGTGGAAGGTTTGGAACGTGAAGACATTTCTTTCCATCCATCCAGCCTAATCCCTTAGTTTCTCTATTTTCATCCTATATCTGCACCTATCCCCACCTCTGGCAATTCCATGGTAGCATTGCACCAGGCTTTATTCAAGTGATGTTCCCTATAACAAAATATTTGGAACTTACTGGCTATCATTTTTAGTTTTCCCCTTTCTACCCTTCTCTTATATTTAAGCCATAGTCTGGGCAGTGTTTGTTTACAGTTGCGGTTTTCAATCTCGTTTAACAGAATCTCAGCATATACAAAAAAAAAGTGCAGCTCTTCCATTTGAGGGAGATTCTAGAGCCTGCTTTTATCCTTTCAACAGCCACTCAGAGGTTGTTCTGAACCTTATCAAAGCACAATTTTTGCAGGCCCTATAATTAACAGCTTTTGTGTTATGCTCAATAATCATAACACATTTGAAAAGGGGTTCAAATCTCTTTTTGCCAATCTACAGACATTTAATGTGCCCCTGCTGTTTGTTAGCACTCAACCACGGGGCTATAGAGAATCACGTGGCTCTGTCCTTAAAGATAATATTTGATTCATTGCCTCCTCTGATCTAGTAGACATTTATGGATTTGAAGAATTGAAGGCTCACTTACCTCATATCTGTTGCATGCATCAACAAGTCAGCCACCAGACTTCTGCATTTTATTCTACCTGCAAAGTCTGCAAAATGCCCAGAAATAGACCAGTAGAAAATAAGCGGATGGGGTTGGCCATCCTTTTATGATGTCTCCTGGCACTTTCTTATGGCTGTGTTCCTATGGCCCCTTTAGCCAGAGTCTCCACTCAGAATATGTAGCTTCTGGGAGCCACTGGGTAAAGAAAAACTAGCAAATTGGAGGCAGCCTTTTCCATTCATCCTGTGGACCTTGCTTTGCCAGAGATGAGTCAGGGACTTGGAGCTTATCATCTCAGTATGCCCTTCCTCCTTCAGACTCATTTTAATGGGAGCTGGAAGGAAGTGAATCCTGTGAGGCTGAGGCTGTTTCCAGTTCTGAGCTGGAACCTACCCCAGAGTCCAGCTGAATACTCTTGCCTGCAACTTGTGGACAAGAGAGCCCTAGAGCTTGCAGGAATCGATCACTTCTCTTTGAGGCCTCCTTGCTTGACAGAATGAGTTGCAGCTGTTCAGATTCTCTAAATGAGCTCTCCTGCTCCCAGTACAAGTCCACACTCCCTTGGCCCTTTCCTTGACCCGAAGCTTGTATGTGTTTTCTTTTGACTTGTGATTGTCCTGAGTTGCAGGCTCCAAACCTCATTACTCCATAAAATCCCTCTTTCTTGTTGTTTCTCTTCCAGCCACTCAAGAAGTATTTATTGAACATCTTCTGTTCAGTGTCTACCTCTTCCATCTCTAATCTCCCAGGAGTGATTGGTAACTGTCTCAAATACTCTAGCTCCTCACTGCCTGCAGCCCCATGGGACTTAGTGATAGATAGTCTTTTGTGATAATTTCATCGAGCTCCTTGAAAGCACAAATTATAATTTCTTGTCCCTCTGAGAAGCCCCAGAGGTCGATGACTAAACTGTGCATAAACACTCTAAAGGTGTTGGGGGAGGCTGACTCCAACCTCTAGTGCCTAGAAATAGTTCTTAGACTGTCAGGACTCCCTCAGACAGAGAAACATGGACACCATAGGCCCAGTCAGACTGATTATTTTGTTCAACTTTCAGTAACACATATTAAGCAATTTGGCTGAAACCAACAACTTTACCAACATGTCTTGCTAAACTGGATCACTGCACAGATCTGCTTCCCCTCTTAATATTAGCTGATTGTTAACATATGTGTCATGAGTTTTGGTCTTAAAACTCCATTTTTGCTGTCATGTAGACAATTTCAACATGAGTGGATGAGTTGTCACTTCATGATAACCTGAGTCTTTGCACTAAGGGGCACAGCACCTAATCAAGAACAACATAGACTAGGGACGGTAGGGCTGTGGCTTTTAATGATATCCCAGCTGTTGGCATCCACAAAAAAATGTGTGTTTATCAAATGTTTTCAGTTCAAAGAAGTTGGGAGCACAGGGTTTCACTTGGCAATGTATGTTTAGCTTTCCCCATGGAGTCAATCCCAAATCTTTAGTTCCCTGCCTGGAGACTTGTAAATGAGCACATGAGATTTATATCCTCAAAGTGAACACATACCACTCACCAAATGGCAACTTTTCCTTTGAAACTGGATTCTGAGGAACATTGCTTTGGCTTTTCTGGAATACAACAGATCCTCCTATTCCATGTGCTCAGTCCCTTGAGACAATATAGAACTATGGTTTCTTCCCTCAAAGAGGTTTATGCTCTTGGAAGGTTGGCACACACATATGTAAAATCATTAGCTATAAGAAGAAAGGGCAATGTGCCAGAAATTCTGTGGTTCTGAAAACTGAGAGGAAGTAGACCTCAGCCCTGAGGTTTATCCTTGCTGACTTGACTGAGAGAAGACTATTTATTAAGCTCCTACTTAGTAAACATAGACTCACTTATTTTAACCATAACCCAATGGGGTGGTATTATTCACTTTTGATGCTAACAATCACTCTATAAGGTAGGTATTGTTCATCACCATTTGACACATGAGGGAACTGAGGCTCAAGCGGATTGGAGCACAAGTCTAACTGCCTTAAAATATGCCTTGTCTTACCCATTCCTTGGTATCAGCTGGATGAAAAGGGGCTGATTGATCTGAGTCAGAGGTCAGAGATTAATTTCCAGAGAATTCAGCTAAGGTAGGAAAGTGTAAACAGGTCTCCCTGAAATCCTATAGGGTAGGAAATATCAGGAGTTCATGCAATAAAACTAGAAAAGGTTCAGGCCTCAAGTAAAAGATGTGGATTCCAACGGTTAAGAATCCAGACAAAAGTTTTGGTGTCAAACAGAACCAAGGGCTCAGGAGTAAGGAAGACTCCTGGTACTGAGTCAGCCTGTTGTTTTGCCTCAATTTATCCCTGTAACATAGCTGAGAGATAACCCCTAGCAAGTTTGGCTGGGACATTTTATAATAGGGATGATATGGATCCCAGTAGGAAACAGACACCTCACCTGAAGGGTTTAGCTGAGTAGAGTTGAATGAAGGGTATATTTAACGGAAGTGGGAAAGATTAAGGGAAACAACAATGGATGGTGGAACGACTAACTCAAAGCTACCCTTAGACCTGAACAGGAAAAAAATGCAATGGTAATACTGGAATCCAGTGAGATCTGGAACCATGAAATAGCTATTGCTGAAAAGGAGCTAAGACTATGGAGTAATTTGTCCATTTCCTTGGAATATAGCCAGGGAGGGGACCATGGGGGAAATAAATAACCTGTGTCTTTCTCTTCCTGCTTTGATCTCTCCAGTCTGTGTCTCCCAGTGGCCAAATACAACTGAAAGACAGAGGGAAAGGGAGCCCAGGTGGTGCAGTCTATTGAAGCCAAGCTCCCAGGACACAGATCTGGGGAGACAGAGTGTGGCTCTTCAGGGCATACAAGAGTAAATCAGCTTCCCCGGTGCAATTAAGAAATCATCACCTGAGTGTGCAGAGGCACAGATTGCTACAACTTTATTGTAAAGACAAGTTTATTGATCATTCCTCTGGACTTAGCATTCTATGAGTCCAGTAGTCTAGACTCACACTTTTGTATTAATAGCCTGTCTAGCTCTTACAACTATAATAACAACGAAAATAAAACAGAAGTCTATATTTTCTCTATAAGAATTTGATAGTAGGCTGTTTCCTTTAATAACTTAAAACATTCATTTTTGAACATATGGCATGTTTCCCTCAAATCATATATATATATAAGTATATATATATATTTGGCTTTTAAAGTGGTTTGGGTCAGCAGGGGGAAATCTACCTTGTATAGACCTGTCTATATGTCTGGTCTTTCTCATCATCTCTTTGCTCCATGCCCATCACACAATTGACTTTTGATGGATTAAAAATGATGTTTTCTCCACAAAATGGTAGACTCTATGTACCAAGGAAGGCCAACCCTGGGAAATTATTGAATTCAGATGAACTGTATGAGAATGATTACTAATTCCCCAGCAAAACAACTGCCTCAGTAGTTAGTATGGAGAAGAGGAAAACATATAGTTTTCTAGCTGAAGCAATAGCCTGATGTGTGAGCATGATAAAATGATATTGAAAATGTGATTCTTGCAGAACTTGCTTATTTTGGACCAAGTAACCTTCAGGAGAGGAGGTGCAGTGGGAACTGCTCTGCTCTGTTAACCAAAATCCAGCATCATTTCCCATGAAGAGCTTCCAATACTGAAAGACATGCCAGGTTGCTCAGGTTCTGCCTGGCCTGAGGAATCCCAAGGCCTGGCATGATTCCCCGTTGGTATCAGTTCAGCTGCTAGACAGCTAAGCCCAATTTTAGTACATCTTTGTATACAAGGAAGGTAAAATTGCAACACCTTGTATATCAATCTGTTCATACTTGATCCCTTTAGTTTCAGTTTGGTCCCTATTAAAGCATTGATCTTTTTGGGAGGGGCAACACTGAACTGTGATTAGACTCATATGCTTGAGTATAAAGGAAAGACCTGCAAACATACGTGATGGGGCTAAGGGACTGAACAAGGAGCCGGAGTTGAATAGCATGCTTGGCTTTTCTCACTGTGGAGCCATTTAGAGCAGCTGACAGTCCTGTGGCTAACTTGATCCCTTCTTTTCTCTTTGAACAGGGCCACCCTGGACAGCCAGGCCCCAGAGGCCCACCTGGTCTGGACGGCTGTAATGGAACTCAAGGAGCTGTTGGATTTCCAGGCTCTGATGGCTATCCTGGGCTTCTTGGACCACCTGTATGCTGCCAGATATTTGCATTTTATTTCAAATGGCTTTGCTTGTCTCCAAGTATGCCCTTTTTCTGTATCTCTGGAAACCTCATTAAGATTTTGTGGGGCAGCCACTACAGACCCTTGTCCAATGTAAGAGTCAATACTGGCAGCACCACAACAGTAAAAGTCTAATGAAGAATACCAGTTGCAGTGGGGTATGCACGTGCTACACTGCTTAGGGTTGCCTTTTTTTAACGCTGCTTGTGAAGTTGGCAAGATTGTTAAAAGGCTGTAGTAAATTTCATGGCGAAATACACACTTGGGCTATTTGACATGTTCCCATATCAGATAATATTGAGGAATGTTTGGAAGACATATATGGGATCATGGAACCACTAACTAAAACCCAAAGAGCTTGCAAGCTTTGTCTATACCAGTGGTTTTTAACCAGGGGTAATTTTTGCTCCTCAGGGGACATTTGGCAATTACTATTGATATATTGAGGTACCACAACTGGTGGTGTGCTACTGGCACAAGACAGCCCCCTCCCCAACATCAAGGAATCATTTGGCTCAAAGTGTCAATAATGCTGAGGTTGAGAAACCCTACTCTATAGTGACAGAGTTTGTGGCTACATTCCCACATTATAAGCCTTGGTTATGGTATTGATAAGGTATTTATTGGATCCCAGTGTCACCACTTTTATTTAATTTCATTCATCCAGATAGGGCTCAGATATTTTGATCTAAGGGATCTTTAGTAAATACAATGAATGCCCTTCCAGGCTGATTTTATAAGTGGCTAGAAAGAGAAAAATAACACATTTCACACCCATTCTTGACCTCCCTTGAAATAATCTAAACTAATGAAGGTACTGATCTGAGATATTTAACTAGAAATCACACCATCCATTAGACATATTTCTTTTTTTTTTCTCTTTAAAAACTAGCTTTATTTAAAAGAATCGGAAACATAATAACACTATAGGAAATAAACTTACAATACATATTATTCAAGAAAGCCTGCCATACATCATTTCTACTAACAGTAGGTCCACATACTGATAAACAACATTCCTTATGCAACGCACAAATGACGTTAAGTATTATCCCTGAAAAGAATGGCCAACAATAATATGGACTGTCTTGACAGCAGAACATCTGCTTGTCTTATTATCCATAGAATAAAAAACCTAAAATGTAGATGACAAATTAAACTCTTCCAATTTTAAATTCTAGCATGGTTTTTAGGGAAAACGGGAATGGGATTAGAAGAGGCAAATTTTGTTAAATATCTCAAAAAGGAAAATTGGCTTACTATTATTTAAGTAGCAACTATGAAATAATTCAGAATTGAGAATGTATTTGTTTAACACTTGGAAGCCAAGCCCTTAAACAGTCAAACTATCCATTATCTAATATATTCAATCAGTTATCAAGCCAATTTTATTTGTCTGAAAATTGTAACCTCGTCATTAACCACATAAAAAATTAACAATTTAGGGTAATCTAGTCATTTCATTAGACATATTTCATAGCTACATGAATTAATTCACACTTCATTGGAAGAGCGGCACCACCACCTTCAGTGACCAGGTTGGGGTGTGGGTATACATGTGAGAAAATGAGATAGGTGGACAAAGCACATGCCCCAGATTGGCATATAAGGACCAAACCAATATGCCGGGGGGTGGGGGGAGGTAAGGAAAGATGTATTGCTGACGTAGGATGAACTAAGTGAGTCACAAAGTTCTCTAAAGATTGCCATGGCAACCAGGGACAGAACAAAATATTTCCATGGAAATCCAGCAAAGCAAAGACATGCTGCCCCCTGGCGGGAGAAAATATCCTCTGACAAAGGACAAAGGAAAAAACCTAGTCCTGTCTCTAAACTTAACCTCAAGCCTAAATAAGAACTTGGGCATGTATTTTACTAAGCTGAGATGGACCCTTTGCTGAATACCAAATATATCATTCAGTCGGCTTCTTTGAAGCTTCTTTGAAGACAGTAGTGGCCACAAGAATAAGGTGAAACAGGCAGTATTAGGAAAAAAAACTGGTTTCTGCTTCTGGGACCACATTGTTGTTTTATGATACCAATAATTCCTGTGCTGAAGGAATCAATCATTAAATAAATGCTTCAGTCCACAAAGCTTAACCCTACTCCAGACACTAATCCTGACTTCCCCTTAGGTGTAGGGACATTGATTATCCCCGGGAGTACAAACTCTAGCAGATATTAGCCAGCATCTGCCACTAAGACAACAAAAAATCTAGTTGAAAGATTGGAATTGGGTACTTTGAACTATTTTGCATGTTAGCAATGAGATACACCAGCCTCTTAGACAGGCTTTGAAGCTGAAGTTGTGTGGTAGAAGTACAGGATGAAGGTAGTTTTGTAGACATCTTTTAGACCAGGGGTCTACAAACTGGCCCACATGGCCTTTGGCTTGTGGCCTGTTTTTTTTTAAAAAAAAAAAAGAAGAAGAAGAAGAAGAGTATAAAACAGAGTCTAGATATGACCCACAAAGCCTAAATTATTTACTATCTAGTTCTTTTCATAAAATTTTACTAACCTCTGTCCTAGACAAAGGTTCTGTCAATGACCTATACCTGTGAGGGGTGAAGCAGTGAACTCTCCATTACATGAGTTATATGTGGTTGTTCAGACCAGTACTCTAAATAGATGTAAAGTCTCCAACTTTAATGCATTTCAGACCCATTCAAGCCCCATCCCTTTACAGACTTCTGGCTTAGTGATTGAGAGGGCATACAGCTCTGAATCACAGCACCTGGTCAAGGAATGTGTTTTGCCCCTTATTACAGCCAATTTTGCCATTAAAAAAGCCACATGGTTTCAGGCTCTTGCTGTTCCATCCTCTATCTGATCAGATTATGCAATTAAAAAGATTATACTTGTATGTATTTCTTCAAATTTTTTTAAACTCTTTTACTCAGGGGCTTCCTGGTCAGAAAGGATCAAAAGGTGACCCTGTCCTTGCTCCAGGTAGTTTCAAAGGAATGAAGGTAAGAGCCTGTAAGGCAGATAGCTGAGTAGGCTATAAGCTGGGTTCCCCAGCATTGGGCCCCACCTCCAATGAAAACATTTCCAGAACTAGCATCTGTGTCTCTCATTTAAATCCAGACCAAGCTGGATTTAAAAGGATCTGGAGCTTTTTGTGGTGGAAACATTAACATAAATGTTTGCAACTATACTGTCAAAGAGATTTGCTCTGCAGGATCTACACCAAAAATAGGAGACAGATCAGCAAACAAACAGTTCGCATGGGTATCATTTTCTTTGACAAACCAAGACATTTCATGGAGGCAGATACCTTTTGTCTACTCTAGAATCCTTGATGTCTGTATACCTTGGTTTGAAGCCATGTATATCTCTGCCCATCTCAACATGGCCATTAGCCAAAGATCCTGGTTCTGCCCTTCTCTGTCCCCTGCACACCAACCCATCACCCTAGCCGGGCCGCTGGATGTCTGCAAAATTTGACCATCAGCCAGCCCTGCAGTTGGCTGGAAACTTTCATCTCTTCCCAGAATTGACAGGAACCTTCTGTGTTCTTGTGACTGTGTTGCCTGGTATCCTGCGGAGCCTCAGTAAACCCTGGCTCCAAATAATTGGCCCTATTCCCTTGCAGAGCAGGACACAGAGTCCACCATTGCCCTGGTAGCAAATGAGAATCTATGTGCCCAACATCTGAAGAGAAGATGCACTGAGCTCACTGAGCTAATTGATGGCTCTTTCTGTCTTCCATCAGTGCATAGAGCCTGGGACATTGGAAATCACTTTGGAAGGCAGTAATGGGGGTGGGTGGCTGGAGAGCTGGACAAGATTTAGGGTATGGGCTTCTGACTATAGATGCCATAGTAGAAGATAGAATGTTTGAGTTGGAAAGGACCATGTAATTGTCAGACTCATATTGCTCATTTTACAGATAGAAAAACTGAGGTGTACTTACTTGCTCAAAACCACACAGCCAGTTCACCAAAGAGCTAAAACTCAGGCAGTGCCGCTACAGAGAGCTGATTTTTTACTGTAAGCCAAGTGGAGTAAGACTAGCAGGTGTCAAAATTTGGTCATTGTCTTAGCAAAAATTGATTAAATGGTCTTGCCAAAAATCAAAGAGACTCCGGATCTAGTGCAACACAGCAATTTTCACAAGATGGTTATATTACTGATTCATGCAGTAACTAAAGATGCGGCAAAGTAATTAAAACTTAATCAGAGACTGTATGCTC
This sequence comes from Ateles fusciceps, assembly GCA_036589455.1. Lineage (NCBI taxonomy): Eukaryota > Metazoa > Chordata > Mammalia > Primates > Atelidae > Ateles > Ateles fusciceps. Next base: position 618,861 of record JAZHEH010000885.1, read on the forward strand.
TGTTGATTTTCCCTTGAAATGTCTGATTTGCATTGTGTACATATGGGCACGGATCTCTGGGGGATGAAGGCACACGGGAAGGTAGCTTTGCTTTCTTCCAAAAGGAGTAGGAAAATCACCAGCCCGCAGAAGTAGTTTCTAATTGATAAGTTCCTAGCAAAGGTGAAAATTAATTAATCCAAGTAAAATAGAAAATCCTGTTCAGCCAAGGCTGTAATACGTGTTTTCTACAGTCCAGATTTTTCTTATGGAAAAAAGTAAACAGTCTACACAGTCGAATATGTCCAATTCGTGCATTATTTAAAACACAAGACCTTGCAGAGGAGGCCCAAGATTCCGAGATGTGTTTCGTCCCTATGATAATGTTACGTTAATTATCTGAAATATTGCAGGCTTAATTTATTAAACTCTTCAGTGACCTGCCTTTGTCTGTTCTCAGGGGGATCCTGGGCTACCTGGACTGGATGGAATCACTGTAAGTTGTTATTTATGTGTTGAGCTCTCAGTGTTAACTAACAATCACTAATGGTGCATTTTCATTCTCCTCTATGATACTTAAATGTCTTTGTAGACCTCAAGGAAAATCTAGACAGTTGAAGTAGAATGGGTCACAGTATCGACATTTATGAGAAAGCACCGAGAGGATGAACTGTCCACCTCAAGTTGCATGACGAGCAGGCTTTCAGACTTTAGGCCAGAGACCTATGTATTCACTGGGATGCACTTTCCCCCTGGGAAAGTATTTTGCCTTTCATTCAGCAAGAATTTACTAAATGTTTTCTGTGTGTTGAGTGTTGTGGGTAAATCAAAAGTAGAGCACACTGCTTTAAAAGGTATTCCATACAGAAATTCCTTTTCGGGTCTCTTGAAATACTGAGTCTGTGTAAGGCTGTGAGTTGTGTTAATAAGAGCATTATTTTTCATTGAGATTCCACATTGTCATCACTGGTTTTTTGAAGCAGCTTAAGAATAAAACCTTACTTTCCTTCTTCTTTCCCTTTCCTGTATTCACTCTTACATTCTTCCCTCTCTCTTCAGTCCTCAACTGATATTGAGCACCTACTATTAGCAAAATGCTATGAGTACTCTCTGAGATAATGCAGACATAGTCCCTGCCCCCAAGGGTGGGAAAAACTAATAGGAATGTGGCATAAAAATTCCACAGCAACTTGAGAAGAGATGCCGTTCACTTAAGGATATGTCATAGGGAGTCTTTATGTCTAAGATACAGAAGGTAGCTTCTGAGAAGTGTGAATGGTGTTTAGACTAGCTAGTGATGGGAGGAGGCTTTCTAAATAGGGAGTTAACGGAGTTATGTGAGAAAAGTAGGCACAAAATGGGATGTGAGCAAACACACACAGAAACAGAGCTGAATAAGGACCAAAGTCATGCATATTCCCTAGGGCAAAACAATTGGCTTAGATAGTATATTCATTAAATTTATGGAACAACATCCACTGTACTTGCTACATAGCTTCTCTTAGATATTTATTTCTCTGCCCACAAAGGCACAGTGTTTGTCCACATACACAGGCATGATATACAAACTACTTCAATTTGGGGAGAGGGTATTTGGTGGCTGAATCAGGTATTTGTGATCAGCAAGCTGATTCACAGATGGCTAGTTATTTTCAAAACAATGTTCATACTATCATTTATTTCTAAACACCCTTTTGAACCCCTCCTTTCTTTTCCTCCTGTCTGAGTTCTAAACTCTCTTACCCTCTCTGCCCCTTACCCAGGCCCATGTCACGTTATTCCTACTCCCCCATTGGAAATTGACTCTTGCATTTCTCCTCAGACCATTTTTTCTCTTGCAATTTCGCTGTCTTATGTTTAACATTGTTGTTACTCGGTTCAAAAATTTTCTAAGCTCCCTTATGATTTTTTCTAATGGAATATTTAGAAGTGTGTTGCTTCATGTCCAAATATTTGGTAACTTTCCAGCTATCTTTTTATTATTGATTTCTAGTTTGATTTTGTTGCAATTAGAGTGAACACTTTGTGTGATTTTGGTTCTTTTCAATTTGTCAGGGTTTGTTCTTATGGCCCAGCATATGGTCTATCTTGGTGAATGTTCCATATGCACTTGAAGAGAATATGTATTCAACTGTTGCTGGGTATAATGATCTTAAAAATATCCATTAGGCCAAGGCGATGGATAATGTTGTTTGGATCTTCTATATCCTGGTTGATATTCTTGTTTAGTGTTTCTGTTCATTAGGGAAGGAGGAATGTTAAGATATCCAACTGTAATTGCAGATTTGACTGTTTCTACTTGAAGTTCTGTTAGTTTTTGCTTCATGTATTCTGAAGCTCTGCTATTATGTGCATAGGCATCTAAGATTGTTATGTCTTCTTGATAAATTGACCTATTTTATCATTTTGAAATGTCCTTCTTTATCTCTGTTAACATTATTTGTCTTGAAGTGTACTGTATCTGATATCAATATAACTCTTTTGCTTTCTTTTTAAAGTTTTTGTTTTTTTAATAATATTCTAATTGGAAAAATTTCAAATATAGAGCAAGGTCGAGTGCATTTGGCAATGAACACACATACCATTAATATTTTACTATACAGTCATCCCTTAGTATCCATGGGAGATTGAATTCAGGACCTCTCATGGATACCCAAATCCATGAATGCACAAATCTCTTATTTAAAAAATGATGTCTTATTTGCCTATAACCTATACACATCCTCCCCTATACTTTTAGTCATCTCTAAGTCACTTATAATACCTAATACAATGTGAATTCTAAGTAAAATGTTTTTATACTGTATTGTTTAGGGAATAGTGACAAAAGAGTTTGCGTATATTCCATACAATGCAACCATCCATTGTTTCAAATATTTCCAATCAACAGTTGAATCCACAGATGTGGAACCCACAGATACAGAGGGCCAACTGTCCTTGTTTTATCCTATTTCTATCCATCTATCCATCCCTCTATCTGTCCATCAATCCATCTTATTTTTTTATTTTTAAGTTCTGGGGTACATGCGCAGGACGTGCAGGTTTGTTACATAGGTAACGTGTGCCATGGTGGTTTGCTGCACCTATCAACCTGTCGCCTAGATTTTAAGCCCAGCATGCATTAGCTATTTTTCCTAATGCTCTCTGTCCCCCACCCTACCCTCTGACAGGCCCCAGTGCATGTTGTTCCCCTCCCTGTGTCCATGCATTCTCATTGTTCAGTTCCCACTTATAAGTGAGAACATGTGGTGTTTAATCCATCCTATTTTTAATGAATTTCAAAGTAAATAGTAGACAAGAATTCACTTACTTCTAAATGCTATAGCATGCCTAGCTTTAATTAGACTTCAATATTTGTTTGTAGTTTTTTCCTTTTATATAAAATTTACATACAATGAAACACACAAATCTTAAGTGTATGTTTGATAAGTTTTGACAAACGCATACTCGTATGTAATCTAAGCCTCTATTCAGATACAGAAAATTACTGTCACCTTAGAAAGTTTTCTCCTGCTCCTTCCCTGTCAATCTCTACCCCAATTCACACCAAAGGCAACCACAATCCTAATTTTCTCCATTGTGCCAGTCCTAGAACTTCATGTAAAGGGAATAATATAACCTGTAGCCTTTTGGGTCTGGCTTCTTTCACTTAACACAGTGATTTTGAGATTCATCCACATGGTTTCATATATCAGTAGTTTGCTACCTTTTATTATAAGTATTTATTCCACTGTGTGAATATATCAGAGTTTATCAATCCTTGTATCGTTGGGCAACTGGAACATTTCCAATTTTTTACTATTATGAATAAAGTTGCTATGAACATTCTTGTACAGTTCTCATGGATATATAATTTTTTTCTTGGAAAACTGCCTTGCTTTTTGAACTTGGTAAAAACTTGCCTCTCTAGGGCCCACAAGGAGCACCCGGATCTCCTGGAGCTGTAGGACCTGCAGGACCACCAGGATTACAAGTAAAATCAATTTAAGCCTAGTGTGTGATCACAGTACTCACATCACTGTCTTCCCTGCCATGCTATGGATTCAGTGTAAGCCTCTGTAATTTAGGTCCTTCTGGTGAACAAGGGCAACCTCCATTCTTGGAGGGCTAAAGTAAAGCATACTCTTGCCAGGAGCTACTGGAGTTATTTATCAGAGTCTCTCTGACCATCCAATCTGTGCCTCCAAAGCCTCCTAGCCTAGCTCAACCTGAAGTAGAGCCCAGGGATGGCAGATCCCTGACACATCTATTGCCACCTTCCACTTCCTCACCCATGACAGGTATTGCTAATTAATCATACCACCACCACCATCACCCACCCTGAACACTGAAAAAGCTTCAAATTCCTTCTTAACACTGCATCTTGGGCAGCTCTACCTACCTACCCATGTTTCAGACACAAAACCTGTTTATCATCACTGGCAGAAGAAGAGCATAGCCAGTCATCTATGTGATTCTGGGAAAGCTATGTCCCCACATTGTTCTCTCCAGTGCAAGAAATCCCACTACTCAGTACTTTGGCTTAGCTTCACCAAATGTCATCATTTAAAAATTTCTGGCCTGTTGGGAGGAATGACACATGGTCTTCACTATCTTAGCATTAATGTGATTACCAGGTCAGTTTGGGAGATTTCAAATGAGATAAAGGGAACCATAGGAGAGGCAGCTAGAATCTACTATGCCAAAGCAGGGAGGAGGGCTGAGTCACTGGGGAGTGACTCTCAACAGGCTGTGTTCTTTTTGACTGAAACTAACAGTACTAACTCTTTTCTTTCTTATTTTTTTAATCTAGGGTCTTCCAGGGCCTCCCGGTCCTCCTGGTCCTGATGTAAGTATACTCTGTCTTGGGGCATTTTGCTTCGTACCCCTAAGTACTCTGGATTTCCCAGAGGGATATTGGTTTGGTTAACCCTACTTTCTCGTAAAAAGATTACATTTCAATTTAAGTTCCCAGAGCTTATTTAGTAATTGATTTGTTTTTCCTCCCTATATCCCTGTTCCCTAGGGGAATATGGGGCTAGGTTTTCAAGGAGAGAAAGGAGTCAAGGTAAATAGCTTTCAGAAAATACAATCTGCATTCTGTATGCTGCAAGAAATGTGTCTGATTACACATATGTGCCTACTTGTGTAAGATAATTTGTTTTTCGCCTTGAGAAATTAGCATTTCCCAACCCACATAGATCCTCTGGTGGGATCTCTTGAGGGCTCATGTGCACATGCCACACATGGGCTATTGTGGTTCTTTTCCCCCCTCAAAATATTGTCACCTCCCTGCTTCCTACCTGTGAAAGGTGTAAGTCTTACAAATATATTCCCTTGAAATAGATTCTTTCTCTTCCTTCCACCTAAGTCTTTCCTTGGTGTTTTGTGTGTTCTGTTCCCTTCTCTTTCCTTGTCTCTGCTTCCCCCTCTTCTCTCCACCCTTTCTCCTCCTCCCCCCTCCTCCACTTCCTCATCCTCTTCCTTTTTGTCCTACTCTCTCTCTGTATCTCTCTCTCTCTCTTCTATCTCTCTTCTTAACCTCTCATTCACCATTCTCTTTTATTTTCCTCCTTCCCTCATTTCTGTCTTTACAAATTGCATGGCGATTTGAGAGCTTCAAGCGAGGCTGAGAGCTTGCCATTCCTACCCTTCTCTTACAATTGCACTGCCTTCTGAAGGAGCAACTCTTGCCTCCAATGTTCTAACATGGGAGTCATTGCCTCTGCTTGTGCTCTTAGCAAGGATTAGACCACTTAGAGTTCGATCATTGTTGCCAAGAGGTAGCCATTCACCTTGTTCTGATTCCTTTTTGACTTTCTTCTAAACATCCTTTCATAGTAACCATGGACTTAAACTTTCCTTTATCCATCTTGCCCTTCCCTCTGCAGTGCTGGTATGAAATGCATTGGTTGGGCTTACAATTCCTCTCTCCCTTTGGCAATGAGAGTTTTGTTTCCTCATTGCCACAAGGGTGAAGAGGCCAAAGTAAGAGACAGTTTATTTGTGAATTACATCCAGAGGACAAACCCTCCCTCTGAAAAAGTGGTTGGTGTGGTTTACACTGTGCTTAATGTTCCGTTTGATTTTACAGGGGGATGTAGGCCTTCCTGGCCCAGCAGGACCTCCACCATCTACTGGAGAGCTGGAATTCATGGGATTCCCCAAAGGGAAGAAAGGATCCAAGGTAGTGAACATTTAAGAATAGGAAAAATTAATAAACCTTTTCCTGTAATTATAATACCAGAACTTTAATAACCAGACAATACTGAAAGTATACAGGGTTCTGGGTAATGGATTTTTGTTTAGGAGTGAGAGCAAAAGGTCTTCTTTATTTTGTCCCTTAAGAAAAGCTTTCTTAAAAGATGGAGTATGTTTCTTGGTGTGTAGGTATAAGTGTGCCTGGGCATCTGAGTATTTAAGTGCTATTTTCTCTGTTTCAGTGTTTCAGATTCAATTTTTGATATGCTGAATATACTAAAACAAACATTAAATAGTTGTCTTTTCCTCCTAACTCTCAACCGTCTCAATGCTTACGGCGTCCCCAAAGTACTGTGACAGAACACATAGGGTATGAATAGCTGCTCTTGAATTATCTTTTTAAAGAAGTTATTTGCCCTTAAAACATGACCCTGAAAATAGGATATACTGTCAACAAGTGGCAAGAGATGCCCTAATTCACCTGATCTGAACTACCAAAGCTTACACTATGGACCTGTTTAACTGAAATATTTTATGATCTGTATTTTTTGTGAGTGAGTGTATACTACCTACATGGTTGTAGTTGAATGCCTGTATACTGTTAAGATGTGCAGATATCTTTCAGTAACTTGCATTTCCTTCCAGGGTACCTTTAAGCTTTGTGATTCTCTTCCCATGGCCAAGGGGCCTAGGCAGGGGAATGTGTTTAGTCTCATTTCTTTAAATTTGTCTTTGTGGGAGCAACAGCCCCAGGCCCCTCCCAGGTTTACAGAAAGTTGTCATTGATTTGGGAATGATCTGGGAACACAAAAGAGATTGTCTGCTTCCTTGATCATTCCCAAAACTTAGGGAGCTTTTCTATGATTTTCAGATTGTTATGTGTCCCTATCCAAATTGTAATTGCTACCCTTTTCCCAAAACTATGGATTTCTTTGCTGCCTGTAATTTGCTATAGGAAGTCATACTGAACAGCTTCTTCCACCAGAAAGAAAACAGACAATCATCCTTTCTGTCTCCCAATTAGCCTCAGTATTTGACATTCTGTTTTAGACAGTTATGGTCCATAATACTCCTCCCACAGCAAAGAGCTCCATGAACTAAGACATCCTGGTACAGCTTCTAGTTAGGGAGCCTGAGGAATCTGCACCACTCTCTGCTGCCCTAATCTTGGTAACTCACTGGTCCCCCACTCCTCAGTCCAAGTACTTTCAGAGAGCCATCCTCCTGTGTGTTCACTGCTTCCTGATGCCACTCACTAACCTTTAGCTGATTTTCCAGGGTGAACCAGGGCCTAAGGGTTTTCCAGGCATAAGTGGCCCTCCAGGCTTTCCGGTAAGTCTCTCTATTTGATCAACATGTATTCAAGGGTCTGATTAGACAAAAGCTGTGCCAATAGAAGGCTAACAGAAAGACCTCTTCCCATGGATATTGTAGCGATGCCACCATCTTCATTATTAGAAGGCATTTAAGGAGATGTTCTTGTTCTCAAACACATGGAGACATAAGCATGGTTCTCCATGAGGTTGTATATCTTAGAGTTTATTAGCTCAAGCTCTAGAGTTAAAACAGAACTAGGCTTGACTTTTGATTTTGCCAGTTTCTAACTATGTGACCCTGGAAAAGTTTCTTAACTTTTCTGAGCCTCAGTTTCCTAACCTACAAAAAAGGGGAGAATGATGGGGTGGCTATAAGGATTAAATGAGATAGTATGCATGAAAAGGGCTTACTACATGTCTAGCACTTATTGTTCAGTAAATGGTAGCTAATCTTAGTAATCCTACCTCCACTTTCATATCTGCCTTTCTAGCTTAGATTCTTACACTCATCAATTACCTTTTGAGGGTCCCTATGTGCCAGGCATTTTCCTGGACTTGGGGGTTACAACAGTAACTAAGTAAAAGTCCCTGTCTTTGAGATTACATTCTAATGCGGGAGTGAGGAAAAAACAAACAAGAAATCGGTAAACAGATGAATCCATAACAAGTTCATATAGTGGTGATATACAAAAGATGAAAGAAGGGTAAAGTGATGAAGTGTGGTTAGGGAACATAGTGGGCTACTTGGGACAGAGCGGTCAAGAAGGGCCTTTCTGAGGAAGTGATATATGAGCTGAGACCTGCATATTATGAGGGAGCAAGTCTTGGGAAGATCAGAAAGAGAGTTTAAGGCTGAGGGAATTGTAAGTGCGAAGACCTTGAGGTTAAGAAAACCTCAGTACTTTTGAGGAATGGGGTAAGAAGGTGAGTAAGTGGAACAGAGTAAGCAAGGTCAATAATTCCAGATAGAGAAGCAGGAACCAGATCTTGGCTACCTTCATAGGTCAATGTAGCTTTTTATTTTCAATGTAATGGGGGAGCCATTCAAAGGCTCTGACTTGTGTTTTTAAGATCGCTCTGGCTGTGGGGGGGAAGAAGAGAGGGAATGGGAAGGGTGGAAGAGCAAACACAGAGGCTATTGCAGCAGTTCAGGCCAGAGATGGTGGTGATGACTTGGACTATAGTGACAGCAATGGAAATGGAAAGAAGTGGATGGATTCACAATGTAAAAATGTTCAACCTTGTTATTATGGGAACATTTCAAACATTTACAAAAGCAGAGAGAATGGTATAATGATCCCTCATGTACCCATCACCCAGTTTCAACAATAGCAACTTATGGCCAATCTGAAGCAAATAATAGACATATCGTTTCATCACAAATAACTGTGTATTTCTAAAAGATAAGTGCCTTTTAAGACAGTGACAATATCATCATCAGTAATTTGTGATCAGTAATTAATATCAGTTAACAAGGCAGATTTCAAATTTATGGTTGTCTTAATAGGTATATATATTTTTACAGTTGCCTTGTTTGAATGAGAAGCCAAACATGACCAATACGTTACATTTGTTTAATGTATCTTTTAAATCACAAGATATGTTTTGAAGGAGGCGACAAGATTTTCATGGATTGGGAGTAGGTATCAGGAGGGAAAAAGATGAATCAAAGATGACTAGGCCTGCCTGTTTTTTCTCGACCAAAGGGGATGGATGAATCCATTCCTTCCCTACAGTACTTTGAAATAGTTTGGATCTCTATGGGTGACTAGAAAGCAGAGGCAGTGGAGCCAGTGGCCCAGGCTCCTTCCATGATGATTCTTATTACTCCATAGAAATAAACGGAGCATGGAGAATCATCTGTTCAGTCCCCTTGATTTTAATCACCTCTGTATCTAATGAACCAGAAAGGAAGAGAACCCTTGTGTTGGAGACAAAACACCCAAACTTTAGACCCAGCCCCAGGTCTGGGACTTTGGCAAGTCACTGAACCTCTCTTTGTATCTGTAACTTGACAATGGTCATATTTATAGTTTTTATTGATACAAAATATTTCTACATATTTATGGGGTACATGTGATATGTTGTTACATGTACAGACTGTGTAATGATGAAGTCAGGGTATTTAGGATATCCATAACTGCAAACATTTGTCATCTCTATGTGTTGGGGACATTTCAAATCTCTCTTCTGGCTACTTTGAAACATACAGTACATTGTTGTTAACTATAGTCACTCTACTCCATTATCGAACACTAGAACTTATTCATTCTATCTTTATGTTTGTACCCATTAACCAACGTCTCTCCATCTCTCCCCCAACCCCACACTCACACCCTTCCCGGCCTCTGGTATCATTCATTCTACTTTCTACATCCATGGGATAAACTCTACTAACTCCCGCATGTGAGTGAGAACATGCATATATTCGATATTCAACATGCATATATTCAATATTCAATTCTTTTAAGACCCAACTAATAATGTATGTGAAGTTTCTTTACAAAATATAAGGCTGTCCTGTTCAATAAGATAACCCCCAGCCATGTGTGGCTACTGAGCCCTTTAAATGTGGCTGATCTGAAATGAGATGTACTGTAAGTGTAAAATACACACCAGATCTAAAAAACGTAGTATGAAAAGAAATCTAGAATATATCAGTAACATTATTTACTTCAATGTTAAAATGATAATATTTATTATATATATTTGGTTAAGTAAAAATATATCATTTAAATTAATCTCTGTTTACTTTGCTTTTTAATGTGGCTACTAGAAAAATGAAAATAACCCAGTAGCTCACATTATGTTTCTATTTGGACAGTACAGAAGAAAGTACTTTGCAAGTGCGTTTGGGAATCAGGTTTTACCTTTCTTTGTAGAACATTGCACATAGATTCTAGCCACCTGGCATCGTCCCTGTGAGGTAAGCAAGGTGAGCCAGGCTTAGCTCCCTTGTATGACGAGGAAACCACAGCCTCAACGGCTAAAGAGGTTTGTCCAGAATCACACAGCTAGTTATTAGCAGAGCTGAGATTGAAATTCAGCTTTCTTGAAATCTAGCCAGTCTGGGCTCTTTCCCCATACCATACTGCCCCCTACAGTCCAGTTTGTTCTAATCCCAGTCGTGGTGGGGTTTTTGTCTCTAAATCTCTTAAAAGGATGTTATGATCTCCTTGGGTGTTCTTGGCTTCACTGGCTCACACTCCCTCCCTCTGTCTTCACTTCCACATCTGAACCCAGAGTATTTCCCCTGCTGCAATTTCAACCCATTCCCTTTGTCCTGTAAAAGAAAGAGACTGACGACAATGCACGATGATGAATTGCAGTACTATTTTAAGCTCAGTATTTCCAGTGTTTCAGAGTGTGGGCTGAAAAATAGAAACACCAGTTGACTGTAAAGACATCAGAGCTGGCAAGTAACCTCTTTACATAGAAAAACATGTTTTCATAGGGTGAGAATCAGAAACCAGAGTTCTCAGTCCACTCTGGCACAGATTTAACCTGTGACCTTGGCCAAATCAGGTAACTCCTTCAGTTCTAATATCTCTATCTATTTAATGGGAATATTCATAGGTACCATCTATGAATGCCTTAAGATAGGAAAGTTAGGAGGAGAAAAGTGGTAATGTATTTGTGATAATCTGGACTTTTCAGATGAAATGTGCTTCTCAAATCCAAAGCCTTCACATCAGTTTTCAATTACTCCACACTCACTCAGAAACAAGGCAGCACTGAGCAGAGAAATCTCTAGGGAATCCAAAATGTTCCCTTTAACTATTTGTTTTCTTCCTGTCTGAGTCCAAATCTTTGTAAGAGACAAAGTGCCCAACCTCACAGATTTGTGCCTCACCTTCTTTCTCTTGGCCCCTCCGCAGTGACCAAACATCCCTGACCTTCTGGCTCAGTCCTCACTTCACACATTTTATCCCACTGTCTCCAGCAACACACTCACACTTGTAGACCACAGGTCCTTCCATGGAGGTCATCCGAGAGAATTGTATATCCACGTGCCCTCTGTCCCAGGTACTAGCAAACATAGGGGAAGGCAAAAATGGAATAGTAGAGGGGAGGGAGAAGAGAAGAAACTGGTAAAATCCTGAGGTAACTATTGAGTAGATCAATAAGTTACCACCCACCTACCCAGTAGGGGTAACTACTAGGTAGATGGGGTCTTCAATTGAACCTCCTCAGAACCAAAAAACATCAGGAGTCCAGAGCCAAGGAGAGCAGGCCTGGAAACAGTTAAGCTAGCTCCAGTGAGGCTTTCCAGGCCATGGGTAAGTAGGAGTGTGGGGAGCAGCATTTGCAAGATCACTCATGAGGAGGACTACTGTGTCGGGGCCAGTCCCAGGGCATCTTGATAGAACAGTTTGTTCAGCAGGGTCCCTGTACAGTGCCTCCCTGTTCTGGGAGAAAAGTTGAAACTACAGCACAGCCAGTGTCTTGCCAAGCCATTTATCTTTTGTTGGCTCTAATCCCCACACACAAATTTTCCTTCTTTCTTTTTTTTTTCCTTTTTACATTTTTTTTACGTATTTATTTTTGTTTACACTATAGCACAAACTCTCACACCCTCTGAGAAAGCAAGACTCTTCTGCTTTCTGGAGAAGAAGTACAAGGCCCCCTTACATGTATAACTGTGAGCAAGATAGATGGGGGCACAAGATGATTCCTAACATTCTTTTCTTCATCCTTTGCAATAATTTTGTTCTCTCAGCCATTATTCCACTCAATTCAACAAGTATTTACTGGAACACCTTGTATGTGTTCAGACTGTCGTAATGGGCCTTGGAGGAAGATGAAAGAGAATGTAACATAAGCCTTGTGCTTACAAAACTTTCATATGCAACCAATCTTGGCACTTTAAGAGTTTGGGGCAGCATGGGCTGCCACAGATTTCATGGACAGGTCAGAGAAGGCTTCTTGAAGGGTTTGACCTCAGAAGCCAATAGACATTCCACCAAGTTGCAGAATACCTTGGTTTGATGCAGAAAAAAAATAATATTTCAAATTAGTTTGCATTCAGTTTAACCCACGAGCCTTTCAAATTAGAAATTTAATGTAGCATGAAGGCTGAGCTATTTGACGGACAGTTATATAAATGCAGAAAGAGAACGGGTAAGTAGGTGACCAAAGCCTACTTTGAATTTGGATCCTACACACACACACACACACACACACACACACACACACACACACACCTCCCAGTAAAAACAACCCACATTAAAAAATCAAAAACATGACTAGCCAAAATAAAACAAAAATGAAAAACCCTGGGCCCAGAAAGCCAAGGGGTGTTCAACCAGCTTTCAGTACTCATGGGAATGCTCTGAGTATGTATGTAGAAGGAAGAAAAAGCTACAAATGGAATTAAAGCAGGTGAGCCAGGTCACATCAAAGGGACAACAGATGTTTCACAACATTTAGTGTCTTTCACAAACTTACATTTGAGAGAGCTTCATTGCCTCCTTTACTTTCACAATAAGCCAAATGTTGTTTGCTAAAATCTATGCTCCAAAAAGTATAATTTTAAACAACAAAAAAATGCCCTCACTATGAAAAACTTTATTCACTTTGGTAATGAACTCTTCTGTATCTTGGGGGCCCAGACAGTGGCATTGGACCCAGAAGGGAGAAAGTTTTCTCTTACTCTGCGTCTTGGAGTTCCTGCTTTTCCCTAGAGAATTCCCAATCGTATTCATGGCTACAAACTCTCACCTCTGTTGAGCAGGGCAAGAGGAATTGGAGACCAGCTGCATAGTCCCCTTTGGCTATCTCTAGGGCCAGGCAAGAGCCCTGCAGTCCCAGTACAGGAGCTGCAGGGTTTCAGACTATTCCTATACAGAAATACTCTCTCCCCACTCAACAGGATGTTGTGTTCATTATGTCTCCAAAGGGGAAAAGCTCTTGCTCTTCTCCCTAGTATCAACCCCCCAGAATTTACATAATCCTCCATTTGTGGGTCAAAAAGTCAAGTTCCTAGATGACAGAAGGCAGCCTGTTCTAATGGAAAAGTCCCCAAAATGAAAAACACAAGATGTGGCTTTCTCATTGATTTTTAACCCATCTAGATGTAGGTTTCCCCCATCTGTAAAATCAACAAGGTTAGATACTTGATCATTCCTATGCTGTTAGCCCATGATTCTATAAATACATGGAATAGTGTTGTGGGTAGTGGGGATATTACATCTAGAACCAAAGAGGAACCTTGAATGAATGGTCCATTTTATATTCAGACGCTATGTGCTTCTCAGGCAGTGATAAGAGACAGCATGGTAAGCCTTGCTAAGGGGATAGTGGGAGCTTGGTTAAAATAGCCTCCTTGCTTTTGATGAAGCCAGGAGACCGATGAGAAAAACAAATATTATAATTTGTGGTTTCTTTTTTCATTTAGGGCCTTGGAACTACTGGAGAAAAGGGAGAAAGGGAATCCCTGGTTTGCCAGGACCTAGGGTATGAACCTGGAATGTTACTTGCCTGGGTCTGTCAAGCCACCTAGTCCATTTCTTCCCTTTTGTTTCTGTATGTTTTGCAACTTGATAGCCACCTAAGCTTCTCATTTCTCTTTCTCAACCCATTGGCAGGTTTCTACAGCCTCCTTCTCTCTTCTAGCCCCATTTCCTTGATTGAGTGGCTCCTTGAAAAGGAATGAGGCACCCCCTACTCTAGGTGGCCCCTCAGCCTATTTATCTCCTTGCTGTCATATATCATTGTCTTCTAGGCTAAAGAATGATATGAATGTTGCCTTGCTTTCAATCCATTCTATTCTGAGGGAATTAAGCAGGGAAATGGCACAGGAATGGAATAAAGAAGGTCAAGTACAATCTTTATTGAAAAGAAACAAGCCTGGAGTCAACAGTTTCCAATAATAATCTCACTTCAAATGGAAAACTATTAGCCTCTCTGATTCCTAGCTTCAGGCACTGAGGTCTTGAGCTAGAAGCAGTGGGCCAAACTTAGCCTCAAAGAAGTAACATTTTAGAGAATTGTGTTAACTTGACCATGAAGTTTATTACGAGTCTTTTGAGTATTTAGCCATATTTATCTATTACCCTGCCATTTCCTTTTCTACTTTTCCCCCTCCCTTGTCTTGAAAGTACATATAATCACCAACAAAGAATGCATTTGAGGTGGAAGATGAGGTCCTCCCATAATCTATTTAAAAATCTCCTGACTTGGAACTAATACAGACTAAGTATAATACCACTCAACGCTTCTACCAAATTCCATCTGCTACTTAAACTATTTCCATTTATTTAGCTCTTAAAAAATGCTCCATGTGGCTATTCAGTCTAATGGATTAGGGCTTAGAAAGAAGTTATTAGGCCGGGCACGGTGGCTCACACCTGTAATCCCAGCACCTTGGGAGGCCAAGGTGGGTGGATTACCTGAGGTCAGGAGTTCGAGACCAACTGGCCAACGTGGTGAAACCCTGTGTCTACTGAAAATCCAAAAATTAGCTGGGCCTGGTGGTGCGTGCCTGTAGTCCCAGCTACTCGGGAGGCTGAGGCAGGAGAATAGCTTGAACCCAGAAGGCGGAGGTTGCAGTGAGCCAAGATTGTGCCAGTGCACTCCAGCCTAAGTGACAGAACAAGACTCTGTCTCAAAGAAGGAAGGAAGGAAGGAGAAGGAAGGAGACAAGGAAAGAAAGAAAGTGAGAGAGAGAAAGGAAGGAAGGAGACAAGGAAAGAAAGAAAGTGAGAGAGGAAGGAAGGAAGGAAGGAAGGAAGGAAGGAAGGAAGGAAGGAAGGAAGGTCGGTCTAGTTCATTCACTTACCTGATTTTTGGAGCTGCTAAATCCTGAACTCAGTTGGATAGCTTTGTTATATAAGTCTACTGGCTTTTTTCAGTTGGGCTATTGATCCTTCTAAGGTGTAACTATTTTCTTTACAGGGTCCAATGGGTTCAGAAGGAGTCCAAGGCCCTCCAGGGCAACAGGTATTTTGGTTAATATTATTAATGCCTTAGTGTATAAAATCCCAATCAGAAGTCCGCCTTGCTTTACTTAACATGGCCAAAGAGAGACATTATTTATAATGCAAATTGTTCATATCCCTTTTTTGGTATAATTTTAGCCAATGTCCTCTTTTCTTTTCACTCAAGAGGATGAGTATCCAGTGTCAAGTTCAGTACCTTTCCCTGCCATGCTGTGGTCATACATCTTTGGCATGTTATCAGGGACTAGCAAGGCCAGCCTGCTTATATCCATGTCTAGCTTTGTGGCCCTTGTACCTCCTAATATGTAAATTGGCTGCCTACTGCCATATTGTCTTTTGGAAGATTTTACAGTTTCCAGAGTCACATAGAAGCTATACATATCCTGGAATGTCATCCAAAATCCCTGTGCCATTTGCCCTGGTGTAATCCAAAACCAGACTCTCTTATGCTCTCATAATTTCAACTTAGTGGTAACTATGTTTCTGTCACAGGGCAAGAAGGGGTCCCCCAGGATTTCCTGGGCTTAATGGATTCCAAGGAATTGAGGTAACGTTGGGAAGTGAAACTCAGGGTTGAGAGGTAGAAGGGTGAATTACCACAAATGTCTGTATATAAGATGAAGTATTTTTAATATTTTGACCTTTTAAGTTTCAATTTTTCTTAAGAAATAGATGTAACCTAGTTTGAACACACAAAGCTGCTGATGAGCATTTCTTAGATACTACTTGATCCGTGGTAAACTAAGGGGCAGGGGCTGGTGGGAGCAAGTCCATCCCGAAGACGAGGAAAGTTTTTATTCTTGTTGCTTAGAATTGCCAACTGTTAGGTTTTACTATTGTTTTTAAATTTTCTACAGACAATGCATCCCCTTTTTGCCTACACCTGGGGCATATAACTACCACCATCCCACCCTAGATATGCCACTGTATGTATTTTTAGTACTTAAATCCCTTTTTGTGGAGTATTAGAACTCCTTTAATTTCCTCTGCCTGACATCGTCTACTGACAAGAGTTGTAATGGTAGTAGAGGCCCAGGACTGTTGAGAGTGAAAAAAAGTTAAAACTCTGTTTCTCCTTAGCACTACTTAGGTACAGCCAAGGCCCATAAGCAGATTGCCCTTGAGTAGGGTTGCAAAATAAAATTGGGATCCCCTTGTCCTTGACAGGTTTGCAATTGAATGTCAGACCTCTGGTCTGCTTTGTGTCACCTTCATCTTAAATTTATGGGACTTCGAAGTTAACCTATCGACTAGTTGACCCTAAAAATCTGCGATTATAGAAAGAAGAACCTTTCATTTTACTAGGGATGGGCTTTAATGGTACATAGATCTTGGGTAATAAGGTCATGGAAATATTTGTGTTTAATGTATTTACTCTTTTCAGGGTGAAAAGGGTGACATTGGCCTGCCAGGCCCAGATGTTTTCATCGATATAGATGGTGCTGTGATATCAGGTGCAACTTCTCATTAATTTGAGTGGAAAATAAAGACAGGGAGTAAAATTCTATATCCCCTGTAATTATTAAAAAGGATACTTTGTTACTCGATTGTTTCTAAACCTGACACACCCAAGAGCCCCTCATGGTTCCTGAGCTTAAGAAATAAAAGCTAACTCCAATCTTTCAGGCAGAGAAGCCAAGCCCAGTGCCCCATTTTTGTGATGGGTCCACCAAGCCTAGGATTTGGTTCTGCCTGGGCCTGAATTTGGTAAAAATCGTTCTCCTGGTGATGCTTAGGGAAGGATTGATAACCACCCCAGAGCTGAACTGACTTCAGTTTGATACTATGGAATACTCAGGGCCTCATGCAGATGATTCCTTGCATGCTTGAGCTTAACAATTTCATAGGAAATAGAAAAATACCTTTGGTTAGGGGAATAAGTGGCTGAGAGCCCTCACAAGTATGATGCTTAGAAAGTCTGTCTTCACCTCTCCTTGTCCTAGTTATTGTGTGTGCCCATCTCTTCCCTTTACGTTCTCCAAAGATTGAGATGCCCAGTGTCTCCAGCTACTTCTTGTTTGACCAAAGGCTTCCACTGTAGTGCCTCTTCCATGGATCTTCCAACTTGTCCCTCTCCTCTGACCTTCTAAGGCCCATGCCCTGTTTGGTACTAATATTTGACAGTGGCTTCCTGTGTGCCACTCCCAGGAAACATATATGTATAACATAAATAGTGGACTTCAACATCTTAAACCAAATGGTAGACATTTGAAGCATTACAGCAGATCAGTGGTAGAAGCAGCAGCTTCCTAGTACCTACCAGAGCTTATCATTGAAAGGCAGGCGTTGGCTAGACCAATTCTTAATACACTAGTGTTGGCTCCAGAAGGCCCCTTGGCTCCAGAAGACCCATTATCATGTGATGTCATTAGCTTGAGAGACTTGGAAAGGGCAAGTAAGGCACTTCTAATGCCAGGACAGCTCCCTGAACCTCTTCTTGGGCATTTTGCAGCATCTGCGGGCCCCTTCTCTGTTGGTTTACTGCTTTTTGTTTTTTCATTACAATGCCAGGTAATCCTGGGGACCCTGGTGTACCCGGCCTCCCAGGCCTTAAAGGAGATGAAGGCATCCAGGGCCTGCGTGGCCCTTCTGGTGTCCCTGGCTTGCCAGCATTATCAGGTGAAAAAAAACTAACCCATTTCCTGCACAGATCAGCCCTTTATGCACTGTGGTTCCCAGCATTCCCTTCTATACCTCTGGGTCAGGGCATACACCTAGCCAAAGTCAAAGAAGAGGTAGACTATAGTCAGTAGCTACCCGACTGCTAGCCCAAGGCTAACGTATGTGGGGGTAGGGCCTGGGCAAACAGCTTTTGTTTTGGGCTTAAATAATGTAGCATAGCTGGACAGGCAATCCTAGACTGTCATTGAGGTTTGCAGCAACAAGAGGAATCCTGGGTTAAGTTGCTGGAGCTGTGTCTCCCTCCTGTGGATGTACCATCCCAGCTGACGCTTGCCAAGAGGGGCTAGCAAAAGCCCAGAGGAAAATTTGTACCCAAAACCTTGCTGTAGGATTCAGCCAGGCACTAAATGGTCCAAGGATCCTGTGGGTAACTCTTGAACTAATCACGTCCATATGTCATTCTATAGTGACATGTGGAAAAAGGGCATTCCAGAGTCTGGGAGGCGGTGATGCCCCATATATAAAGCTCAGCTATTACTTTTATTTATTTATTTTTATTATACTTTAAGTTCTTGGGTACACGTGCAGATCGTGAAGGAGTGTTACATAGGTATACACATGCTATAGTGGTTTGCTGCCTCCATCCACCCGTCACCTACATTAGGTATTTCTTCTAATGTTATCCCTCCCCAATCTCCCCCACCCCCTGCTATCCCTCCCCCAGCCCCCACCCCCCCAACAGCTATTACTTTTAAAGCCACCAGTTTCTAAATTCCTTGGAGTTGGGCTGCTGTGGAAGAATACCTATGGTTTTAAAGCAGCCACCAGGAAAAGGTACAGCTGGCCCCAGCACCAAGGTGGAAAAAAATTGAGAAGTGAAAGGCTAGAGACCCAGATTTTCCTCTCAGGTTTGCCACTAAGAAATACTGGGCCCCTGATCATGTTTCCTCTCTTCTTTGGGTCTCAGTTTCCCAAGAGGGAAAATTAGCTTAACAGCTAATTGATCCCTAAGGATCCTTCTACTCTGATGCAAGAGAAGGGCAAATACTTTCCCAAATTCTTCGGAGGTGTTTCCAACATATGCCACAGATAGGAATGCCCAGAGAGTAGGATTATATAATAAGCATTTGTGTGTGGGCTTATTCTTTCAGGTGTCCCAGGAGCCCTAGGGCCTCAGGGATTTCCAGGGCTGAAGGGGGACCAAGGAAACCCAGGCCGTACCACAATTTGGGCAGCTGGCCTCCCTGGCAAGAGATGGCTTACCAGGCCCACCAGGTCCACCAGGCCCACCTAGTAAGTTACTCATTTCTCTTTTTGGTCTTGAGACTCAGATGTGATCCAGACTGCAGAAACAGTCTTGATTTTTGAGGGGTCGTCACAAGTGAAACAGCTAAGCCAGGATACATCATAATTGCAGAGGGGCAGCGCTGAAGGCCTCATTATATCTCTGAGTCAGAGTCCTGCCTCTACCAGTTATTTATGACAGCAGAGTGTTCTCCATCAAGGAACAAGCAAACTAGAGCCTAATGCCTTCCATGTTTTTACCCATTCTCACTCCATCTTTCACTGTTCTCAATCCTTAAGCCTCTGCTTTTTCAGCTCCTAAAGAAGCAGCACTGGCTCTTTTGTGCTTGCCCTGGTCCATAGGGCTCCAATGTGGTGGGCTGAGAACCTGAGAAAAATAGAAGTCGGCCGGCCGCGGTGGCTCACACCTGTAATCCCAGCACTTTGGGAGGCCGAGGCTGGCGGATCACCTGAGGTCGGGAGTTTGAGACCAGACTGATCAACATGGAGAAACCCTGTCTCTACTAAAAGTACAATATTATCTGGGCGTGGTGGCGCATGCCTGTAATCTCAGGTACTCAGGAGGCTGAGGCAGGAGAATCACTTGAACCCAGGAGGCAGAGGTTGCACTGAGCCAATATCGCTCCATTGCACTCCAGTGTGGGCAACAAGAGCAAAACTCCATCTTAAAAAAAAAAAAGAAAAAAAGAAGAAGCCAAGCCTGGCTCCTGGAAGTGGCTGCTAAAAGCCTACACATGGCTTGTCCTCCTTAGATCTCCTACTTGAGTGTGAGATTCTAGATTTTGAGAGAAAGGCTGGAAATGTTGCCCAGAATGTTTCTTTGTAACTTAAATCCCATGTCCGCTGCGGCTTGCACCTCTTTCCTCTTTTGTCCTAAGAGAGGTTTCTGGGGTAGACATTGACACTGCTGAGTTACAGAAACTACCTTGTTCATTACTGTAACCCCACTGTCTAGTACGTTGCCTAGAACATAATGGACATTCCACAAATATTAGTTGAGTGAATTGAGCCAACAGAGGTCCTGTTAACTCCTTGCTGCAGACTTGGGGTCCCAGTCTTGAATGTTATTTTTTTTGGGGGGGCTCTGCTCTGGTTGTTCAGCCTCGAGGACTTGGGCCTTGGTGATTAAGCTGCTGTGGTTAGTCAGGGGAGTCATCAGGCTTATACAAGTTGCTAATCCTTTATCTTTCTTCACCCAAAGGTCCAGAATTTGAGACTGAAACCCTACACAACAAAGAGCCAGGGTTCCCTGGTCTCCGAGGAGAACAAGGTCCAAAAGGAAACCCAGGCCTCAAAGGAGTAAAAGGTAATTTGTCCCCTTGAGTTTCTTGGTCCTCCAAAGTCCTTAGAGAAGGCTTTATGTGGAATGCGCAAACTAACAGCCTCGGGAACCTAAACAGAAGCAACTGTGGATCTTGTTTGGAACTTTGATTATAGGATTGTTAGAAGTGCTATATTTAGGGCTCTAAGACTGAGGCTGGCAATGGAGGTCACACAGGACCACGTTGCTCGTAGGCTTCTTTTTCTGTCTCCTCCACCTGCAGCCCAGGCTGTTAACCAGTGCATGCTGCTACCCCTCCCAGTTTGCAAGACCAATGATGTAAGCCACTTAATACCTTCAGGTTTAAGCAAAGTGCTCTGAACAGGTCAAGACCTGGGACACTGGAAAAGCCAACTGGCTCCAGGAAAACAACCCTAGTCCCCACTGATGTTGGAGGACTGATCAATGACCTCAGCTTTCAGCTGTACTAATTCTGTCTGTCTCCTTGCTGCTTTGGGTTATTTCCCCCTTCTATCACTTACTCCGAGTGGAAGATGCTCACTAAGTCAATTCATTATAGTTGTGGCCTAGGCCAGGGTGGAGGAAGAGGTGAAACTACTGACTGAAGGGAGGTTTAGGGATGGCCTAGGGTTCAGTTATTCAAGATCTTTAGGAATTAACTGCTTTCCTTAGCTTCAAACAGAGAAGTTCTAACTTACTCCCTCTCCTTTCTCATTGCTCTGTCATAAAATGTCATTGTCTAAGCATATAGAGGCTGGTTAAGAAATGTCTGAAAGCTTGTTCTCTACTATTCAGATTCAGTGAAAACTATTTGATGGAAAAGGGCATTAAATTAACTTAGATGTTAATTTTGGCCCTTACCTAACTCACTACAAAGCTGGTGTATTTCTCCATACCATTCACACTCCTAAAACAGGGACATTTCTGATGCTCCCCTTTCTGTATTTCCATGGGGCTGGAAGACTTTCTCTAAGTATGGAATAGTAATAGGGATTCTCAAGCTTCATTGTACATGATAATCACCGAGGGGAGGTTATTAAAAATTAAATTATTTGGTCTGGCCTCCTGAGACTGATTGATTAAGACTGAGATAGGACTGGGATAACCAGCAAGCTGCCTTATCACAGGTGACTCATGCAGGATCACGCTTGAGAAATACTAATCTGAAAAGCAGACTGTTCTCTTAGAGTTTTGGAAATCATCAATTTTCTAAAAGTAAGAAGCAGCCCTTCAGAATCTTAGGGAAACTCAGGGTCACCTATGTTGGCACCAATTCTTATTGTCCAGACAATAAGCACAGAAGATATAGGGAGTTGGACTATAGTGCTAGTGACTCCTTGATACCTCTTCAAAGGTGCTTTGCTGAAATCCCTATCATTATTTATTTGGCATTTGTCTCAATGTATACAAAAATGTGCACACATTTGTCTCATGTGTACAAAAGTCAGGGGAAAAGACATTTCGGGGAAGAAAATTTTTGAGTGGCTTGAATTCTAGACTCTCAGCTGGTTAGTATAGCTCAGTGGTTCTCAACTGTGGCTGTACATTAGACTCACTGATGGCTGGGCCATCACTCTGCTGGAGAGTGAACCAAGTTCATTTGAGTATGTTCTCTGCAAGCCTTCAGATGCCCTCTCTCGAGTTTGTTCAAGTCACAAATAACCACTATCAGCTCTTCATTCTTCTTGGAAAAAAATGACCAACTTTGTTCTATATTATCTTTTTCTCCCAGGAGACTCAGGTTTCTGTGCTTGTGACGGTGGTGTCCCCAGCAATGGACCACCCGGGAACCAGGCCCACCTGGTCCACAAGGTCTCATAGGCCTTCCAGGCCTTAAAGGAGCCAAGAGGAGATCAAGGTTCTGGGGGTGCACAGGGCCCAGCAGGGGCTCCAGTAAGTCTTGCCAAACTTTGACCCTGAGGAAGCAGTGGGAGCTTTCAAGTGCCCTTCAGTCCTCACAGTTACTTTTGTAAAACACATACAAGAAAGATGGGATTAAAAGAAAGTTTTGGGGTTTTGATCTGCAACATGAAATCTGACTAGAGAGTCTCTTAAAGTCCTATCTGCTTTAACCTACCTATCTTCCCCTCTCTTTCTCCCCTTCTTCCTTCCACAACATTGTTTACCTTTGCCTAGCAATGTGCTGGCCCCTGAAGATAAAAATAGGAATTAAGATGAGGTTCCCCTTCAAAGATTTCAAAATTTACAAAAGGTACAAAAATAAATGGGCAACTATTATTCAAGATTACAGCATAATCAGTGCCTAGAACACTGCCAATATGGACCCAAGGTTCTGCTTTAGGTCATAATGCTGGGTGCCGGAATTCTATGAAGTCTGTGTCTCCTGACTGCTCTCTCCTGTCTCTTTGTCAGGGCTTTCATGGGCATCCAGGTCTCTCAGGACCCAAAGGCGAGAAGGGCCAACCAACTCTCAGTACAATCTCAGGAATGAGAGGGGATCAGGGTGATCCTGGCTCCCAGGGTTTTCCTGGTGAGACAGGAAAACCAGGGAAAGGATGGAATACCAGGTTTACCAGGTCTGCCAGGTCTTCCGGTAAGTTGATCATTCCTGGGTGATTAGCTCTACAAATCTTCACAGCTGACTTTGTTGGGGGTCTGATGGCCACAGGACCATGAAACAAGAAAGAACAGAGAGAGTCTAGAGTATCATGCCCTCCCTCTGCTACTGAAACTTTTTACTTTGGGCTTTTCCTTTATGTAAAGTGAGAATCATTTTCTCAGAATGGATCATTGTCTCATTTGATAAATGCTAGTAATATTTGACCATATGACTTGAAAATACTTCAGTTTCTTAGCGACTTTTCTCCTCAAGTAATCTAGCCACTTTCTGTGATCTCAAGGGTTGTTATCCTGCTCATTTCTTGCTCTCTCTCCTCACCCCCATCCAGAACCTTTTGTGTTGTTAGATCATCCAGAGTAGACAAGATTCATATCCATTAACTAAAGTCAGAGGAGACTGACTTGATAAACTATGGTGGTGATAGAGAATTTTAACAAAGCACAAAGCATTGATCACACTGGCTACCTCTTTCCTGTGGTCAGAGGACTGTCCAGATAAATCTCTGAGTTGAATGTTCATTATTTTTTTTATGTGTTGTCTAGGGTGATGGTGGACAGGGCTTCCCAGGTGAAAGGGGTTACCAGGACTTCCTGGTGAAAAAGGCCAACCTGGTCTACCTGGCCTCCCAGGAATTGGGTTACCAGGACTTCCTGGACCCCGTGGGCTTCCTGGAAATAAAGGCAAGGATGGATTACCAGGACAACAAGGCACCCCTGGATTGAAGGGTGAGTCATGGAATCAGATGGCTTTGGACTTGGAAATTTGACCCCTGGTAGAGTAAATATGACTCAGGTGTATGAAATGTGTCATAAGAAGAGACTTGTCTGACCATAGTCACTACTTTCAACCCCCTGATGGATTTGCATGTGAAAAAATGTATTATAATTGTACTGTGGTAAGCTTAGGGGGCAGAATAATGTAGATTTCCACTATACTTAGTGCAGAATATCCTACCAGAGCAGTCTGAAAATATAACAGAGCTACCTAGGGAGGTTATGAGCTCATAATCTTTGGAAAAGTTCAAGAAGAAGCTGGATGACCATTTATTGCAAATGTCATCAGAGCAATGAGTGGGACATTAGACAAGGTGCCCTCTAATTGTGTGGTAATATTAACAACGGGGAAAAAAAACTTTCCTCAACTCATGGAATCTCACATTGGGCAGAAATCCTAGTTGCATATAGTCTAACCTCATTTGATCCCTTAATTCCTTCCTCTTTATATAACTTCTTTTTCTACTTGAATTTTGGGAATTATGTGTAACAGTCCTACTTATAGTTTATAAATGTGCTATGCTAATAACTGGTGTTCTCTCAATATAGCCATAACAGCTCTTCATCCCAAATTCTGTGTTTCCACAACTTCTATGTTTCCATTAGTGACACCATACTTATAATATTCTGAAATTTAAAATTTTGAGATTAACTCTTATTTCCTTTGAAATTCCTTTTATATTCTTTCCTTCTCTTCTTGCTACTAAACTATCATTATCTCATGCCTAGTTTTTTAAATACGTATATGCTTGTGGGAATAAGTGGATGGTTGGTTGGATGGATGGATGGATGGATGGATAGATGGATGGATGGATGGATAAATAAGTGAATGACAACAATTTCCTAAGTAGTTTTTCATCTCCAACCTCCAGACTTTTTACATTCAATTCTATCATGAGCACCGCTGCCAATTTTGTATCTGTAAAGTGCCAACATCATCATGTAACTCCCCCTAATTCAAAGACACATATGGTACCAATTGAATAGAGACCATATAATGTCCAAACTCCTCAACCTGGAATTCAAAAGTCTCCAAACATGGATACAACCAATCTTTTCAACCTTATATCACACTCTTAATTTAAGCAAAAAACTAAGACACCAGTCTTCTTCACTGTACCCAAACACAGTATGTTCACTTCCAGCTCCAGGATTTTGCCATGTTGCCATTTTCTGGAGTGCTCTTCCTCTTTGTGTAGTTATATCATATTCCTCTTTCAGGGTTCAACTAAACCCCACTTCTTCCATTAAGCTTTTCCTTGACATCCACAGTATGTCATTGCTACTTAAATTATATATCTCTTTCCATTAATGCTTTTACTTTTCCCAACTGCATTGTAAGTCTCTCCATACTAGGAATGGTAATACATCTTAGAGTTTCTTTACATGCCTAGCATAGTGCAATGCTCCATAGGAGACTAATATTTATTTGCAGAAGAAAGAGCCTTCCCAATAACCAAAGGGCTACTTAAACATATTTCTCCTGTTCCCACCTTATCATCTTGAAGAATTACAATAAAAGAAGACAGGATACCAGGTCTTGCAAAATTTTATTTATTTCTGAATCTATTTTGTAAATTGGTGTAATAAGGTTGATGGTAGGTTAACACTTGATAATTCAAGATTCTTAAAACCGAGTCAGTATTTCATTTCACAAATTATTGTGAAAGTTGTAAGGAATTTTTTTTCCTTTTTTTATTTTTATTTTTTGAGATGAAGTCTCATTCTCACCCAGGCTGGAGTGCAGTGGCACGATCTCAGGTTACTGCAACCTATGCCTCCCTGGTTCAAACAATTCTCTTGCCTCAGCCTCCCGGTAGCTGGGATTACAGGCACCCTCCATCACACCCAGCTAATTTTTGTATTTTTAGTAAAGACAGGCTTTCACCATGTTGGCCAGGCCAATCTCAACTCCTGACCTAAAGTGATGCACCCGCCTTGGCTTCTCAAAGTGCTGGGATTACAGACATGAACCACTGTGCCTGGCCATAAGGATTTATCAAACAAAATCATTCTGCCTGTTTGAAGTCCTAGTGTCAGCTATTGCTTTGCTTGCAGCTGTGTTCCCAGAGACATTACTCACGGTTATTCTACTGCTCCTCCCTTAATTGGGACTTCACTGTAGGTTAAACCATTTTGCTCAACAAGGTTTTAAACTGAGTTATAGTAACATGACACCTATAAACTTACACACTTCCAAGTCTTCTGGATGTTATCAACATTTTAACTATTTGAGTACAGGCTGAGTCAACAGAAGGAAGCTTACAGGACCATTTTTATCCCAAATATCCCTAGTCCTGGATACAGAAAGTTCTTAGGAATATACGGTAAACGATAGCCTGGGAGATGCCTTATGCAGAAAATGTTTGTCTTATTCCATTTCTGTTGCTATAACAGGATATTGGAGACTGAGTAAATTATAAAGAAAAGAGGTTTATTTAGCTCATGATTCTGAAGGCTAGGAAGTCCAAGATTGGGCAGCCCATCAGGTGAGGGCCTTGTGCTTCTTCAACTCATCGTAGAAAGCAGAAGGGTACATGCAAGAGTTCAAACACTCAAAGCAACCTTGCTTTGTAACAGCCTGCTCTTGTGGGAACTAATCCATTCCCTTGAGAAAGAACCCACTCTCCTGAGAAAAAGATTAGTCCATCCTAAAAACCTAATTACCTCTCAGAAGCACCACCTCCCAACACAGCCACTCTGGGAACCAAGTCTCAACACGACTTTTGGCGGAGACAAATCATTAAAACCAGAGCCATGTCCTTGTTGCAGTAGCAAGGGTTTCGGGAAATTACTAAAGTGCATTAGCTTTCTTTTCTCTCTATGGCAACCAAACATAATTCTTCAAACCTACCACTTTTTCTGCACAATTTTAAAAACAAATAACCTGTGGTCCCCAAACATTTTCTCTGTAGCCATTTCTGTTGCCAGAAAAAAATTAAGATGCTGTTCTTGAATGTACCCACTCCAATCATTGGTAGCCCAAACTAGGACAGCTGCATTGCCAGGAAAGAGGATGTAATCATCAGAAGCCTTTCAGCCTACTAGTGTGAATTATTATAACTCTGGACAAGCAGACAACTGGCTGTTTCCAAAGACACTCTGTTCCAGATGCTCATAGTAATCAATCACCGTGGTTATTACTGAACTGTGGTGACTATGTGCTTGATCCCATGTGGGTGCCAGTGCTGTCCACTCGGTTCAGACAGGAGATTTGGTTGGTGGGTGTATCTGGGCTTCTGGGAAGACTTCCCTTGGGCCTCAAGGAATTTCTATACTGGTTTAATTTTCTTCTTCATGTAATTTGCTCTAGGTGACTGTTGCTGCAGAGAGAAGGTTGGTAAAGGAGACTTAGATACAGAGAGAGGTGAGAGCTAGCTAGGTCTACGAGCTCTCAGACACTAGTGTTGGACAAACACCGCTTTTTGTTCACCTTTGTCTCAGACAGTCACAATGGCCTGAGCACCACACTGGAGGACCTGTTTGGGAAGCAGGGAGCCTAAGGCTGGGAATGCAAAGGCTGACACCAACACTGCTTCAGAGGCTCCTTAGCACATACCTCTTACAGCAGGCAGTATGGGATTGAGCAGGCATGCAGTCTCTGAGAGGGTCTGATTTCCTTCACCATGCATGACGATGGCTTGGCTGATCTTTATCTTAAGCAATTTCATTTTCTGCACTTAACTGGGGCCATAATTTGCCTTGAGAGATACCTAAAATGATCCACACATGTCTGAACTTTATTTATTGCACCAGAACAAATTTAGATATTAGAATCTTGGTAACCACAGACCCTTTTTATTCTGAAGATGGATTTGGGCATTAATGGGAAAAATTCTGAATAATTAGGTCATTTGTTGCAATTACTACACAGAACATGGGTAGAGCAGATTCTGCTTTGTTAAGGAGAAGTCTCTGAATTCCAGAATGTAAAGTAGAAGACTGTGTAAAGGAAAACAACCAGATACCAGTGTGACTTTGAAGTCCTTCCCACTTACCATTTTGAACCTCCGCTTGCGACACTGAAGTGTGATGTGGCATACAGGTGTGAGACAAAATAATTGAGAGAAGTATGTCCTTGATTTCCTTGGGTTTCTACCCATCTTTCCTTGACCATTGTTTTTCTCATCCTAGAATCCTTCAAGATGCCTGTCCTCAGCTTCATCTTCTAAAGGCTTTGTTTTTATCTGGCTATCACAGATGAAAAGAAGCTATTAAATCAGTCTGATAAATTAAGGATGAATGGCTTCATATTTGGACCCAGCCCAGGGATATTTTTATTTTACCAAGTTTGTTTGCTAAGACATAAAACAATGGAACTGTAATGTTAGAGTTTGATACATTGGAGCCAATGAGCTATTGAGATTTTTGAGGGCAGAATAGTCTTTAGCAAGATCCCTCTCAT
The DNA here is from genome assembly GCA_036589455.1 of Ateles fusciceps. Classification (NCBI taxonomy): domain Eukaryota; kingdom Metazoa; phylum Chordata; class Mammalia; order Primates; family Atelidae; genus Ateles; species Ateles fusciceps. The sequence goes on from JAZHEH010000885.1 coordinate 647,244, forward strand.
GATACACCCTCTGGAGGAAATTCTTTAGCCTAATTCAAAGAGCCCAGGCAAGAGCCAAGTTGAAAGCCCCTCCCAGTGAAGCATCTTGTTAGATGCGTAGGCTCGTGTAAAGAGACCACCAGTCAGGCTCTGTGTGAGCAACATGGCTGTTTATTCACCCGGGTGTGGGTGGGCTGAGTCTGAAGAGAGAGTCAGTGGAGGGTGGTGGGATAGGAGTTGGTTTTATAAGTTGAGGCAAGTGGTCAGTTAAAGGTGGTAATGTTTTTTAGGGCGGGGAAGGGTGTCATGGGTTGCATGATCACAAGGGCAGGGGTCATCTATTACAGACATAATCATAAAGGTGGGGGGTTATCAGTTGCAAGCAGAGGGGGAGGGTGAAGTAAATTACATAGTTACAGGAGTGAGGGTCTTGAGAAACCCAGTGTCCAGGGGGGAGCTTCCACAAGGCTGAGCAGGAGACAATGGTTGAAGGTTGCAGGGGGAGAGCAATTGGTTGAGGCAGGAACAAGTTGTTTCACTTCTCTTTGTGGTCATCTGGTTACTTCAGACTTTCTGGCTCCTGGGTACCATGCAAACATGTATGTGCAGGTCACCAAGGCTATAATGGCCAGGCTTGGACTTGGAGGCCAGGCACATCTCATCATACAGTGCTGGCCTGTAGAGCATATTTCCATGGTAGGGAAATAACTATCAGAAATCACTCTGTTATCTTGATGTCTGGCAGGATGGAGGTGGGTTTGACCACCTATGGAGGAGGATGCAGGCCTATGGCCATCTGTTCACCTCTGGAAATATAACTATAGACACCTGAAGTCTGGAAGACAGAAAGTGCTGCTCAGGCTACAATTAGTGTCACTAACCTGGAGATGGCTTTGCAGGAGCTCTACTGAGTACTCCTTCTTACATAAGATAATAGTTCAAGATAGTAAGAACTATTAATAATTGAGCATGTACCAGAGTGTTAGGCACTGTGCTAAGTGCTAATAGCACAGTTTCATGTAATCTTCACAAACACCGTATGAGAAAAGTACAAGTAGTTCCCATTTTGCCATGAGACTCAGGAGAAGCTTAAGTATCTTCTCCACGCAACTGGCTGGCAGCAGAACTAGGATACCAGCTAAGGTCTGTCTGGCTTCAGAGCCCAGCTTGTTAACCAATACATTATACTGTTCAATTCCCAATCTTGATTTAGGAAAATAGAAGTGGGATCAGGGGAGGAATGCCGGCGAGTTCAGTAAGCATTTTGAATCACAGGCTATGTACATATTTTTCAGAAATGTAATTTGTGATTTAAGTACAGATGAAAGCTATAGATGTTTATTAAAACTGTTGGCTCTGTGGCTTAAAGCAGACCTTGGGAGATTGTTTTAATGAATAGGCAAGGCTTATTTTAATTAGCCTAACAGTTGTTTGTAAATGGCACTTGAGGGGAGCCCACAGCCAATTTGTTCTCCAGTATTTTATTAAACTTCCCTTCTGTGATCTTATAGACATTTTATTTGCATTATGAATGAGCAAGAGAGAATTTGCTAGGGAAGGGCGATACATGCCAATTTTGACATCTTAAATATTGAAATTGCTGCTTTTCTCCTTGAGTAGCATAGTTGACGGTTTCAAATAAGGCGCTGAGGGAAGGATCACCATATGCTTGTCATGGCCAAGAGAGTGACCTTCAGTGTTTGGTAGTACAGACGTACTGGTACAATTGACCAAGGACAATCAATAGGTTTCAGTAGATCCCAAATGAAGTGCATCAAAAGAACCCAGTGGTTTGGGGAAAACGTCATTCCAAGGAAAGGGTAAACATGAGAACTTGAGGGATCTGGGTTCAGAACCCTCCTATCTAGTCATATAAGCATAATGGACCCTTAGGACTAACCCCCAACACCCATCGTAGGGAGAGGCTCTATCTGAGGACAGGGTGAGTAGGCGATTGCTGTTTGCTGCTGTTCCTGCACAGGCAATATCTAAGAAACCTTGTTAGACAACATCTGCTGTATCAGTGACTGCCCACTGGGCATCAGTGCTTTGATAAATGATATCCTAGCACTTGGACACTAGGAACATTCTCATCTGTAAGCGATTGTACTGGTAGTAACTCCCCAGAGCTAATGATGTCAAGGTTTTTCTATGTGGGATCCCAGCTGCTGAGTGGAGAGAACTTGGCTGTCCTATTAAACAGAATTAAAGTAAAGGAGCGTACTAGGGAGAAATCTTCCCTGACTCAGTGGGCTCACTGAACACATACGTGTTACTATTTACAGGAATCACCCTACCTTGTATTATTCCCGGGTCACACGGTCCATCAGGATTTCCAGGCACTCCCGGATTCCCAGGTATGGAATGAAGCCAAAGAAAGCCATTAAACACTCTTGTAAGGGCCATGAGGCAAAGCAAACAAAGGATGACCCAGTAGTGTTTGGAGATCCACATTCCTCCTGAGGGCAGCCTTGGGGATTGAGTACATAGAATGACTGCTGGAGAGGGTGGTATGGGGGAGGTAAGACTAGGAGAGGCTCTCCAAGAGACTGGGATTCTTGACTGAACATCACAAATCATACCTAGCACAATGACTTTCCTTTCCCCTCACTGCTTACATTTGGGTTTTCAGGCCCTAAAGGGTCCCGTGGCCTCCCTGGGACCCCAGGCCCACGTGGATCACATGGAAATAAAGGAGAGCCAGGGGAGTCCAGGATGGGTTCATCTTCCTGAACTACCAGGTAAGAAAAGGAGCATCTTCGCTTCTGTGTGTGTGTGTGTGTGTGTGTGTGTGTGTGTGTGTGTGTGTGGTGTGTGTGTGTGTGTGTGTGTGTGTATTTGGGTTGTGGTAGCCCTCTGCCAATTACAGGGAGCCAAGTTTGCTCTTTGGTGTGGGTACGATGGTTTAATTTCATACCCTGGCAAGACAGAGCATACAGCTATAGAATGACAGCATATTAGAGCAATAAGGACCATTCAAAATCAGCCGGGGCAACTTTTACTTTCAGATGAGGAAACTGAGGCCCAGATGGGAAGTGACTTGTCCAGCTTCACTAAACCACTAGTAACAGAGCTAGGACTCTACCAGGTTGTCTGCCTGCCAGTTCTATAAGTTTCCTGGATCAACTCCTTAAGGGTCAAGAAAGAGATTGAGATCAGTCAGAGGGAAGCTGTCCATTTCTATCCCTTTTCTCACACTCTCTTGTTCCAACTTGAGCTTCATGATTCTACACTGTACCAGTGGTCCTCAAACTGTACTCCATGGGCCAGCATCAACATCACCTAGGAACTTGAAAATGCAAATTCTCAGCATCTCCACAGGATCTGCAGATTATAACCTCCGGGGATGGGCCCAGTTATCTGCGCGTTATCCTGGGTGATTGTGATGCTCGCTCAGGTTAGAGAACCGCAACTGCTCTCGGGCTTGGGGCTCATGTTGGACCATGTGCTCCAGGGTCCCCTCCACCACCCTCTCTGCACCCAAGAAGAGGGAGGCATGACAGCAGAAGCTACAGAACTCCAGAAGAGGTTGAGCTTTTCTCAGGATGCTATGGGGTGGCCTGTGTTCCTCAACAGCTATAGGACCCTCAGGAGCAGGTTGTAGAGCTCCACCACAGCCCCACCTCCCAGAACTAGAACCTCCTCCAGGTCATGGGGCACAGTACCTGCCTTTACACAAGGCCTCACGGGAACAGAGACTCCTAACCTTCAAGAGAAGTGACATATATCATTAATATGTTAGCTTTTATATCAGAAAAATCTGTCTCAGAGATCTGTACCCAGACAAATTGCTTATAATGAGCCATGGTCTTTTATGTTTGCCTTTTTACATTTAGGATTTCCTGGACCTCGTGGGGAGAAGGGCTTGCCTGGGTTTCCTGGGCTCCCAGGAAAAGACGGCTTGCCTGGGATAATTGGCAGCCCAGGTTTACCTGGTTCCAAGGGAGCCACTGGTGACATCTTTGGTGCTGAAAATGGTGCTCCAGGGGAACAAGGCCTACAAGGATTGCCAGGGGACAAAGGATTTATTGGAGACTCTGGCCTTCCAGGACTCGAGGGTGACTGTTTTTGCCCCACTTATTTAACAATCTACAGAAATCCTCACATTAATTCATATACTTGCATGAATACTTGCATAAACCTAGGGTGATGGTTTAATTAAGGGGTTAAAATGAAATATTTTATTCTGTCCCTCCCTTTCGGTAAATTTTCCTTAAATAGCCTGAGTTGACTTTACTGTCTTAGTAATTCCAAAAGTGACCATAACTAATAATCAAATTTCTTGCAAAGGCTGGATTACAACTGGGAATAGCAACAAGGCTGGAGCTAAGAAGACAGTGGCACCTGAGATGAGTCCTGGAAATTGGTTTGCTGACCCAGTCACTGTGTTCTCTCCAGGCTATGATCACTTGCCCTTCTCTTTCATCAGGTTTGCATGGAAAGCCTGGCTTGCTGGGCCCCAAAGGTGAGCGGGGCAGCCCTGGAACACCAGGACAAGTGGGAGAGCCAGGCACTCCAGGATCTAGTGGTCCATATGGCATCAAGGGCAAATCTGGACTCCCAGGAGCTCCAGGCTTCCAAGGTACTTCAGGTAGGTCCTTCAGAGGAGGAGTCCCACCTTGACAGACTTCAGCTAGGCCCTGGGCCCAGACGCCCTGGGGGGAAGGGGGCAATAGCAGCAGTGGAGCATGGTCAGAATTTAGAATGAGACTTGACTTTCCTAAGCTCTCAAGTTTCAAATCTCAAGTCACCCTTGTAGCACCAAGCAGAACAGATTGCTGCAGGTTAGCTTCCAAACTATTGCCACAAGTCTCTCCCCACCCCCTCCTCCATGGCCTCACGCCCAATTTTCAGGATTCAACTCTCCAGACCTCCCCCAGTTAGAGAAGCCACCCTCATCGTTGAGGGGGTCTAGCCCATCTCCGCTGCCTTCACCGGGGCTGTGGGCAGCCTGCTTTGGGTTGGGGGAGAAGCTTGAGCAGAGTTTGGCCACACTGACAGCCTGCCTGTCAGGCGAGCGTACCTCCAAGGACCCACAGCCAAAGCGTCTTTCACTCAGCAGTGGGACCTGACACCTGCTGCTTCCAGACTGGTGTTTGCAGCTTTGCCTTTTTCTTGCATCACCCTTCTCACTCTGCTTTGGTGACTACCCCATTCCCCACCGCCCCTTATTCCTGGCCTAGTGACTGAAGTGGAGTTATTTGCAGAGCCATTAATGTCCTTTTTATCCCCTTTGTCTCTCTGTGTTTCTGAGATCTTCACATAGGCTGCCTACGTAAGAAGCACAGCACACAAGCTCACAGACTAACACCCCCACTGGCTCTGCCACTCAGGAATGTATCTGATTATACACTATAACATGGCCTTGCTTACAAGGCCAGGGGATCCCTGAGCTCCTGCTGTGGGGTTGGCTCTCATTGAATTTCCTTCCCTTGTTGTGGAGTCCCCTTCACAGCCTCCCATTTGAATTCTGGGGCTTGCGGCTACTTGATGCTTTTCAATCCATAGAAAGCCAAGTCAGCCATTCATTTGGGTCCTTGGGGGACCCGAATACCTCTGTCGTCATTGATTTAATCCTTTCATTTTTTAATTTCCTTGCTTTGTACCTGAACATTCCACTTTGGCAGCAGCTCAGGAGGTTAATCCCATTGACCAACTTTAAAGCGTGGTGAAAGACTTCTCAGAATACCTAGGAGACCAAATGGGCCTTGTGGGTTTCTACAGTACTTGGCACTAGGGGGTCTTTCAACCTTAATGCCAAGGAACTGGCTGACTTAACTGCTTGCTTGAGGGATTAAAAGGGCAGCCCTGTATCCAAGGCTCCCTGGGAGGCTGAAACAACAGCTCAGCTATAACCTCTACTTCACGATTGGCTCAGGAAACAGCCATTGTGGCATGATTCAGACGAAGTACCAGGAAACTGGAGCCTAGTTGCCACCCTGGCTTCCCAGAGCTCCATTCAGGGGCTAAAGTGTAAACCACATTCACAAAGGGACATGAAGTTATAATCAGAAGGAGTTTCTCTCCCTGCCAGCTACTGTGCCATGCTAGAATTAATAGCCATTGGCGTGGTGCTCTGGGTAATAGATGCTAATGCTTCAGCCAACTAAGAACTGTGCCTGTTAGCAGTTTGCATGTGCCATTGTTAAAGGGCCATTTACAAAACACAACAAGCGAAACCAATCAGAAGCCGTGATATAGGCAGTGGCCCAGATCTGGCCAAAGCCTCACTTGACAGCTGTCCTGTGTTCTCTCCTTTGCTGATTAGGACGTCCTGGAAGGAAAGGAACTAGAGGAGAGAAAGGTCTTCCCGGATCCGTTGTAAAGAAAGGGCTGCCAGGGCTGAAAGGCCTTCCCGGAAATCCAGGCCTAGTAGGACCCAAAGGAAGCCCAGGCTCTCTAGGGATCACTGGGTTGCCAGCCCTCCCTGGACTCAAGGGTAAGTGATCAGTGAAGTGACCAGTGGATGCCAAAAAGCATTTCAGCTGCCCAGCTTGCTCCTCCTTACTGCCTAGGACTGGGGAATGGGGAGGGAGTTGGACAGAGCTTTTTGTGGCAAGATAGTTGGACAAGGGTAGTGCTAAAGGGGGACCTCTGCCCAAGGTGAGTCACCCTCACTGCCTGCTGGGTGGAACACTAGGCTGAGTATCATGGTCAGCAATGCCCAGGGCAGTACCAGCCACACTGGGTTTACTCATTTGCATAATCCTACCATGGAGTCTGATAGTACTCATTTCCTATGATTGCCTTGATAGCCATTGGTGGTTGGGCAGGTGGCATCTCTATTTTAAACAAGAGAAACTGAGTAGTTTAAGGTCACACAACTGGTTAGCAGCAGAACCAGGCTAAAGCTCATCTCCTTGCCTCCTGGCTCTAGGCTTTTTTTTTTCTATGTCACACATGAGCTATAACATGGTGATTCATAAGAGAGGGGGCTCACTTTTTTTTTTTTTTGAGACGGAGTTTCGCTCTTTCAAGTGAAGTGATACTGCAACTTCTGCCCCCCAGGTTCAAGCGATTCTCCTGCCTCAGCCTCCCAAGTAGCTGGGATTATAGGCACCTGCCACCACACCCAGATAATTTTTGTCTTTTTAGTAGAGACAAGGTTTTCCACGTTGGGCAGGCTGGCCTCGAACTCCTGACCTCAGGTGGTACACCCACTTTGGCCTCCCAAAGTGCTGAGGAACACAGGTGTGAGCCACTGCGCCTGGTCAAGAGGGGCCCACTTCTTTCCTTATATTGTATAGTGCCTGTCCCTATTCAGGAAGATAGCATAATGTGTAATGAATAAGAGCTTGGTAATGACTAAGACTTTGGAGTTAGAGAAACCTGGGTTTGAATTCCTTTTCTGCTGACTTTGGGCATGTTATTCAACCTCTCTGAGCCTCCATTTCCTTGTATATAAAATGGGAGTAATAATAAAAGTTCTTGTTTTACAACAGGAGAGAAAGGGTCTGTTGGATCCGTAGGTTTTCCAGGAATACCAGGTTTTCCTGGTATTCCTGGAGCAAGAGGATTAAAGGGAATTCCAGGATCAATAGGAAAAATTGGACCATCTGGACGTACTGGTACTCCTGGTGAAAAGGGTGAGATGGGGAATTGAATTCTGGGAGCTGCTGCCATGCTTTTTAATATATATATTTTGGTTGTTGACTTGGTCATTCTTGTGGTTTGTATCAGCTCCATGTTAAATAATAAAATTTTGGGCTTCTGAATTCAGTCCTTTTAAACCAAAAGACCTAATCCCCTCTGAGTTAACACTGCATGTTAGAAGCCATGTGTGCCCATTCCCAGATGACCAGTGGTGGCGAAGTTTTAAGTAGAGTCTAAAGTTGCTGATGGACTCGGGATTTGTAGAAAGGACATACACAGAAATACAAAGTTGGGGGAACAGGGGTGGGGAATAAGATGGAAAGGCCCCAAAAAGGGCCGTGGTGGCATGGGAAGAAATGATGTGAAAGGTCAGCCTTTGCCTGACCCTGTGTCTAAGCTCTCTTTCTCATGCTGATCTCTTTTCCTGCAGGAGACAGAGGCAATCCAGGGCCAGTCGGAATACCTAGTCCAAGACATCCAATGTCAAACCTCTGGTTCAAAGGAGACAAAGGCTCTCAAGGCTCAGCAGGATCCAGTGGATTTCCTGGGCCTAGAGGTGCTGGGGCAGGGAATGGATAGGAGAAATACCCAAGAAAAGTTTCACAACCAAACCTGGCTTCTTTCCTGAGCAAAGGCCCTGAAGTACAGCCCTCCACCATCCCCACCCCTAGAGCAGTGCGCCTGGCAGCAGGGAGTCCAAGAAGGCTGCCTCCTCTAGGCCTGAAGGCTGTCTGGATTTTGAGACTGCCATTTATCATTGCCACTGTAGAACTGAGGTTTTCAACCACAGGCAGTGGTACCCCTGGAGGAGCCTGAGCACTGTGCTGCTTTCCCAGTGTTTGAGCTGTTGATGCCTCATAATGCTGAAAGCATCTCTCCCTACTTTACCTCCACCCTCAAGCTAATGGCTCCCTGAGCCTGCACTTGACCTGTGACCTAGGACACCTGCACCTTCACGATCAGGATTTTCTTGCCCAGTGTCCTTTTTCCAAGTCTTTTTATTTCTTTTACAGGTGACAAAGGAGAGGCTGGTCGACCTGGGCCACCAGGCCTGCCTGGAGCTCCTGGCCTCCCAGGCACTATCAAAGGAGTTAGTGGAAAGCCAGGGCCCCCTGGCTTCACGGGAATCCAGGGCTTACCTGGCCTGAAGGGGTCTTCCGGGATGAGCAGGTTTCCCAGGAATGCCAGGAGAAAGTGTTAGTGTGACCAGATTTCTGTCTTTCTACCAGAAAAGGCCCTCCATCTCAGGGGGATACATATCCCCCACTGCCTACCTCTCCGATCTCTAGCTTACTTTTCAGCCCCTTCTCCCCAGGACATCCTCAGAAAGAGCTCTCTCCTTGAGTCTGACAGGTCTTCCCACCCTTTCCTGAAGATCTCCTCCTCTGTTCTTTTGTTCACATCTCCCCAACATGGCAGATCCTTCTCTTGCCTTTGCAATTATCCAATATCTGCTGCCTTTCAGGCCCCAGCCCAAGAACCATCTCCTCCAGGAGTCCCTGAGCTCCCACCATGCTGACACTCTATACTTCTCACTACTGACATCAGTTCTAGTTGTCTCTGTGTGTGTCTGACTTCCTCAATGAGATTGTTAGGGCTTGAAAACAGGAACTACCTTACCTGCCTTTTCCTCCATACCCCACTGCCAGCATTTCATGTTGAGCCTGGCACATTGTAAGAATTTAGTAAAAACTTCTTGATGTTTTGCTAGAAAGGTCTTTGAAGCTCCACAAGGGGCAGCGACTAGCAAAGAATCAAGTCTAGCTTCTTACAAGGCAAGGTGGAAGAGGTGGCTTAGCAATGAGACCAATCTGGATTTGAAACTCAGCTCCATTGCTCATTAGCTCTGTGATCTTGTGCATACTGTTTACTTTACCTAAACCTCACTTTCCGCATCTGTAAAAATTGGGAATAATCTTTAAATCACCCTCAGACAGTAGGGAGAGTTAAGTGACATGACACATGTAAAGCTCTTGACATTGTGTCTGGCACATGGCCGGCTCTGCATAAATAGCAGCTGTATCTAAGGATGTCAGTGAATTGAATCACAGAAGACCTGTGCTCCTTGCAGGCAAAGTCCCTGAACTTCAAAAGTTGTCAGTCCATCTGGTGGAGAGAACATGCATGTGCACACATGTATACACACACACACACACACACACACACACCCCTGAAGCAATTGAAAATAAATAGTTCTAGACTGGATAGTCCTGACTACTTACATTCTAGGGGAATGAAAACAAAGTGGGAATGCATTCTGGAAGGAGTCCCAGTGTGAACAGAGGCTCAGAATTAGAAGATAATGGCAATATGCCTGATGAAGCCAGGCAAGGAAGCAGCCACAGTGGAAGGGTGTCCTGGGTAGTGGTCCACTGCACACAGTGACCCAGCCTAGTACTCTGCCTCCTGCCCAAAGCACTAAGTTGCATATATCTTTACTGGATACTGGGTACATCTCAAAATAAACCAAAACTGTAGCAAATATCAAGAAGAGAACTGTGCTGATGGCAGCTGACATGGCCACTTCCCAGACTCAGATAGTGTGTTGGACATTAGCCAGTGAAGGCAGCTTTTCTTCTGAAAATGGTAACATTTGCCCAAATTCAGACTCCAACACCTGCACACATACAGTCTGCTGCCTGGTGGTAGAAAGACCTTGTGTTCCTTGCAGAACCTGTGGCAGAGGGCTAACCCTCCATAGTGAAGCAAAACTTCTTCCTATGCATAATGGCTCCAGAGCTTTGGCAAGGACAGTGATACCCAACTGTGTATTGAGTTCATAGAGTGTCTGGCCTAACTGTCATGTTCTGTATTTTCTAAGAGACTCACTAGAGTGGCCACACTTTGACTTCCTAAGATTCCCATTTTTATGAGCAGTAGGAAGTTATGAATGACAAGACGAGGATTAGTCTGCAGATTCGAATCCTTCCCCTACAAACCCTAAGTATGTGCTCTGCCCTTTGTTCATCACCTTCCCATTTGCAGGGTATAGCTCACCCCACTTCCAGCCCACAGTCCACCCCTGCCACAGAATACATGATAGACATCTCTCAGGCAATGGCTTAGTGAGGGGGTGAGGGAGTAAGAGTGTGGACAGCCCTGAGCCCTGGGCAGAAATGATGATTCCCATATTGCTTTGAAGGGTTCACAAGGTATCAGAGGGTCACCTGGACTCCCAGGAGCGTCTGGTCTCCCAGGCCTGAAAGGTAAGGAGCATTTGTTTCTTTAATGTGTTTTTCTAGAGCAAGCTGGATTTCTAGCAGGCCCAAGGGTCTCTTGTGAGAAGTAGCGAGGAGACTGTGTTTAGGGGGAAAGTGAAGTAATTTACATTTTCCCTTTTGCCAAACCCCCTCTGCAGTCCTTGTTCCTCAAAGACAGTGCAACAAACGGTGGTACTTACCAAGATGTCTTTCTGTGGCTTTTATGGATCCAAGGAAAAGGCTGTCCTTTGGCTTTGGGGTTTGCCCATCTGCTTTCCAGACTAGCAGCAGAGGAGAACCTCAGCTCCAGTCTCTTCCTTCGATAAACCCAGCCCACTAAGCAGGAAAATTCTCCATTCTTGCTGGCATCACTGTTCCATTCTGGTGATGTTTGAGAGCCCTGCCTACCATCATCTCTGCCGATACTGAGCCTAGTGATGTGCTTTCCAAAGGAGATGTGCTGCATGTAGCAGCATTTCATGCCAGTAGCCTGGTAGCAGCATCCCAGCTCCCCATAGATAATTTTGTCAAGGAGGTCCTCTGGCTACACTGAATCTGAAAAAAATTTGTTCAAAAGATCTCAGTGGTGCAAAATGAGCTATAGCTTCTCCTGGTCATTTAAACAATGTCTTGGAATCCTCAGGAGACCACGGCCAGGCACTTGAAATTTCCGGTAGCCCAGGACTTAAGGGACAACCTGGTGAATCTGGTTTTAAAGGTAAGGTTGCTATATTTTTGTCTTGTTTGCCTCACAGACTCCTCAAGACTGAGGATTAGAAGGGATTTTGGAGGTCAACCCCAACTTCTGCAGCTTCTATCCAGTGCAGAAAATTTCCTACCTATCGATTCCCCAAGTAAATTAGCCTACTCTTCCTTCCAGACTCCTAGGCTGGCAAAGCTCTTTGGGGATAATGGCCTACATCCCCTTAGTTTAGAAGTTGTTATCTGAACTGTCCTTCTCGAACATTTCCACCCACTACTCCCACTTCTGGGGATACTCATAACAAAAATTACTTGCTTCTCAATTGGAGGACACCTTTCTAATGTTAAAATAGCTGCCACTATCTTTTCAGAGTTTCTTTATGGGCTTTAGCTCCTTCAGCAATTTAGAATCTACTCTTTTCCCATGGAGGAATATACTGCTAGAAATATGGCCTAATCACTTAGCATTTTTCTTGGTTTTATAGGTGCAAAGGAAGAGATGGACTAATAGGCAACATAGGCTTATCCGGAAGCAAAGGCAAAGATGGAAAAGTTGGCGTTCCTGGAGATGTTGGCCTTCCCGGGAGCTCCAGGTACCATGCCACATGATAACTTTATTCTGAAAGACTTTGGATTAGCCTCACACCATGCCCCATTCTGAACCTCTGCCTTGGTTTCACATTTAGGATTTCCAGGGACTACAGGCATCAGAGGAGAACGAGGACTTCCAGGTTCTGTTGGTCATCAAGGGACAATTGGGCCTCCGGGACTCCCCCGGATTAATAGGACCCAAAGGTATGTGTATTTGGGAGTAGACAGTGGGGGAAAGTCTTTCCCCTCAATGAAGGACACTAACTACTTTATCTTAGAAGACACTAGCTAGGGTTAAGCCATGCCTACAGGAATCAATGGACACAAGGAATCATGGGAAAGGAAGATGAAATGAAGGCAAGCAAGCATGAGTGGGAAGAGAAGACTATGGGATCCATGAAGAGAAGAGTTAGCAAGGAAGGCAGTTGCCCTGGCATATGTAGCCTTTCCCTAACTTAGAGATCAGGCAGTGAGTTTCTGGAACCAGTCTCTGGGAGCTGACCACTCAAGGTCTTGACATTGCTACTCGGAATTCTTCTTCAAGATACCTAATGAGCTACCATCCTACTCTTAAAGCTGTATTGGTCTCTGATAGAGTCATGAGAACCTAGGGTGCAGGGTATAGGTTGGGGATGTTTTCTCCTCCCTTCATACATTAAGTAAATGCCTCAAAAAGACCAGGACTTTAAAATAAGGACCTCGCAATGCCTTTGGGGGCAGGTTCGCTGATGCTTCATGATTCAGAGTTGCTGGAGCCATTTTTGACATCTCTCTCCCCTCAGGCTTCCCTGGATTTCCTGGTTTACATGGACTGAATGGGCTTCCGGCACCAAGGGTACCCATGGCACTCCAGGTTAGGAAGACCCTCAGGGTGAAGAGGAGGGCACCAGCTCTTCCAGAAGCCTGGCAAGGGCTGGCCATGAGTTCTCGACTGTGGTGTATCCCATATCCTTGGACTCATAGCTCTCCTTATCAACCTCCAATTTGAGGTCCCTTGATATGGAGAACAAAGAGGATGGGGCTTTCCTTCCATTCAAATTAACTTTCTTCCTTGTTACTTCAGCACTCTGCCTCTGGTGTCTGTCAGTCAGGCTTCTCAGGCCACAGGCAAGTGAGTTAGGCAGGAAGGCCTCACCTCCAGTGAGGTCTGCCCCCTACCCCTGCATCTCCTCCTAGGACCTAGTATCACCGGTGTGCCCGGGCCTGCCGGTGTCCCTGGACCCAAAGGAGAAAAAGGAAATCCAGGAATTGGCATCGGAGCTCCAGGGAAGCCGGGCCTGAGAGGGCAAAAAGGTGATCGAGGTGAGTCCAAGTCAGGCCTTGTAGAGACTGAGAGAGGCCTTGCTGGTGGAACAGATTTAGGGTACAGCAGGGCCATGTGGCTCACAGGGTTAGGCTGAGAGTGTCTTCACATCTCTGGGAGCCTCACAACCCAGTGGAAATGACTGCTGAGAAGAGAGGATACGCTGTGCTAGCATTTTCCAGTGAAGACTGTCAGGGCACAGTTCACCAAGTCCATTTTAGCCTCCAGATTCCCTTCTGCTCTTCCTTACTAACCTCAAGCCTCTCTGGCATGCTTGGCCAGAGCTTGGAATTAGTGGCCCTGAGGGCCAGGGCTTGTTCATTTAGTGAGAAATTGGCTGGCATTTCCTCAGTGTCCAGTGTGGATGGCACTCCCAGGGCCCTGGGAAGACAGCGTGGCTGCTGGGAGAATCCCAAGACTAAGATGATAAATGTCTCAACCGGACAGGATCACAGCATGCCCTCAACTAGAATTTGTTGGGTTTACTAGAAAGCAGGTTCTACCCTAATCTCAGCCCCTGACTCATCACGTGGCCTGAAGTCCCTTTCTGAGTCTCCTCTTCCCCACCTCTCAAAAAGTAAGAATGACTTGTGTTCTTCACCGTTTCCTCAGGAAAGTTCTAAAACCTGTATACATTCCACTCCATGTTAACCAGGAAATGAATTCAGCATAGCATCATGGTTAAAAGTATGGGCTATGAAATCAGACTAGCTGGGTCCAAATTCCAGCTATACCTCTCACTAGCTGTATGACTTTAAACAAGGAAGTTACTTGTTTCTCAATCCCAAATGAGCCCTTAGTGTTCCTTTTCTATAAAACGGATGTAATAACAGAACCTACCTCATAGGTTTTTTGAGGAATCAATGAAAAGGGAGGTAAGATATACAGAAGCTCAGTGCCTGGCACATAGTATATACTTAAGAATATTATTGCATGTTACCTGGGTAAATCATATTTGCAAAATTTTCTGTTTCTCTTTGCTCTGGGGCTTGAGGTCTCACCGCATTTTGTTTATGTGCATGTTTGTGTAATGTGTGTATATTTTCCAGGAACTATATTCATACATTAATTCATTTCCCGCTGCATTTTAAATGGATGCATCTGTTGTTTCTGTGTTTCTTCTTCCCTTTGATCTGGACCAAACTGTTCTTTTCTGAAAGCCAGCAGCTTCTCCAGAGGTAGGGCTCAAAGCAGGGCCTGAACCTGCCCAGAGACTGTGTCTTCTTTCACAGGACATAGGAAGAGAGGACTGGATAAAGCACAGGGACATTTTCTTTTGTTTTCAAATCTTGACAGTCATTAGATTATTCATTTTCTTTAGCTATCTGAAATAATAAAATCACAATTACAAATGTAGTAAACAGCACAGGTCAAGAAGGATACATTTCAGCAACATAGCTCTAAGCAGAAAACAAACATGTCACAAAGGAGTACATTTGGTATGATTCCATAAAGTTCAAAACTAAGCAAAACCAACCAATACATTGTTTGGGGATATACATGGTCAAACTGAAGAAAGATGATCAACAAAATTCAGGAGTGATTGCCTCTGAGAGGGAGGGGGAGGAAGAGGGTGGAGGACACAAAAGAAAATTCAAAACAAGTGCCATCTTCTTAAATTAAGTGGTTGAAACACAGTGTTCATTGTATCTGAATTATTCTTTGTGTAATATTATAAATATTATGTATCCTCTCAATCTCTAATTAAAACAATCTCTTTAAAAAGAGTACAAGAAATGGCTGGGCGCGGTGGCTCACGCCTGTAATCCTAGCACTTTGGGAGGCCAAGGCAGGCGGATCACGAGGTCAGAAGATCAAGACCATCCTGGCCAACATGGTGAAACCCCGTCTCTACTAAAAAAATAGAAAAATTAGCTGGGTGTGGTGGCTCATGCCTGTAATCCCAGCTACTCGGGAGGTTGAGGTAGGAGAATCACTTGAACCAGGAAGTCAGAGGTTGCAGTGAGCCGAGATTGTGCCACTGCACTCCAACCTGGTGACTCCGTCTCAAAAAAATAAAAAAGAATATAATACCACCCCACCCCACCCCACAGGAACCTATCTTTTATTTGACAATGGGAGTCAGTGCAATATGATGATTTACTCCTAAGGAAATGTCATAGAGTGGTTCGGTGCAGTGGCTCACTCCTGTAATCCCAGCACTTTGGGAGGCCATGGCAGGCGGATCGCTTGAGCCAGGGAGTTGGAGACCAGCCTGAGTAACATGGTGAAACCCGATTTCTGCAAAAAATACAAAAATTAGCAGGGCATAGTGGTGTGTGCCTATAGTCTCAGCTCCTCAGGGGGTTGAAGTGGGAGGATCACTTGAGCCTGGAAGGTTGAGGCTGCAGTGAGCCCTCTCCATATCACTGCACACCAGCCTGGGCAACAGAGCAGGACCCTGTCTCAAACAAACTAACAAATGAAAAACTTCATAGAGCAATCCCTCTCCTTACAATACTATTATCTAAATAACTTTCAATGATACTATTTGTTTTCATATTTGCACTAAATATTTAGAGGCTGCGTTTATATATTTTGTTTTTTCAAGACTGACACTGGACTGAGTTGGAAAAACGGCTGTTTTGCATTTTCATCTGCTCATTTAAAGTGTTTTATTTTTACAGAAATGCATGAGCTTTTTGCACTACTTGAAGTCAGTAGTGCCTTTGTTTCAGGTTTAATAACACATAAGTGTAATTATAAATCAAGAAACAGGTAAAGGGAGAAAGAGTCTCCAAACACTACCATAGGAACTTTTATAGTTTGTGTACTGCCCACCACTGCCTACTCTATTACACATGTGGTATCCTGTTTATTAGTTTTGCATAATTTCAGCTTATATATATAAACTATATATACATAAGATACGTGTATAGCTATATTTTCAAAAAAAGTATACAATATGTCTTTCTTTTCAGATTTTTACCCTGGGAATAAAGAAAAATCTTTCAAAGGTTCACCAAACCATAAGTAGCAATGCCATGACTACCACCACCTGGCTTAGCTACTATTTTTCAATTTGTGTTTATTTTTTACAGACCTAGAGACCTACAGAGACTTTTCTCAAAGTTTATTTTTTCCTTGTATAAATTTCAAGATTCAATTAATTAATGAGCTATCTAAAAACACCGGAATTGACCAAGCTACCATCATTTTTATAAATTTGCATGGATTTACTATGTTTTAGATTAATATGATAAATTCAGCATGAATATTTTTGCATTTTTCTTGTCACAAAAGATAAAATTTGACACTAACATTTTTGGATTTTCTTGTCGCAAACAAAAATTAAGAATCTCAACCACCAGAACAGTTTATCGACCAGTTTGAATCCATTTATCTTCATTTGAATATCTTCTAGAATATTCCAAAGTAATAAATATATCTCTTCCATGCTACATGTATGATATCAACACCTACATTTGTGTTTTCCTGTCAAGATTACCATCTATGTATTTGATCGGTGAACATTAAATAAATCTGTGTGATCAGATGGAAGTTTTGGTTTTGAACATATTACAATAGAAATAGTTCCCCAAACTGAAAACATGTTAAGCAGTATTAAAAGTAGAGCAAATGAGTATTCTGTATCTACTGTAATAAGTGGTTATTCTCTTTGGCCAAAAAGGGAGGAGGGTTTTAGTACAGAGACATTTGTTACATAGGCAATTAAGCAATCACTTGGCTCATATCATAAATGACCTATAAAAGATCGTTTTCTAGTTCGCCTAGAAATTGCAGAAGATAGCCCTAAAAGACACAGAGGCACAGCACTCTTGATGCCTCCATTCTGATGGGCCTGGTGTCTGTTCTGATTGGCTGGGGCCTGTGGCCTACCTTCTGTAACCTTTTGTGCAGCCTCAGACACAACTGGCTAACTTAAGAAATGTTTTTTGACACAGACAGTAGGTTTTAAATTACTCTGGAAACTTAAAAGTTCAGGTGCTCAGTCATGCCTTCTTTTCTTTCTGGTTTGGGGGGGAAATTGGCCTAAAGTATTTCCATTACCAGTGAGGTTGGGGAGCTAGAGCTTTCCAGTAAAATACAGCTCCAGCTGGAAAAGGGGGATTCTTTGAGCCCTTGTCAGTTAGGTTTGTCTGCTTTCCGGGAAGAAAGGATGAGGGGGAGAAGAGCCCTCTGCTGGCGTTCTCTGGTCTGGCTCCTACCTAACTGCTTCCATTTTCTCTGTGTGAGCTTCCATTTTCTGTGAGAGAGCCTGGCCATCTTCCCCGGCACACGGAGCCTATCCAGCCCCTTTTATTTATTCTTTGCAGGTTTCCCCCGGTCTCCAGGGCCCTGCTGGTCTCCCTGGTGCCCCAGGCATCTCCTTGCCCTCACTCATAGCAGGACAGCCTGGTGACCCCGGGCGACCAGGCCTAGATGGAGAACGAGGTAAAGACAGGATGCCCAAAGAGGACTGGCCACCACCTTTGTCTGACATTTGGGGAAGTAATGTGTACAGCGCAGCCAAGTCCCTGATGCTGGACACACCTGGGCGTGTTTGGCTTCACATCCCTCCCCGAGCTGGGACACAGGGGGCTAGAGCCAGGTGCATTTTGCTAAAAATGGGAAATCTGTGCACTAGAACCCCACAGATGGTGAGGAACATCTCTGTCCTGGGAATGGGCTTTGGCATCCTATCAGTCCCTAGGCCTTCAGCAGTGGCCACTACCTGCTCACCTGCCCCTTGCCCTCTTCCAATCTTATCCCTAGGCCGCCTAGGCCCCCCTGGGCCCCCAGGTCCCCCTGGGCCATCCTCGAATCAAGGCAACACCGGAGACCCTGGCTTCCCTGGAATTCCTGGACCTCAGGGGCCTAAGGGAGACCTAGGAGTTCCAGGTTTTTCTGGCCTCCCTGGAGAGCTAGGACTGAAAGGTACGGCTGCTTGGCTGGCTACCAGTCCCTTTCCCACTCCACAGCCAGGACTCCTTCCTACAGTCCTGTGAAAAGGGACCGGTGGCTGATGCTCTTCCCCTATCTCACCCCTGCCTATCCGCCACCCCTACCACCCCTGCCATGCCAGGACCTGACTTGCTTTCTTTGGACTTTGTCAGGCATGAGAGGTGAGCCTGGCTTCATGGGGACTCCAGGCAAGGTTGGGCCACCTGGAGACCCAGGATTTCCCGGGATGAAGGGGAAGGCAGGGCCAAGAGGTAAGTTGAGAACATGTGCTGGGCTGATCCAGAGCTCGGGGGAGGGGCCTGGTGGTAAGATTCCTTCAGGAGTCATTGCTCACCACGCCAAGAAAGCCTGGATGCCTGAAGCAGCTGGATCAAGCTCCCCCAGGGACGCAGTTTCTCTACCCTGGGGATCCTTCGGCTTCTGTCACCTCCCAGGACTGAAGATCACTGCTGCCTTGCCACCATGGATCTTGCTGCCGCCTGCCTCTCTCTGTGTTATCTCTGCATTAGTGGGCATTGGGTTTGCACTCAGATCGCCACCCACCCGTTTGCTCAATTTAGAAATAAAGAGCTATCCTTCCCATCCTTTCCCACCCCCCACTCACACACATGCAATCTATTAGCAAGCCCTACGCCTGTACCTCCTAAATGTGCCTTGCATCTGTTCACCTCCCAGTACCTCGGCTGCTATCCGCAGATCCAAGCCACCAAGAGTTCTCATGCAGCATCCTTCCTCCCCCGACCCTAGAGATCATTTTTCCACACAGTAGCCAGAAAGAGCTTATAAAAACGTAAATCATCCAGTGGCTTCCCATGGCATAGGAATGAACTAACCGTGCCCATAAAGCCCTATGTGATGCCTCCTTCTTCATCCTCATCACCATCCCTTCCCCTTTGCTGCTCACTGTGATCCTGGCACACTGGCGTCTTTCAGTTATCCAAAAACACCAAGTCCCGGCCTACCACAGGGCCTTTGCACATGCTACTTCTACTTCCCAGAGTGTACTTGCCCCTCTACTCTTTAAATAGCAAAGTCCTTCTAATGTTTCAGTGGTCTCAGTTTAAATGCCACTGCTTGCAACAGGCCACCGATCACTCTCTAAAACAGATGCCTCCACCCCATACCACCCTCTGCTCCCTCCCATTGTCCCTGTGCTAGTCCTTTCCCCCCACAGCACTTCTCCCAACTTCCACTCAGATTAACAGTATTTGTCGAGTTAGGCATTGTTCATTTTTATCACCAGACTATAGTCTCCATAAATGTCTGTCCTATTCACTGCTCTATCCCCAGACCTACCAGGATCCTGGCATATAGTAAGCACTGGACAAATACTTGTTCACTGACTTAGTAAGCAAATGACTCTATTGGAAAGGCAGCTGCCTGGTGCTGGGTTCCTACGCTAGGATGCCAACTGAACCTCTGGGGTTAGAAGCATCCCCCTCAGCTTCCTTGGCACTGTGTTCTAGCCGGTGGGTAAACCAGCTACCCGAGCCCTGAGCCAAGGCTCAGCTCACCATATTAGCAGCAAATGCTTCCTGAATGCCTATCACCCACTGGGCCCTGTGCTGGGTGCTGAGGAGGCAAGATAAATATGACCCAGTTCCTGCCCTCCTGGAGCTACCCAACCAGTGGGGGAGAAAGATGTATAAAGAAGGCATTGGGTAATACACAGTGCCATCCTGGAGATATCCAGACATCCTGCGGGGGACAACAGGGTAGAAAGCTGTTGAATGCAAGACAGTAAAGAATGCTTCTGGGGCCCCACCCCTACCCTGACCTCTTCTGCATCAGCCTGATGTTCTCATTTCCCCCACCTGCCAACAGGCTCTTCCGGCCCCCAAGGTGCTCCTGGACAACACCAACTACAGAAGCTGTCCAGGTTCCTCCCGGACCCTTGGGTCTACCAGGCATCGATGGCATCCCCGGCCTCATTGGGGACCCTGGTGTTCAAGGCCCTGTAGGCCTACAAGGTGAGGAGGGTGCCAGAGAAAGGAGATTTCTTGGGGAGTTGAGACAGCTTGGCTAAGAGGCTGGCTTGGACGTCCATCTCCAAGGGTGTGCCTTCATCAAGCATTGCCTCTGTTCCTTCACAAAGCTCCCATGCTTCCTGTTGGGGGAGAAGAAGGGCCAGCAGGACCAGCAGGGTGATGGTTGTACTTGGTACTTGGCTTTAGAAGATGTGAGGGCAGAGCAAGTCCACCCTCTCAAGGCCGCTCCAGACCACTCATCTCTCTCTAACGTGCTGCAGAGAGATGGAGGTAGTGTGGTGGTGAATAAAGGGCCGCAGGAGACAATGAAGAAACTCTAAAGCTTGGGGACAGAAAACCTGGCAAGCTTTGCTGAAATTGGAGTACGTTAGAAGTCTCTCTGGGTCTTGTTGTCCTCTTCTCTTCTTCTTCTTCTCTCTTTTTTTTTTAATGGAGCCTTGCTCTGTCACCCAGGCTGGAGTGCAGTGGCGCCATTTCACCTCACTGCAACCTCCACCTCCGGTATTCAAGTGATATTCCCACCTCAGCCTCCTGAGTAGCAGGGACTATAGGTGCGTGCCACCACACCCAGCTAATTTTTGTATTTTTAATACAGACAGGGTTTCCCCATGTTGGCCAGGCTGGTCTCAAACTCCTGACTTAAGCCTGCCTCAGCCTCCCAAAGTGCTGGGATTACAGGCATGAGCCACTGCACCCAGCCTTAGTGTTCTCATTTCTGATATGGGATGCTTGCAGTTGCCCTGCATAATTTCCAGTGTTGCTGGGAGCATGAGAAGAAGGGAAGAGGAAGTGGGCATGAACGGGCTCAGAAAGACTAAGTCGAGGGCACTGCCCCAGGGCAGAGATGCCCCCATGAACTAAGAACTAGCCCAGGCAGCACACCAAATCAACCACCAGTGCACCATCTCCTAGCAAGTCTTGGGCATGACACACAAGTCCCCTTTCCTGGGGAAGGCGCCTCTACAATGAATACCCTCCTTTGGGCTTTCTCTCCCACAGGCTTCAAAGGTTTATCTGGCATCCCTGGCAAAGATGGCCCCAATGGGCTCCCAGGCCCACCTGGGGCTCTTGGTGATCCTGGTCTGCCTGGACTGCAAGGCCCTCCAGGATTTGAAGGTCAGATGACGTCACATTAGGAGGCAGGGGGTGCTGGGAGGATTTGAGGCTAGGGTGTGAGTAAAACTTCAAGTCTGAAACTTAGTAAACCCTGTGCTAGAGCTTGATACTCCTAAGAGGCTCAAAAACTGGGCTCTAAGTCCATTCACTCCCCCACTACCCTCTGAGCCTGTGAAGGGATGCCCTACATTCCGGAAGGCAAAGGACTGTTCCAAATCCTTTTCTGGGCTCTTTTCCAGTGCTTAAAAGGTCTGACTTTATACTACAGATGGCCCCCTGCCCTGTACCTCCCCTTTTCTACCCAGGGATTCTGACACACATGGGAGGGGGATGTTCAAAGGTGTGGCTGTCCATATACCTCTTCTATTTATGTCTCAGTTTATATCAGGGATGACAAATTAGTTGAACTGACTAGAGAACAGCTCAGAGGCTCAGTGGGAAACTGTGGCAATTGATTAGTCATGTCTGTCATGGGCAGGAGAGGAGGGAAATATTTTACCCTGCTAAACCTAACTCTGCTTTCCATGCCTCTGATTCAGCAGCTACATACTTACCTCCTATGAGGGCCTGCAAGGCTGGACCTGAGAAGTGTCACTCTCCACACCCTAATCCCCACTCAGAGAGACCCCAAGGCCAGGTGGCTATAGGAAGGAAGCTTAACAATGTACTTTGAAAAGTGGGGCCTCTGTAGCTGAATACATCTGAGATAGAGTTGTAGCTCTACCACTTAATAGCTGTAGGACATCTGAGCCTCAGTTTCCTCATCTAAAAATTGAGGTGGTAATACCATTTCTCAGGGTCATTGTGAGGATTCAGTGAGATAACACGTGTATAACATGCCTTGCACAATGCATGGCACAATGTGAGTAGCTGATGTTATCATTAGTTGCACCACACTCACCTATGCTCTGTCTCTCTCAGGAGCTCCAGGGCAGCAAGGCCCCTTCGGGATGCCTGGAATGCCTGGCCAGAGCGTGAGAGTGGGCTACACGTTGGTAAAGCACAGCCAGTCGGAACAGGTGCCCCTGTGTCCCATCGGGATGAGTCAGCTGTGGGTGGGGTACAGCTTACTGTTCGTGGAGGGACAAGAGAAAGCCCACAACCAGGACCTGGGTAGGTACCGGCTCTGACAGGCAGCCCTGGTGACCTGTCTCCACAAACACCAACAGCTAACCCCTCTCTTCCAGCCCTTTCTAGGTCCACTGCTGTGTAGAGTTACAAGCATCAACTCTGGAGTCAGGTGGATCTGGGTTCAAATCCTGGCTCTATAACTTACTAGCTGTGTATACTGCATTAGTTATTCAACCTCTCTAAGCTTTGGCTTCCTCCTTAATGAAACAAAGCTAATTCTAGTACCTATCACACAGGTTGATGAAAGGATTGCATGAATTAATCACGCAATGTAAAATGCTTAGAGCAACATTTGACATCTAAGCATCCATTAAATATTAGCAATTAGTAGTAGTAGTAATAATAATATGACCTGCAGGGCAATGATGATTACCTGAGAATTAATTGTGTTGTCTGCAGATGTGCTAAATCTTAAAAGCAGACTCAGTCTATTAATGCTGTTTCTTTCAAAGCAGATTAATTAGGGCGGAATTATACAGTTTATTAAAAGATTCTTGTTATTATCAAATCTCCCCAGTGCATTTAAAATAGAATTTGATCAACACACTTCGGCTTGTGTACAGTGTTACAGGATTGGAAGGAGAGGGCTGCCCCAGTCTGGTGCAAGTGGTTGGATGTAAACCCAAACCACCGTCTGATCAAAGCCCCTCAGTCAGGCCTTCCCTGCCCTTGCCCACTTTCTCTCCTTCTAGGCTTTGCTGGCTCCTGTCTGCCCCGCTTCAGCACCATGCCCTTCATTTACTGCAACATCAACGAGGTGTGCCACTATGCCAGGCGCAATGATAAATCCTACTGGCTCTCCACTACCGCCCCTATCCCCATGATGCCCCGTCGGCCAGACCCAGATTGCTCAATACATCAGCCGCTGCTCTGTGTGTGAGGCGCCATCACAAGCCATTGCTGTGCACAGCCAGGATATTACCATCCCGCAGTGCCCCCTGGGCTGGCGCAGCCTCTGGATCGGATACTCCTTCCTCATGGTAAGGTCCTGCACTGCCCCCTCTCCCAGTTGGAGGCAAAGGGCTTGGACTGGTTCCCAGGCTCAAGGGACACCAGGTGGAAAGCACAGAGTTCGAAAAGAATGGAAATGTGTGGCCTGGGCTTGTCTAAAGAATGGAGAACCCAAGTCTGCATGAGTGGCAGTTAGTTATGGGTGTAAAGGAAAGACAGCAGTTTGCACTCAGTGGTTCAGGGGCTAGAATATATGTGAGTCACAGGTCAATGTCCCACCATTTCCATGTCTGTGTCAGTTATGCCACTCCCAAGGGAAGAGCAAAACACACTATGATCTGGGAGGACAGTGAAGGACAGTCTGTCCCCCACTCGGGGCCAGGACACAGCCTCACTAATTAGGCCAGCCATGGCACCGTCCCCTCTTCTCTCCACCCTTCTAGATCCCTCTGGCCTCTGCCATCTCCTCCCAAAAGGCTCTGATGAGTGTATGCTGTGTTTATATGTCATTGCTGGTATTTTTGCTGCGTCTCCATTTCAGTGGGAAGGTAGCGGCCAGCCATGCAGTGTGTCTTGCTAAGAAAAAGAACATTTGCAAGCCCAAAGAGGCATCAGGTCCCTCACATAACATCCTGTGTATACCTGGGGATGTTTCTTCAAATACAATGTCATGTTAGGGTCAAGACAGCCTCCAGGGAAAACCAGTGTGGCCCCCCACTGGAGCACTATGCCTTGCCAGAGCTTCTCTGTTGAATTGCCAAGGGTGATATGGTGAGAGTGTCTTTAAAAAATGACCAAAGCTGCAGGCGCCTCAACATCAGCATACCTACTTGGGGGAAAGGTACTTTTCCTTGTTATGCTCTGTCTTTGGACTTTGGACAGTTTATCCCAGTGTAATAGAGAATCACCTCACCTGTCCTTCTGTCCTGTCCACCACCCTGACCAGGAAATAAGAAGAGGCCCCTGAACTTCCACAGGAAATGGTATAAACACTCTGTACTAAATCTCATATGCTCTGCTTATGGGAGGGCTCTTAGCCCTTATTCAGAATCTCTTTACTCCTACTTTACACATTAATTCTAACATACTAGAATATTTTTCCTGAATATTTGTAAGGGTGAGAATTTGGACAGCCTAGCAAGGCATCTTGAAGCAATGAGGCATACCTATTAAAAAGGGGAAAATAATTGAAAGGAGGCCCAAGAGTTCTACGAGCTGTACCCCTTGGGATGGGGCTCTTGCATAATCATCCCCCACAAAAACTGATATTCACAATGACAAGCCTGATTCATCTGCAAAGTTCAAAGTAACCTAGTGCCTGCTACTTAGTAAAGCAGGAAAATGGGTTGTGCATTTTAGAGTTTTTGATTCTCAGGGTCAAAATGAGGAAAGCTTTGATGCTTCAGTTGTCAAAAAAAAGGTTACATGAAAGGTCCCATGGAGACTCTCACTCTCGCAAAGTTCTGCAAAGTAAGGAGTCCCTGTGTGCCAACTTGGGCATTTGTCCCATTGGCTATTTGCTGACTCAGTTGTGTATTAGGCCTCCTCCCCCATCTCCTGTGGTCCAGATGATAACCACCTAAAGTGAAGGGAGAGGGGCAGGAGTGTGAAGAGACAGGAGCTGCGGTCTATGGGAACAGTAACTGAAGACCACAGCTCATGTGTAGCCCCAAAACTGAATGCTGAGGGAGCCCTCCGAGGTGAGGGCCAGGACCTTTGGGCCAAATACAACAAATTAAAGAAAACCTCAATAGATTTCAGACTGTCCCTCGTTTCCTTCTTAGAGTACAATGCACAGTTGAGGGAGGGCTCAGAACTGCAGTCCAGAGCCTATTAAATTTCCCCTCACTCAGCCTTTCTCAGATCCATTTGTCTGCGGAAATTTTGCAAGGGAGTACCTAACACACCTCTGAACCCATTGGGACAGTAGCAGTTTGGGAATTTCTGCTTGACATGTAGTCATTGCCCTACATAATGGGTTAGGAGCGCACTAGGGAGCTTGGAGGGGGGCACTCTTGGCCCTGAAAGCTGCTATGAGGGAGGACAAGCAGCCCCTGCCCCTAAAACACAGCTCTTGGTATGCTGACTTGAAGCTGGGGCTGAGACGAGGGACCAGGGCTTAGGAATGGAGCTCATGTGCCCCCTATAGCAGCAGAGCTCCCATCCCCTCCCCCACGCCAACCCTTGGCAGGCACAGTTCACACACTAATCTCCTGTCTGTTTCAGCACACTGCCGCTGGTGCCGAGGGTGGAGGCCAGTCCCTGGTCTCACCTGGATCCTGCCTAGAGGACTTTCGGGCCACTCCTTTCATCGAGTGCAGTGGTGCCCGAGGCACCTGCCACTACTTTGCAAACAAGTACAGTTTCTGGTTGACTACAGTGGAGGAGAGGCAGCAGTTTGGGGAGTCGCCTGTGTCTGAAACGCTGAAAGCTGGGCAGCTCCACACCCGAGTCAGTCGCTGCCAGGTGTGTATGAAAAGCCTGTAGGGCAGCACCTACCACTCTGCCCCTTGCCCTCCCCCTGCCCCTCACAACAGTCACCTCACGAACCTGAATGGTCTGAAGAAGGAAGGGGTGCCTGTCTGTCAAGTTGTACATTGGAGTCTCATTTGAGCTGGTCTACCGGACACTGATCACCCCAGCCCTCAGGTCCACAGAGATGAGCCCACCCTGCTGAGATCTGCTGTCCCATTTCTGTCAAGCTGGTGCTACCGCTTGATTTGGATGACTGTGTGACTATCCATGGCTACCTCAGAAAGATTTGATGGGCCACCACTTTCTTAGACTGCTAGCTATCCTCACTGTCTTGATCGGAACGCTCTTCATAATGGCTAATCAGTCATTTCTTCATGTCCAGAGGTCAGCACACATGATTTGGCTTAAACCACAACCCAGTGTTTCCACATTTAAGACAAATTCTCTAACCGAACATTCATGGATGGCTCACGTTTACATAGGGCAAGTCCTCACTGTTCAAGGAGGCCCACTGTGTCTAGGCAGGCAAGAGAACTGAAATGAGATGCCAGCCAGTAGCCCCGGGTGGCTTTCGCTCTCTCCAGAATGAGCAAGACTGGGCCACATATGGCTTAGGGAGGCTGGAAGGCCAGCAGTTGGGTTGGGGGTGGTGGTCATTAACGACATATGGTCCTAGAGAAACCACTTCCTCCTTGCCAGTCCCCCCCTCCAGGCAGAGACAGAGAACTTGGTCTGGTCCAAAGTAGAGCAGAGGATGCAACAAATGTGGCCAAGCCTATGAAAGGAAATGAGAATGACACCTTTTTTCCTGGGCCAGGAGTAGAGGGGTGGGTGGGTAAGGAGGTGTGAATTTTGCTTTTGCCTCCAGGAACAAAAAGGTAAATGCCACATCCCAGTTTCTCAGAAGTCCCTGTTTATTCCAGATGTCATCCAGATGTGTGCAATGTGGCAAACTAAAGCTGCACAGTGTTGGTCTCCTTGTATTCTGAGGATGTTAAAGTTTTCTGTTAAACGGTTATCCAACTGCGCTTTCACAGGTAGCCTATTAAACTATTTTATTTTTTAAAACGTCATAAAAATCTAGCACACTCTTCTCTTGAGCAGTTAGCAAACCGAAAGCAAACCTGAATTGGCTATGCAGTACATGGTGTTCTGTTTGGTGGAATTTGTTTTAGCCATTTTCTTTAATTACCAGTTTCCCAGAATACTCTTAGCTATGTTGACATGAGGCAATTCCTTCCAGGTGATTCTGTTTCGTTAAGTATTATATAAACTGTGCCAATACAGACAAAGCATAATCAGTGTAACCTGAATTATTGTTATCTTCACCTCCTGAGTAATAAGCATGGTGTCAATTTTGTACATAGCAAATAAATGAAATCTGAACATGTGGCTCTTTCGATGTTCTTTTATGAAAACTTTTCTAATGTCCATCTCACTGCAATTTATAAGCACCCCCTCAGAGCCTCAGGGGTTTCTGTTACTGCCAAGTTGAACTCTACAACAAAACACTGAGGCATGAAAAAATTAGAAGATGATCAAAGGGCTGAAACAGTCATCTAACAGTCAACAAACCCACAACCTGCTTCGAGATAAGCCTATGCCTATTTTTATCCCTGTCACACACTACAGTTCAAGATGTCAAAGCATGACGTAGGTTGATACAAATAATTATTTTTAAAATAAAAAAAAGAGTTCAAGAAAGGCATTTTCGTACTTCTGTGGCCTTAGGATCTTTTGCAGATAAAACAGAAGAGAATGTTAAAGTCATTAAAATCAAATCCAAGCTGCGTATGTGTGTATGTGAGTGTGTGCGCATATATTTATATGTGTATAAAATACATCCTCTGGGAGGATAAAGAAGAAATTAATACCATTCAGAATTTTCAAGGAGTGAACTGACCTATCAGAGAGACAAATCACTGGCTATCATTTTACATCTTTGAATTTTGAACCATTGGAATATGCTGGGCAAAAAAGAAAAACATGGAATCTAAGGAAACAAGCAGATTGGTCTGGTGCTAGCTTCCAGTTGCTGGCCTTCCTTGAGACTAGATTAAGGATGGGGGTCAAATGCAGGCAAGTTAAGGGAGCAAGGAAAGGAAAACGGGAAGATATTGCGGGGGCTTGAGGTGCATCCTCATAGGAGGGTGGTTAGTGACGCTAATTTCATGAACACATGCTTTAGAACCTATTATGTTGCGAGTCCTAAAATAGTTTGGAATTGTATATGATGCACAGCTTAAATGTGTAATTCATCATATGAATAGTTCTAAATATGGCTGTCAACCAACCAGAATATAATTCAAACACAATTTATTTTTAATTTCTCAAACAAAAATCAACAATTTAAGTCACTGGCAAGCTACAGCCTGTAGCCCAACCCCAGCCCTCCACCTGTTTTTGTAAATAAAGTTTTCTTGGATAACAGCCACACTCATTTACTTGCATATTGTCCATGGCTGCTTCTAACGTCAACAGCAGAGCTGAGTAGATGTGACAGAGGCCACATAGCCTGCAAAGCCCAAAATATTTACTGTCTGGCCCTTTATAGCAAAAGTTTGCTGACCCCTGATTTAAGTGATCATGATTTGATTTAAGGACAGGGTGACATCTGACAAAAGTATCAGTAAGAATGGGGACATGATCCATCAAATAGTAAGATTCCCCACAAATAGGAAAGAGATCAAGAAGGGTATATTTGACATCATTTCTCTGACAAACATTTTGATATAAATTATAATTTCTTAAACTACACAATCAAATACTATAACAAGAACCTTTTCCTCCCTGATTCAGTCACTTTATTATTTGAGCAAGAGAACAAATTGCTTCTTAGTATTTAGTCCAAAAGAGGTCACACCCGAAAGGCTGAAGAAGAACAGCTGAACCATCTCTTATCTGCTGGCGCTTGAAGCAAGCTGAGAGTTGCTGTCTGTCTTCCAGATGTCCATCTCCTCATTGCAGCAGCTGAAGACTTGCTGTAGCCATGTAAGACAAGCTGAGAAGCAATGAAACTTCTCCTTATCCTTCTGCTCCTAGGTCCATGATTGTTCTATTTTTTTCTGGGGAAGGGTTACTGTCATTTTGTTTTGTTTTGTTTTTTTCTGAGAAACAGTGATTGGCTCAGTCATGAAAGCTATCGAGTTTGTATGCTATTGGCATATCAGGCACTTGCTGACTATTAAAGTTTTATGTAATAAGTTCAGGTTTTTATGGTGCCAGATGGAAGACAGACCTCCAAGTTAAGTTCCCAGGATTCTACACACTCAGAATTTCAAAATCTTCCTCCAGATCCAACTCCTCCAGTTGTTCATTAGAGTCAATGAATTCTATCAGAATATAGAAATGAGAAAGAAGAAAAACTTGACACTTGGGTTGAAGTGGTCGATCAATACATTACTCAGTAGTTAAGACTATGCATTTTTAAGTGCTTTACTAAAGAAAGACTTGTGTGGAGAAGACTTACAATTAGAACTACTGCCAAGTATTAGAACTTGTCTATAAAGACTCAAAGTAGCCAGACTTGTTACATAAACCTAACGACAGTGATGTGGCCGAGCCTCTGCAAGCCCTTCAAGATACGCTCAATTATCCATGGCCTCAATTTGCTACTCCGAACTGGGCCATGAAAAGCAATCCTAGTCATCTTGATTTTGCACAGAACTTTTGCAATGAGCTCATTTTCTTCTTTTATCATTCTTTGAAATTGGTAAATATCATCTCATCAGAAGATTAAAATAACTAGAAGCGTCTTTTCTTTTTGATCACTCCAGCTGAATAGAAATTTTACTGTCCACAGAAAGCATGGGCCACAATTCCTTCTTTCTCATAAAACAGTTGCTACACACATGTCTGCTAGCCGAGAGCCCCTGGACAACAGCTTACCTGCCCCAGTGGTTGTCACTTCTGGCTTCGCTGGAGGTATAAAGGGAGGCCAGTGTGATGGATGTTTCTGAACCAATTCAAACATCCTTAAATTTTCCTTTAGAATTTCCTGGGGGGAGATACCAAAACAGTTGTAAACACTGCAGACTCACAACATTTCTAGTTGGCAATCTTTGACCCCAAACCCCGAGACAGTGGTCTAGTGGTTGCCACGTGAAAACAGGGGCCTAGCAAATACACCCATCCTCTACTTGAACAATCTGAAGACGCAGCCATCTTCAATTCTAGATACTGTTTGGCCAGGAAGGAGGACATTGTGGGGAATATCTGATGAAGGCCAGCAGTCACTGCCTGCTCTCCATCATGAGGCACAGTCCTTGTGTCAGATGCATGGGTCCTGCTCACTTTAGGGGTGAGATGTTCTTGAGGCGTTGGCTCCAAAGAAATATAAGTCAGTCAAATTAAATCTGCCCCAAGAGACTATTGCTACATATTGGCATGGTTTCAGTGGCAGTCCAAAATGTATGATATATATCCTAATTTAAATGGCATAGTCTTGGCCAGACATGGTGGCTCACACCTGTAATCCCAGCACTTTGGGAGGCCAAGGTGGGCAGATAACCTGGAATCAGGAGTATGAGACCAGCCTAGCCAATGTGGTGGAACCTTGTCTCTACTAAAAATACAAAAATTAGGTGGGAGTGGTGGTGGACGCCTGTAATCACAGCTACTCAGGAGGCTGAGGGAGGAGAATCACTTGAACCTGGGAGACAGAGTTTGCAGTGAGCCCAGATCTCACCACTTCACTCCAGCCTGGGCGACAGAGTAAGACTTTGTCTCAAAAATAATAATAAAATAAAATAAAAGGCATGGTCTTATAAATTCTCATTCCACCTTTAAGTGTGGTATAAATGCAGTTTTGCTACATTTTAAAATATAAGTATTACCTTTAGAAAATAATTCTCTATTAATGAGATAAAATATTAGGTTTCATCACTAAAAATATAACTCCCTTGATATACTAAGCATATTTCAAACCAAAGTTTTTGTTCAGTTCCCCCAAAGTTATACATAATTCCCCACATGAGACGTTGATCACTATCTGCGGGGTATGTCCTGTAGACCATGACTCAGTGGGGAATGAATGCACTTAAACACAGAGAGTACAGTAAACAAGTGGGCTGGGGGGGAATCCATGGTCTCTCCCTTGGAAGGGTTAATGCCGGAAGCCTTTACTCTAGGCCTTTCTTCAATACACATCAAATGACAAAGCTCTGAATCAACATCACTTAGAGTGTATAGATCAAAGGCTAGATTCCTATGGTCACTGTAAACACCATTAAGGTGTCAATCTCCCCCTGCCCTGACCCAGAGGGCCATCCTGCACCAAGGTTAGTGAGTTATTCAGATAAACTCCTACACATAACTTAACTATTTGCTTTTCTCATTAACTACATGTAAAGGGGGTTTTGACTGCCTTCAGCCGAAACTTCTACTGAAACTAATGCAAAGCCCTCAGCCTTCCAAGGAGGGTTGTTACTATAACTTATAACTATCTCTTAATATTCTTGCCACCATCCTGAGTGAATTCCTACACCCACACCTGATAGTTTCTTTGTTGCCTTAGTTTCTTTCTCTTGTAGTAAAGTCATATCAGAGTAGGATTATTTTTACTATGAAACACAATCTTGAAAAGGAATCAAATTGAGTAACTTCATTTTTCAGAGTAAGAAAAACATATAGCTTTACCTTCTGAACAAGGCTACACCAGTTATCAAAGTCTTTTTCTTCTTTGCAGAAAAATCCCTTGGGGGAAAGCAAAGAACACAACTTAGAATTACCCTTGGTATTGCACAATGGAGCTGTCAGCCCAGAATTAGGATGTGGGCTAGTGTCTGTGGATGTGACTTTCCAGCAATAGAGGAAGACTGTCTGGGCTTCTCTCTTTCCTAACATCGCCTTAGTCAGACACACACATCTCTCTCAGTCTCGCCCTCATTCTCACCCTTGCTCTCTGTCCCCTTTCCCCTGTCTCCTCATGCTGCAAGATATTTTAACTTGAAGATATCTTCAAAGTGTGGGGTTAATTCCACTACATTTGGTGTACAAATATACACATCTGCAAAGAACATTCAGTTAAGCCAACAAACAAAAACCAGATAGTACTTTTAGCTGGAGGCAATACTTAAGAAGATGGCGTTGACCTTCAGAAAATCATCTATCAGAATAGAGGGAACCATCAGGCTGCTTCCCCCAATCTCAAAGCCATCCCAGAGTAGTGAAAGAGTGGTTCACAAGAGGAGGACTCACAGCTCTTGGTCACTGGTATATTGACAATTGGATTAAGCTGGAGGAGAGGACAGACAGGCCTCAGAACCACTGGCTACTTCACAGGCAGATGCCCCTTCAGTGTGTGTACAGACCAAACATATTTCTAGGGGAAAATCCTGCAGCTTCCTAGATTGTATGCACCCAGGGCATTTTGCTCCCTTATCTCTCCCTAGTTATGTCCCCACCTTCCTCCCTGTCCCTGGGTGGCAATAATTTGAGGACAAGAAGGAAATGGGGGAAAGATGATAATAACTAAAATTTATACAATACTTACGATGTGCCAGACCCCGTGCTAAGTGCCTTATATCCACTGTACCTCATACAACCCCATAAGGAAGGAACTATTTTTTTTCCTCATTTCAGAGATGAGAAGACCGAGGCTCAGAAAGGTTAAGTGACTCCTCCTAGATGCATAGTTAGTGATATGGTTTGGCTGTGTCCCCACCCAAATCTCACCTTGAATTGTAATAATCCCCACCTGTCAAGGGTGGGACCAGGTAGAGATAACTGAATCATGGGGTGGTTTCCCCCATACCATCCTCGTGGTAGTAAGTCTCACGAGATCTGATGGTTTATAAATGGGAGTTCTCCTGCACAAGCTCTCTTGCCTGCCACCACGTAAGACATGCCTTTGCTCTTCCTTCATCTTCTGCCACGATTAGGAGGCCTCCCCCAGCCATGTGGAACTGTGAGTCAACTAAACGTCCCTTCCTTTATAAATTACCCAGCCTCAGGTATGTCTTTATTAGCAGTGGGAGAACAGACTAATACAGTTACTAAGTGGCAGAGCCAAGATTCCAACTGGAGCAGTTTGGCTCCAGGGTCCATTCCCTCCCCACTACATTCTACTGCCTCTAATGGGGAAAGTGAGCAAACACACTCTTGCCTCCCTACCTAGCAATCTAGATAACTCCCAGGGAACCAATCGGTACACATCATATCTCCTGGCCCATCCAACCTTCAGATACCCACCAATGCAACTGAAGGATCCAGGTTCAGAATGTTCATTCGCTGTGGGGACTGCAGGCAATGGAAAGTCTGGTCATTAACCGTTCCATTCTCTTCAGTGTCGACAAAGGTCTGGGTTGTGTGAGGGTCCAAGAAGATGAGCTCGTCACCTGTTTTGAAGGAGATATGCTTAACTCTCAAAGGACTACTGGTCCTGGCCCCACGGCTGTCCTTGGGAGGAGGCGTTCTGGTTGCCTTAACCACTCCCTTGGTGACAATGAGAATGGAATGACAGAAAGCCTGAAGCCAGGGTGAGCATGCTTAAAGGAAGTCACTTGTGCCCAAATCATATCATTCAAAAGAGAAGATGTGTCCTAGCATTTACATCTCCTCAAAGTCCAAGTCCAAAAATGGAAAGTGACAGATTTGAGAAAATGTGGGAATGAGAGACCACAGATGGCATGGCAGGCTCTGTGAGCAGCAGTAGCAAAGAGGCGGTAGGTGGAGTCACCAGGTTTTGGGCCCAGGTGCCATTAGGGACCTTTCTGCCTCTTGACATTAAAAAGCCTCTCAGGCTAGACCGCTGGCTATCAGCCCCACGCTCAGAGAGCACCTCTGGTAAGGGAGAAGGTCCTGACCTTCAAAAGAAATGCTGACTTTTTATGGAATGGGAATGCTGACTCTTTATGGATGAGAAACCA
Organism: Ateles fusciceps; assembly: GCA_036589455.1. NCBI lineage: Eukaryota > Metazoa > Chordata > Mammalia > Primates > Atelidae > Ateles > Ateles fusciceps. The sequence goes on from JAZHEH010000885.1 coordinate 681,046, forward strand.
ATGAGCTGACTTCTGGTCCTGAGTAGCTAGCAAGTTAGTACTTATTAGCAAGTTAGTAAGTTCCTGTCAGAAAGCACTGCCTTTGTCACATTACCATTGGTAAAGATACAGCTCACTTGGAAAATTCACTTTGAGATGACTGACCTTGACACAAGAGATATAAGCTATGCTTCATCAAATTGAAAAAGTCTAAGCTCAAAATGACATGGGAGGAGGTTAGGATAAAATTTCTGCTTTGTCCTGACATTCAAAGGGCTAAAAGTCCCTCTAATGTTCACCAGCCACAGGCTAAGGAGGCAAAAATGCCTAAGAGGTACCCCAGCCTCACTGTCTGGGACTGAGGGCCATCTGGGACTCTGTGTACTCGACTACATCAGGCGAGTAAGGAGACATCTACCTGCTTGCAAAGACTAGGGTAGGGAAAGATACCCTGAAGACTCTCTCTGGAATGGTATCCAGGATAGTGTGGGCACATCTACATGTTTCTGTTGGCAAAGAATATGTTTGTCTCTGAAGTCTACTGAAAAGTTTAACATTTTTCTATCATAAGCCAAGGACAAACCACTTAATTCACTCTCTGTCTTAATTTTCTTATTTTTAAAATGGGGTCATCGGTCCTGTTCTAGTTGACTCATGGTATATTACAAGGACCAGAAGATTTCACCTTTGTGAAATGCTTAAAACACAATACAGGGCCAGGCGCAGTGGCTCATGCTTGTAATCCCAGCACTTTGGGAGGCCGAGGTGGGTGGATCACAAGTTCAGGAGTTTGAGACCAGCCTGGCCAACATGGTAAAACCCCATCTCTACTTAAAAAAAATACAAAAATTAGCCGGGCATGGTGGCATGTGCTTGTAATCCCAGCTACTCGGGAGGCTGAGGCGGGAGAATTGCTTGAACCCGGAAGGTGGATGTTGCAGTGAGCCGAGATCATGCCACTGCACTCTAGCCTGGCCGACAGAGCAAGACTCCGTCTCAAAAACAAACAAAAAAATACAAATAGAAGGTGGCTAGAGAATTATTTTACTGCAAATCAACAGTATTTCCCTACAAGTGTATTTTTAAGAGTATATAGAAATCAATGCCCCCATATGACTTGCTTTATGAAAGTCAAGGTAGCTATTTTTCCCCCTAGACCACAGGTGGGCAAGATCAATGATAGCAAAAAAGCCTCAGACTACACTAAAGAACAACCAAGACAGTTAGAAGGAAGCCTACCTAGAACCATACAAAGGTCCAAGGGAAAGAAAGCTGTAGGCAAGAAAACAGAAAGCGAAACAGGGTTAGAACTGAGCCATCTATTGAGATGTCTGGAGTTAAGGTGTTAGGAATATCTTCTCTGACTCTGACCAGGACCTCTTCCCATGGGTGTGTGTGTGTGTGTGTGTGTGCGTGCGTGCATGGAGGGGAGTTTAACGAGCTGCATCATTTCATTTATTTATTTATTTATTTATTTGAGACAGGCTCTCCTTCTGTGTGATGGTTAATACTGAGTGTCAACTTGACTGGATTGAAAGATACAAAGTATTGATCCTGGGTGTGTCTGTGAGGGTGCTGCCGAAGGAGATTGACATTTGAGTCAGTGGGCTGGGAAAGGCAGACCCACCCTTAATCTGGGTGGACACAATCTAATTAGCTGTCAGTGCAGCACACAGAAAAATGTGAAAGAGAGACTGGCCTAGCTTCCCAGCCTGCATCTTTCTCCCGTGCTGGATGCTTCCCGCCCTTGAACATCAGACTCCAAGTTCTTCAGTTTTGGGACTCAGTCTGACTCTTTGTTCCTCAGCCTGCAGGACCTTACTACATTACTGACAATTTATGCAGTGAATCTTTCTCCACTCCTTCCCCAGGGAGACCTCTGGCCTTTTACCAGGGTAGCTGTGCATGGGGAAAAGGGAAATGATCAGATGTTTTAGAGCCTACTGGACACTGGCTCTGAGCTGATGTTGATTCCAGGGGAACTCAAAACGTCAGTGTGGTCCTCCACTTAAAGTAGGGGCTTATGGAGGTCAGGTAATTAATGGAGTTTTAGCTCAGGTCCAACTTACAATGGGCCCAGTGGGTCCCCAGACTCATCCTGTGGTCATTTCCCCCAGTGCCAGAATGCATAACTGGCATAGACACACTTAGCAGCTGGCAAAACCCCTATATTGGCTCCCTGGTGAGTAGGGTAAGGGCTACTATAGTGGGAGAGGCCAAATGGAAGGCATTAACAGCTTCCTCTACTTAGAAAAGTCAGTAAATCAAAAACAGTATTGCATCCCCTGGAGGGACTGCAGAGATTAGTGCCACCATCAAGGACCTGAAAGACCCAGAGGTGGTGATTCCCACCACATCCCCGCTCAACTCTCCCATTTGGCCTGTGCAGAAGACAAATGTATCTTGGAGAATGATAGTGGATTATCGTTAGCTTAACCAAGTGGTGACTCCAATTGCATCTGCTGTACCAGATGTGGTTTCATTGCTTGAGCAAATTAACACATCTCCCGGTACCTGGTATGCAGTCATTGACTTAGCAAATGCCTTTTCCTCCATTCCTGTCCATAAGGCCCACCAGAAGCAATTTGCCTTCAGCTGGCAAGGCCAGCAATATACCTTTACTGTCCTATCTCAGGGGGTATATGAACTCTCCAGCTTTGTGTCATAATCTTATTTGGAGAGACCTTGATCGATTTTTGCTTCCGTAAGATATCACACTGGTCCATTACATTGATGACATTATGCTGATTGGATCCAGCGAGCAAGAAGTAGCAAACACACTGGACTTATTGGTGAGACATTTGCATGCCAGAGGATGGGAAATAAATCCAACTAAAATTCAGGGTCCCTCTACCTCAGTAAAATTTCTAGGGGTCCAGTGGTGTGGGGCCTGTCGAGATATTCCATCTAAGGTGAAGGATAAGTTGCTGCATTTGGCCCCTCCTACAGCCAAGAAAGAGGCACAATGCCTAGCGGGCCTATTTGGATTTTGGAGGCAACACATTCCTCACTTGGGTGTGTCACTCTGGCCCATTGCAGGGAAATCTTCCCGGTGGTCACAACTTCGAGCAGTGCAGCTGGTTGTGCACTTTGCATGGAAGGAGAAGTGGCCAGGTGTACGATTATATAAATTCTATTAGTTCTGGCCCTCTAGAGAACCCTAATACAATCTGTCACCCCAGGCTGGAGTGCAGCGGCACAATATCGGCTCACTGCAGCCTTGACTTCCCGGGCTCAAACAATCCTCCCACCTCAGCCTTCCAAGTAGCTGGGTCTATAGGCAATGCACCACCACATCCAGCTAATTTTTTGTATTTTTGGTAGAGACAGGGTTTCACCATGTTGCCCTGGCTGGTCTCAGACCCCTGAGCTCAGGCGATCCATCTGCCTTGGCCTCCCAAAGTGCTGGGATTACCGGTGTGAACCACCACACCCAGCCACAAGCTGAGAGTGCTTATAAGAGATACAGTACACTTAGGATAATGGCCTCCAGCTCCATTGATGTTGCTGCAGAGGACATGATTTCATTACTTTTTATGGCTACATAGTATTCCATGGTGTATGTATCACATTTTATTTATCTAATCATCATCCATTGGGGTATAATGCTCAATATTTTGGTGATAGGTATACTAGAAGCCCAATCCCCACCACTACACATGTAACACCCATGTAACAAACAAGCACATGTACCTCCTGAATTCGAAATAAATTTTAATAAAAAAAATACACGATAGATATTCAAAGCTCTAGAAATGATCTGGGGACTAAACAAAGGTCTCTAATGAGGCCTGGAGAGAAGAGGCAGGCTGGCCAACCACCTGCAGAAACAGGGCTAATGCTACGGATCTCCAGGTGGCAACCTATATCCAAGGGCAGGGAACCAACGTCTCCTTCTCTCTAAGCAGGCAAAATCTGAAGGCCAGAGTCTCATCCTGGCCATATCCTCCCACACCTAGAGCTCTCTCAGCTTCCTACTGGGCAAGAGGGCCCTGGAGGAGCAATGGAAGGTGGCAGGTAGAGATGACCAAATTGGGGTCAATCTTGGCTTCACTACTTTCTAGCTGAGTCATCTTGAAGAAATAACCTTTTCTAATCTCTCTTAACCTTAGCTCTTTGTTTCACTGCATGTAAAAGAGAAATAACAGTCTTTACCTCACAGGAATATTGTATATATGTCATGTATATGTACGTATGTATGTGTATATATATGTATGTGTATGTATATATACGTAGAAAGAGAGATAATATACTTTGCAGAGTGACTGGCACAGGACAACTATTTAGAAAATGCCAATTTGCATCTCTTTCTTCCCTTCAGACATTCTGCCAGTCTGGAACACTGAACCTCAGACAGTAAGGGTGTGAGTCATAAAAGGGGAGCTGGAGGGACTTGAAGCCCTCAAGTTTGCACAAAAGACTTATAAAAGCTAACAAGCAAATAGGGACTATGTGAACCTCTGTCTTGGGCTGCTGAAGAACTGAGGATTGCCCACATCTTTTTAATGAGTAGTCAAACTTCACAAGAGCTACCCTGACCCAGTGGGCTCAAGAAACAGGAGGGCTACACCAGCTTGGAGATTCTCTGTAGGTAACTTGGGATAGGGAGGCCAGGGCACCTAGGAATCACATACCCTATTCATTGAGATTCCTCCAAAGTTATTTTCCAATATGTTTCAAACTTGTCCTCAAACACTGTTGTGGACTGAATGTTTATGTCTCCCTAAAAATTCATGTTGAAATCCTAACTTCCAATATGATGGTATTAGGAAGTGGGGCCTTTGGGAGGTGATTAAGCCATGAGGGTGGAGCCCCTATGAATGGATTAGTGCCCTCATAAACAGACTCCAGAAAGCTCCTTTGCCCCTTCTGTCATTTGAGAACACAGCAAGAAAACAGCCATCTATGAACCAGGAAGTGGGCCCTCACTGAATCTGCCAGTGCCTGGATCTTGGACCTCCAGCCTCCAGAACAGTGAGACATAAATTTCTGTTGTTTGTAAAGCCACCTAGTCTATACTATTCTGTTATAGCAGCCTGAACGGACCAAGTCAAGCATGAACAATTGGAAATCTATTTTTTGCAACATTTTCTTTGAACCCAAATGCTTAGGAACAGAGGGCATCTGATTTTGCAGAACTCCAAATACTAGGTTTTGTACTTAGAAAAATAAAGCCTCTACAGGCTCCACATTTCCATTTAGCTGTAATTCTCGGCTCAACCAATAGATGGCAGCATTAGAGAGAACAGAGGCAGCTGTGCAAACCCCTCCCCTCAACCTAAAGAGAGGAAGAAGGGGGCTGGCAAAGAAAAGAGGTGTTGAGGTAAGGCAAGGTGCAGCCACCTTTCCGTGACTGTCCTATATGCCTGGCTCTTTGCTGAACGCTTTACTGTAAGATGACAACAGGGTGAGTCAGGCGTTAGTCCCATTTTACATAAGAGGAATCTGAGACTCAATATTGATCTTTTTCCTAAGTTACACAGCTAGCAAGTGGGGGATTGGCATGCAAAGCCAGGTATGTCTGTTCCCATCCCCACCTCATCTCCCTAACGTCCAAGAGGACATGGGTTGCGGAGGGTGACTAAGGCCATCTCTACCGCGTCCTTTGCATGTGCCCTCGTGCCATTTCTTGTGACTCCTGTAGCTCTCCCTTGCCTGTCAACCAATCTGAGCTCATAACTTTCTTGAGCCCAAGTCTCAGACCACTCCACCCCTGCAAGAGGTGTCCTGTACCAAATTCCCTGACCACATCACTAACTCGTGCTCTTCAGCACTAACCAGGTGTCCAGACCCTGCATATACAAAGTGTGGTCTGTGGACCAGCAGCATCGGCACCACCTAGGTAGAAATGCCGAATCTCAGGCCCCACCCCAGACCTACTGAACCTCAGCTCCAACAGGCTCTCAAGGTGATTCATGTGCATGCTAAACATTCAGAAGCACTGGGCTAGATTTCCTTGTGTGCCAAGGCCCTCAAATGTCTCTGGTCACAGCTAGTGAGTAAAGAAACTGGGTTTCCAGAGGTGCCTTCCTATGCAGGGAATGTTGGGCTGCCTACTCAGGTCCACATTAAGAGGTTAGTGGTTTTAGGCTTAGACCCCATTCTCAGGAAAGGGATACTTCTGTCTTTGCCTCCTCTAATTCCCACCCTGTCACAGTTCTGAACAATGAGCCAGCAGGCCCAGCTGTGGGGGCCTGGAAGCTAGAGGACAGCTCCGAGCCTAAGTGCCTGAACCCTAATAAAGAGATATTGGCAAAGCCAAGGGACTGAAATTCCACTACCCTGGGCCCCACAGGCAGGAGAGAAACATGCTGGGAGCAATGCTGTGACCTTGGGGCTATCCAGTGGGAAAGCAATAGAACCATCTTATCAAGAAGCAAGGAAGTAAAGGCACTGAAACGGAACCTGCTTTTCCATCAGGCACACAGAAACATCACTCTCCATCAATCAGGCTGGAGACAGAAGGAGCTGACCAGAGGCCGCAGCATCCCTGGGCTAGATGGAACCCACTAACTGGTCTCCCATGCAAACCTTGTCCCCACGCCCCCCCCTAGCCCAAGATGACTTACTTGTGATTCCTCCTTCTTACCTAAGAATCCTATGAAATAATACGCGTTATTTGGTTTTCCTCCTAATGCCCCTAAAGACTGTGGCATCTTAAAACACTCCTGGAGAGAAAGAGAATGCAAGATTCTCAACTCACTTGTGGACTGCTGCTCACGGATCTCTGTGCTGAGATGGCGGCGTGATGGGCAGACATCAATGGGATGGGGGAAAGGAGTGACTTACTTTGAACGCATCAACATAGACAGGATTGATTTGGTTTATGCCCAGGCGAAGGGGCACAATGAGCAGCAGGGGTTTCCAGGCTGGGCAGTAGGCAGAGGTGCCCTTACTCTGGTTTGAAGCAGTCAGAAAATCGGGAGGCCTGTCACCAGGTGTGTCAGCACTCAAGGGAAGGACACGGCACATTTTTCTAGAAATGGAAGAACAGAAAATTGGATAAGGAGTCTTCAGCCCTAGAAGATATTCCAAAATCAAAACTAAGGGGAACCTCACATGCCCCACCCCCCGACCCTGCCTCCCTGCCTAGAAGGCCTTGTCCTCCGCTACCAGGGCTCAGCTGACTCCTCTCTTTCACAAAGCCCAAGCCATTCCTCTAGAGCTCACGCTCTTCTTCTGGCCACTGGGTACTTGTTCAGCTCCCAATAGGGATTCTGGGCTCATTGGAAGAATCTCATTTCTCAAGTCTGTCAGGGTCTTTGAGACAGGGACTGTATCTCTAGGTTGCTCTCACTCCCCCAGTGCAGGAAGCACAGGCTGGACAAGAGTGAGCCTCCATGAAAGATCTGTTGGTGATTGAAGAGATTATTATATACACTTTGTATTTTCTGTAGTGAATGAGTGTGGTACCTCAGTGAGGGGCAGCGAAGCCCCTGTAATTTTGTTCTCCCTTTCAGAAAGCTGAAAAGAAAGAGAATCAAGAGCCCTATGCTCCTGTAAGCTCCCCTGTCCTGGTGGGGAAGACCAGAGAGACTCTCTTGAGCCCCAGAATTCTGAATGGTGAGGAAGGAACTCATCACCCATCAGCTGGGAAGTTAAACAGGCTGGTAACTCACTCATATCTTCAATGACCACTGTATTATCCATTGAAACATAAACAGCCAAGGAATTCCATTCGTCAAACAAAGCCAGTTTTCTGCAAAGCAATGTATAATGAAGTCACAATTTGGGAAGATGGAAATATCAGCAGAAAACAGTACAATTTATGCCCAGTGTTCCTAAAGTCACCAACGCTGAGCCACAAAGCTGGTGTTCAGGTCGGCTCTGGCTTCTTTGCCAGAGGTCTGGGATGCTCCATGTCTAGAGACCTTGAGAATACCACAGAGTCACTGTATCTGAACCCTAAAAAGAAGTTTCTGCTTTACAACCTGGAGAAGTCTACTTCACAAAATAATGGGACTCCTACAGAGGAAAAAGAAAAGTTACCCAAGCATCTGCTCTCAAAGTCCCAAGAGACTGTTTTCTTAAACAAAAGACATTCTGAATTACTGAAATTTTATTTTAAAAAAGGGAACTGTAAAAACGATTTTGTTTGAAAAGAAAGGTGTCCTTAAAAACATAGATATTTGTTTGGGATGATAGATAATATGGAGAATATGTTCCAGGTAAACCCAAGAGAGAGAGAGAGAGAGAGAGAGAGAGAGAGAGAGAGAGAGTGAGTGGTGGGGGAGGAGGGGAGAGGGGGTGGGAGAGAGAAAGAGAGAGAGAGAGAGAGAGGGAGAGGGAGGGAGAGAGAGAGAGAAGAGAGAGGGAGAGAGAGAGATCACTTCTACTCCTCTCCAGCTGCACTGAGAATGCCTCTCAAGTGACATAGGCCGCAGACTGACTCAGGTGCCAAGCTTTACTGGTCAGCCGCTGAAGAGAGCCAGCATGCTGAACTGTAGGACTTTATGGGAGATTAGAAAGAAAATCCCTTTAAAAGAGAGATGATCTGAGGTCTATGTAAAGTACCCTGCCTATTTCTCCCCTTCCTTCTTCTTCCTTGCCAGTTTCAGAGAAACCACGTTTAACCTGGCTACTTCTGGGATGTGTGGGTAAAGCCCAGTCTCGTTGGACCAAGAAAAACACATTCCCTCTACCAGGTAGCTCCCAGGAAGACGTTAACTACCATCATCACACTTGTATTTCATTCATTTTAAAGAATTATCTTTCCCCCACAATAATAACAATAACATAATAATAATAATAATATGCTGTTGTTAATGCTAATGATCATGATGAATCGGAACCTATTTATATTCTTTTTAAAAAAATGTATGCCGGCGCGGTGGCTCACGCCTGTAAATCCTAGCATTTTGGGAGGCCAAGGCAGGTGGATCACCTGAGGTCAGGAGTTCGAGACCAGCCTGACCAACATGGTGAAACCCTGTCTCTACTAAAATTACAAAAATTAGCTGGGTGTGGTTGCAGGCACCTGCAATCCCAGCCTGGGCGACAGAGTAAGACTCCATCTCAAAAAAAAAATCTATGTTTCCACTTTGTTGTTGGTAACTTCAAAATTTTGAAGAAAGAAGCAAATTCTGAGGGATGTTATTTTAACACCAACCATTTCAAGCTGGATTTTTGGGCTCAGCACAGCCAATCTAATCTTACACTTTCCACACTAAGTTCATACAGTGATTCCTGAAATCCTGCCAGATTTTTACTCAGCAGAGTCAGTGATGTCCAAAAGGCACTCTGACTATGGCAAGAAGTCAGCCACAGAGGGGTTACATTGTTAGCAAGGAGTAAAATCAATATAGATTTTCCTTGGGTCCCCAAAAAGTCCAGGCCACTCTCCTCACAGAAACATCCCCCAAAGCATTCTAGTTCACTGAAGACTGGTTAGTAATGGAAACAGGGTCCTATCTGTACTTTGGATGGAATAGGTCCTCCCATAATGCCCAGGAGCTGAATACACCACAGGCGGCCAGAAGGTTTCAATCTTCTGATCCCTAAATCTGGTCCCAGATTCTGGCTGCCATTTTCATTTATTCATCCAGCACATATTGAGTAAATTATGCATGCCAGGCAGCTCTACCTGAGAGAGTTACAGAGTGAACAAGATAAATACAATCTCTGCCCCCCATGGAGTTTCCATCCAGTGATAGGTTGTTAGAGTGAAAACAGGTATGGTGGTCTGCAGGTGTAAGTATTAACATCACTCACCCCATTTGCTTTCAAAAAGTTGGTCCTGACCTCTCCACCTTGCCTCTTGTGGTGGGGAGGTGGAATTCTGAATTTAACAAGACAACTGCAAAAATAACACGCTGGGACACTTTGAATCTGCTATGAGATGACAAAGTGATTCCAAGACTCCCCCTGGGGTTTGTCTCCTCCAATAGCAAGGACTGTGTCAAGTCAATTTCTGTACACCCAGAACTTAACACAGTAAAGGTACACAGAAAATGCTGAATGAACAGGGTTTTAAAATATTATGCAGTGCATGTGGGGAGCCCTGTGGGGGCCATTTCTTGCTTAGGCTGGCTTAGCCTCTGCCACTTAGAATGAAACTTTTGGCTTCAAAGGGATTCTCAGACCAATGGCTCCTAGGCACATGAGCATCAATCTGTAGCATAAGACACTGAATGAGTCCTAGAATACACCCACATATACTGCTACCAGCGAATATAACTCTGATATACCAGGACAGATATCCACGCTTACACATTCAAAGAGCCATCTGAGCAAAATGGCACACATATTTGATGGCTTAGTGGGAGGAGTAGCTTAGAGGGATTGCAAGAATACCTAGGTTACGGGAGGTTTAGCTCCTAGGGAGGGAGGCATAGGAGACAGGAGAATAAGGCAAATGCCAGACTCTTTACTTACTTTAACACCTGCGCAACTGTATTTGGTCCAAACCATCGCCAATTGATTTCCCTTCTCCTACACCCATTTGTGCTGTTTTTATGTGGAAAAAATTAACATGTTAGCAAAAGATCTTCCAATAAGCCACAAACTCCTAATTTTTTGCATAAATAATTAAGCAGATGGACAACTTAATGGAGCCACATATAAGGCAAGGGAAGAGAAGGAGCAGGAATAGGAATTGCCTTTAAACGATTGATTTATGACCTTACCCATTTGATGGATAGAATAGCAACAATCTTTTCTATCTAAGAAGCACTGTAGGATGCGTTGGTATTCTTTGGGTTGTTCTTTTTGTTTCTCCCAGCTCCAGTCTTTTCAAGAAAAAAAAAATGGGTTAAAACATTTTTATAACTAACTGTTTATTACCTTTCTGCACTCTTATTGTAACTACAAAATAAGAAGGAAAAGAAAGGCACTACATCTTAGAAGGCAGCAATGATCAAGTTAGAACATTCCTAAGTATCTTTCATTTTGATGACAAAGACATCTGGAAAGTGATTCTTTAAAAGACTCAGTGGGTATAAAGTAAAAGCAAAACAAGAAGCTGACCAAGGAGTTGACTTAACCCAAGGGCTGGAGCTGGATAAATATTACATAAAAACAATGTCACAAAGGCCTTTCTGGCCAGTTTCTCAGTGAACTGGAGGTCAACACAAAGCCCAGCAGTACATCGGTATATAACCCAGACATCATAGCATTTCATCTTCACATAGACAGCAACAGCTTTTGTTCCTGTATTTTGGCAGCAATGCCAAAAGGGTCTCACGGCGGCGGGGGAGGTGCTATTCTGATATACAACAGTTCACTGGGGAATATACACAGTTCATAACTAAGGAAGCTTAAAAAAATTGCATGCTGTCATTTTTACACCACCTTTGCAAAAGTCCATGCTGAGCTTTGGGAAAACAAATACCTTTGCTAACAGGTGTTCAAGGTTTCCTTAAGACCAAAGCCAAAATAACTGCATCTGTGGGGATACCATCTATGCCTTCAGCACAGCCCCCTAAATCCTACAGAGGCCATTTATAACTTGAGGGCAACTGCAAAAACTCTATGTAATCACAGCAATCCTCTCAGCTCTAGAAACTCTGTCTAATGTGACAGATTTTTGAGGCCTAGTTTGCTTCCAAGAGAAATTTCTCCCCTGAGGTTTTAGAGTTTGAAATAAGGACTGAAGTACACTTGAAGCCAAAGGCCATTATCTCCAGATTGTTCAGTTGTCTTTTGCTTCTAGTGTTTGCAAAACCAAAGGTTTTAACTTGGATCCAGCACAGCCCTCAGAGGGTGAACCACATCCAACTTCTTTTCATTATCTACCAAATTATCCAAGTCTGGGGAAATCCTAATTAGTGGGCTGCTAAATACCACTAAATATTTGCTGATGGCAATGGTAAGTGAACACTCTACCTTAATTTAAAAATAGCTGAACACGAAACAATCCAAAAGACATCTTAACAAAATTACTCTTTTAATTCATTTTAGCTGCAAGATCTATTTCCTGCTTCTTCCTGCTATTTGCTTTTGTGCCGAAACAATTGAGACTGCTGACTGTGGAGTTTTTTTTTCCAGTTTGCTCCCTCCTTCCAGAATTCACTTCCAAAATAATCATTTTGAAGTGTGTTATATATAAAAAAAGAAATTAAATAGAAAGAACAGATCTATACCAAGAAGTATGCATAAACAAGGGAAATCACTGGACAAGGAGTTGAAAGATCTTTATTTTATTCTCAAATCTTTGATTTCTTGCTGTTTTACCCTGGGCAAATCATATCATTTCCCTGAGCCCGGTTTCCTCATCTGTAAAATAGAAATTATTATAGTACCCAGGGGAAGCAGTATATCCTAAGCCCTGAAACCTCCCTAGGCCCTTCTCCAATCCTCTCTGAAAGCTGCAGTAAAGTCTGTGAGTTTGCACAGTGGAAAAAGGAAAATGATGTTTCCATATCTCTGAACATCAATTAGCAACAGCCAATGAGTTCAGGAGCCCAATCTCATCCAAAGTGTCCTTTTGCTCTCTCATCCCCCAAGTCCAGTTGGACTTTAACTCAAGTGCCTGAACTGGCATCCAGCCAAGTCTATCCTTCAGATGCCCATAGGGTAGCATGCACATGTCTTAAGAAAGCAAGACTCAAGAGTTCCAACAACCAGCCCAGCATGGTGGCTCATGCCTGTAATCCCAGCACTTTGGGAGGCCGAGGCAGGTGGATCACCTGAAGTCAGGAGTTTGAGGTCAGCCTGGCTAACATGCTGAAACCCCGTCTCTACTAAAGATACAAAAATTAGCCAGGTGTGGTGGTGGGCACCTATAATCCCAGCTCCTCGGGAGGCTGAGGCGAAGAATGGTTTGAACCCTGGGGGATCAGAGGTTGCAGTGAGCTGAGATGGCACCACTGTACTCCAGCCTGGGAGACAGAGTGAAACTCCGTCTAAAAAACACAAAAGTTCCAACAACCATTATCAGAAGGCTCTTAATTAATGAAATGTCCTCTAAAGGAAGCAAATATAAAGATTCCTTCATCATCAGCTGAACATCCTTAGTGAACCAAAACCAAAATAGCGCCAGCTCCCTCTATTAGGCACTTCCTTTAGGTCACTTATGTCCTTCACCAGGCAGATATCTTAAATGAGGTCAAGAAACAGATTTACCACCACACCCTTCTCCTGCTCCCTTTGTTATCTGGAATTTCTAAGGACTCGCTTGAACAATAGCAAAGATGGAAAGGATAAATGACACACCTCTCCCAATGTTCAGTTCTGTCCCAGGAAAATAACTCCCTGGCTTAGTGACTCACAAGGAAACACTAGCTGTTTCCTTCTTATGAGGGGCTCTGATGACTTGTCAGCCCCGCCATGAGCTTGCAGAGAGCATTTTAAGACCTGCAGGTTTGTTACTCAGTGTTCCCAAGGCTCAGCATCAAAGCTAAATCAACAGCAGCAAGCGATACTACAGAGGTCTCTGAGAAAGTTTATAAAACAAATTTAACTCACCCCTTCCCAAATGTCTACAGATAAGGGCCTGAGCCAGCATCATCTGTCCACAGCGTAGCATACATCCCCAACCAGCATCTGATGAAGGACCTGTTCCCCCTGTTGGCAAAAGTGGAAGGGAATGAATTTGGGTTCCTCAAATTGCCCTTCCCTGAAACATCAGCATATTTGGGACTCACACAAGACAGGCCAATACATATACTCTGAAAAGCGAGGTGACAGATATACCCAGAGATGAAACAAGATTTGAGTATATGGTTGGAACTTGCAAACATAGTGCTGAGTCAACCAAAACAAGTTCTGCAGCCAAACATAAAACAAGAAAATGAACTAAACATGTCCCTTATGCTTTCTGCTTGGATACTTCTATACATACATGCAATTTTGATAGGTGACTGCCATGTATGAATAACACCCTTAGTTCATTCCATGTCATGATCTGCCAGACCCAAACCTTGCCTTGCATAGCTCCCTTGCATGGCCCTGAAATTCTCTGGGAAGCGAGTTTTACTTAGGTAAAGAACAAATACTACCCAAGGCAATCATCAAAATGGTCAAAGAGATTTGGAAGGCTTGTGACTATTCTGAATATATACTATGAAGATCTAAACAGCAAGGACATTGTAAAATAGAGGAAAGATCCCTAGATGAGGCATCAAAAGACCAGTCTCTAGTTATCTAATCTAAGTCTCATCTATAGGCTGAGCATAATAGCACATACTCTGCCTACTATCAGTGGATATTGTAAGAACTGAGAGAATATCTGTGAAAGCGCTCTGGAACCAATAGAGGATGATGTAAATACTTGATGTTATGAATATGATCATAATTTAAACTCATATTAATACATTAGAAATGTATCTTTAACAGGTATAAAACTAGTTAATAAATGAAATAAGACAACAGGTTCCATTTTAAGAACACATTACGCAAAGAATATCCCACATATGAGGCCAGGGAGAGCTCAATATACTCTTCTAAGGGGCCAATGAAATCAGATCACTTGGATGGCAGAGAGGATATTTTGTATTGTTTTCTTTTCCCAGTGTGGAAGTGGAAAAATATGCCATAAGAACGATCTCAGACGACTAACTTCAAAGGGGGTCATCAACCTTGTAGGAGAAGTGGGTCAAGGTGGTCACCCTTTTCTTTTGTTGTGGGGACTGAAGGAGAGTTGCTACAGGATGGGAAGGAGGGAGCCAATTTGTGAACTGGAAGGGGTGCCTTTTGGCTCTTGCTAATGCTGGGATTACAGGCCAGATTAGTATGGAAAAGACACAATGAGGCCCACATCAAGAAGAGATTATCTATTGCCAAAATATTGGCAGAGTAAAATTAGAAATGTTTTCCAGCCTTGCAAAGAACTCCTCAGCCAGAGAAAGTTCACAGTTCAGAACCACTGAGTACTAAAGATTGCTCTTTTGTTTGTTACTGACTGGCAGATTTCTGGGGGAGAGCAAAAAAAAAAAAAAGTCTGTGTGACCTTCATTTTTGGCACTGAACAGAAAGGTTGATTTTATTCTAGTTACTAGGTCCCATCCTGTATCAAAATTGGTCAGACAGGTTTCCTCTTAGGAGATTAGATTTCACCATTTGTAGGCCCTTTTCCTACAGGGTCATGATACTAGGAAGTGGCCACCCTACTTGCAAATGTGTTGCATAGCCTCTATGAGAGAGAGCATATTCACTTCACTTATTGAACTGTCCTTTTTCTAGATGGCAGCGGGTAACAGCCTAGAATTAGTTCCAAGGAAACTACTGTAATTTGTTTCCCGATGCCAAGGTGCTTTCATGTCATAAGGGAAAAAAAAAAAAAACAAAGAAATTATTTTCTTTCTTCCAAGGCACAATTTTCTTTAATAATCAAGTGGTTCCACAAAGCCGTGGATTGTAATTTAATAGCTATTATACAAATTAAAAGCTTATTTGATTTTTCCCTTTAATCTCAAAAGTATAGCAAGTAATACCATCAGGTGCCTGAACACTTGGAGGTGGGGTCCAAAGTATACCGTCATAACCCCTTAATGCCATGGAGCCATATGTGAAATGATACTTTAGCAATGAAACTTTTGGATAATGTGTAAGATTTACCTAGTCCCCTAAATCAAATTCTTTGCTATAGTGAGGTGTTACTTCTGAGGTTTCTACGAAGTCACTGATAACCTCAGGCAAGCTATCCACAAGGAACAAAGCACAGTAAAACAAATGATATACCTACCAATTGGTGAAAATTTCCTTCTGTATGTAAACCATAGACGAGCACTTATATCAGACAACAGCTTAGATTTTTCTGTAATTAAATGTAAAATTAAAATTAAATCACCATATCTAAAAATACCTGCCTTTACTTCTGAGCAAGCTGCTAACTTAATTTCAAATAACCAGTCAATTTCATTATTATGGGGCTAGGTTAGTTCACAGGAAACCCAAACTCATTTTAGCCAAATAATTTCAGTATTTCTTCCAACCTATGGTTTGTCCAGAGCTACTTGACTGCAGTAATGACACTGGGTAGCTCCTGTCATCTTTTCACTGAGTTCTACAGTCCTGGCAGTTATAAACACTGGGATCATTGCCAAAAGACAAGGAATAAGAAAATTAAGGATCCTAGAGAACCTACTAACAACACTATCAGCCCCAGCATGCATGATGGTTGGCAGGATCTTGCATCAGCATCCATCGTCCCTTATCTAAAACTAGAGGTTTGGCTGGCCCCAAAGGCTCACACCTGTAATCCCAGTGCTTTGGGAGGCCAAGCAGGGAGATCACTTGAGGTCAGGAATTCGAGACCAGCCTGAGCAACATAGTGAGACCCCATCTCTACAAACAAACAAAAATGAGGTGTGAGGATCACTTGAGCCCAAGAGTTCGAGGCTGCAGTGAGCTATGATCATCACTGTACTCTAGCCTGGGTAACAGACAGAGAGACTCTGTCTCAAGCAAAACAAAACAAAACAAAACAAAAACTAGGGGTTGGTTTTTGTGTGTGCATGTGTGTCTGTGTCTGCATGCACACATGCATGTTTAAATAAAAAGGAAATGCCCTACTAAGCAAATTAGGCGTGTAAGAAATGTATCTATAGTACCTAGTGCAACAGCACTTGTAATCTAAATGCATATATAAATATCACAAATGTTTTTGTGTCTTTTTTCAAAGCATGCTTTCTCGCATTTCATGACATAAATTTACTTTGATGGGCCATGAATATGGCTTCCACATTTTTATCTATACTTAGATGTGGCTGTCTTTCTTAGTCACCTCTCTCCCTCTTTTCAGCATGTCTGTATTTTATTCTGTATAAACTTATAGTCACTGCGTTTAGGAAGAACAAAGGGAAATCTGCTTTTAGCCAGTAGTTTCTATTTCCTCTCTTCCTTTTCTTTGGAGCAAATTGGAAAGTTGAGCTATCTGCATTTTCCCTCCCCTCCGTGCCCCAGTGCCTAGCACATTCAGGGGAAGCAGATATATAATGGTTAAGAGTAAGACATCCAAAGTCATACTTTGCTTTGGTTTGAACCCTGATTCTGCTACTTACCAGCTGTGTAACCCGGTTAACTTAACCCCTCTGAGCTTCAGCTTCCTCATTCATAAATTGGGAGAATAATAGTACCTACTTCATTGAGTTGTGAGTATTCAAAAGATAATACATGTAAAGTGCTTAGACAATGGTGACTGGTGTGCAGTGAACCTATGACAAATGTTAGCTGTTACATACCTAATCCTCTTAAATGTCCACACCCTCGCTCCTGCCTCTGACAGTCTTTATGCCCTGTGGCTTTATGCTTGGGAAGTTGTATGGACATTTCAACAATGATTTCACTTTGAGAGGCATTTCCCAATTTAATATTTGAATATGAGTGGATTTGGCAACCTGGGGATTTCTGTTGTCATGAATGCAGAATTAGAAGAGATCCCCTCCAATCCCCTCGTTTTAAGTACCAGTGAAAAAAGTTAAGATCCAGAAAAATAAAGTGACTTACCTGAGTTAGAAGAGTCTGAATACAAAAGGTCTCCTAATCGCTAGCTCCAGGCTCTCTTCACTGTTCACAATTCTCCAATCAAAATAATGAAGCCAGGCTCAGGAGGAGCTGGACAATGCCTAACTTCCTCTCCTGCCTTTTCATCAGCCTCTTCCTGTTCCTTCCTCCACACTAAGTGAGGGCCTCTGAAGAGGATGTCTCCTCAGAAAGATACAAATCTCAGAACTGCCTCTTTCCAAGCTCTGACTTTATCTGGGTGCTGGGTTGTTAGCAGCTTCAAGTTAAAAGGTCTTTCTTTCCCAATCTATAAGAATGTAATGGTAAGGAAGAAAATTCAAGCCTTCTTTCCACCTAGCTGCAGTGGCTAAAAGTTCTATACAAAATCAGAATAAACTGAGACAGTGCTATAATCAGCAAAAGATCTAAAACATTAGAAAAACTTCTTAGGTCTGATATTGTTTCTGAGATCTATGGGTTGTCTAGAAACCCCTAGGTGTTTTTATCTAGCCAGACAAGCATGTGAGAATAATAAATATGTAGCCCAGTCAGAAAAGGCTAGAGACTGGTTGGTGATACCAGGAGCGGGTCAGTGTTTTTTGAAACCCAAGGCTTCTAGAATTTGGAGATTCTATTTATGGAAATGAATAAAAATATATTACTTGTGCAAATTGTGCAAAAACCTATAACCATGTAAACATACTACTGGGGCCTTGGAAGGGGCCCCGTCCAAGCAAAAGTCCTGAGGCTTGAGCGCCATTGACTACAAGGTAAATCTACCTCACAGTAGCATTAACACTGAGCAAGGCAATGCTCTGCCAACCCAAGGAAAAAAAGCACAAACCCTGAACCTCAGACGCCCACTTCATCTGGGTTCTTACAGACAAATGCTACCAAATCTTACCTGTTTTAAGGAGATGCTGCTTCCCTAAGATCCATACCAGCTCATCTGTATTTGGATATTCTTCTAGGTACTCAGTGAAAATAGTAATCTGGTTTTCATACTTGGATAAAACTGAAAGAAAAGGAAAGAAACTTAAGCAAGGTTTAATAGAAGGGGCTCTGTGGTTGACTATTACCTTTGTCCTGAAAGTGAAAGTTCAGCAGCTTGAATCTAATGGAAGCAATTCCTTTCCCTTAAGCAACAAAGACACTCACAAGCCCTCAAAATCCTTTAGCTGAAGGATTTCCTCTTGACCATCTCTTTCGACCTTCCCTTTCCCAAGGTAACGCCATCTCTAAAACAATCATTTGGCCACAGTTACTTCAAAACATTTTATACCATGGGGTCTTCTTTGTAAATAGCCAATTATCGAGCTTCCCCTAGTCTGAGTGTATTGAGGTGATATAATAGCTGCATACCTAACTCCTGCCCATGTCACGGGGAATATCATGAGGTTTGTATTGGGAGGATTCTAGTGACTAGTGGCTTAGAAGGTACTGTGACAAGCCTGAATGTTTGTACAACTGTGAATATGGTAATATTTTAGCTGGAAGACCAGATGTTTTCATAGTGTTTTTATTTGCCATTATATTCACATATGGCTTCTGCAAAGAAAGCTCTTGAAGTTGATGGCAAATATAACTTGTTCTTGGTATTCACAGATGACTATTAAGATATAATAAGAAATATATATTTTAGTTTCTATCCTTGTTTTCTGGCACAGAGCTCCTAAAACCCTTGTTATGGTGATAGGGATGCTATATGTATCTTTTGTTCTGAAATTTGGCCTTTCTCCCTGGTTCTAGACACAGAGCTCCTAATGAATTTCCTGGGTGATAAGAGCATCTTCTGTTCTAACGAGGTATCTCTTGGTGGGTTTCTGGATGGAGACTGGTTACCAGAAAGACCAAGCCATGATTAGAATGCTTGGGACTTTTAGTCCCAACCTCCATCCTTTGGGAAGAGTGGAGACTGAATCAAAAATTGATCATGCCTACATGATGAATCCTTCATAAAAATCCCTGGACTGTGAGATTTGGAGAACTTCTGGGTTGCTGAGTATGCGGAGGTGTCTGGAGGGTGGTGTGCCTAAAGAGGGCATGGTTGCTCTCTGCCCCTTCTACATGCCTTGCCCTACACATCTCTTCCATCTGGCTGTCCATTTATACGCTTTGTGATGTTTTTTATAACAAATGGGTAATCATAACAAAGTGTTTCCCTGAGTTCTGTGAGTCTTCCTAGCAAATTATGGAACATGAGAAGGGGGTCATGGGAACCCCAATTTATAGCTTGTCAGTCAGAAGCACATATAGCTGGAACTTATGACTGGTATCTGAAAGTGGGAGCAGCCTTGTAAGACTGAGCCGTCAGCCTATGGAATCTTACTCTAACTCCAGACAGATATTGTCAGAATTGAATTAAATTATAGGACACACTATTGGTGTCTGCTGGAGAACTGCATGGCATGTGGCATCAGAAGAATTGAGTGGTGAGTGTCAGAGTAGAAAACAGTTTGTTTTTCCTATCTCATACAACTGTGGTTATCTCTGAACATAAAGTATCCCCAAAATATAACTAAACCTCATTAGTTCACAGGCCATACTTTTCAAAGTTATGACCATGCAATATGGGAGGAGTTAAAATTCAAATTCACTTTTGTACCACCTGTGGGGAAAAGGTCTGCTGAAACACTCCAGATTGACTTATGAAGGGGTCCTAGCTCCAAAGTTCTTCACAACTAACATTCTGAGAGAGGCCAGGCGTGGTGGCTCATGGCTGTAATCCCAACACTTTGAAAGGCCGAGGTGGGAGGATTGCTTGAGGTCAGCAGTTCAACACCACCCTGGCCAACACAGTGAGACCCTATTTCTTTAAAAAAATAAATAAAAAATAATAATTTTCTGAGAGAAATTATATTTTAAACAGTAAATATATTTCTAAGCCAGCTCACAAAACCTATTTTAATCTGTAACTAGAAAATTTAAATTGATAGTTTATTTCATCATTTATGGTGCTATTTCTATGAGAAAATATATTTGAAGTTCAAAGCTAAGATACCCAAACATATACCTCTCAGCTCATGGGGGCTCCTCAGCCCCTATGGGGGAGGGGGAGCACAGAGAAAGTAGGGGCCCATTTGTATAACTACAAGAAGCTGCAGAGGTTCTCTAAAAGAAATCCCTAAGAGCCCTATGGGTAGAGTTTCCTGTACAAACGGCATTGTGGGATATGTCTAACTCATTTAAAAGGATAAATTATTTTATTTTGTTTTGTTTTTGTTTTCTAAGGCATGGGCATGTTGTTTTCATACAAATAAATGCTCCTAAATATAAATGAGTCTATTCTGATCATATAAATATTTTGTCGGAAGTTGAAATTATAATTTGTACAAGCCCTTTTAGAAACACAGCTAACCAGGGATATTACCTTTCATAAAACATCTTACAGAGTTCCAGTCATTCAGGGTTAGCCTTTCTCCTCAATATATTTTAATTATTAAGATGATAGTTTCTGCAGTGTTTCAGGTCAAAAGAAGTTAGAAACAGCCATTTTGTTCCCCAGTGAAAATTCATCACTACCAAATCTGCCAGGGAGCCTGTGCCATCCTAGCCTCTCTGCTGCTGGCCTTAGCCCCTGGCCCATGCCCAGGAAATACCAGGCTAAAAATGATCACCCAGGTCAGGCCATCCCCAGAAGGTGGTGGACTGAGGCGAGGCAAATCACACTATGTACCTCCCCGCCCTACCCTCTACCCCTCACAGGCAGGAGAAATCCATTTTAAATGAACATCCAGTGTAGCCTAAACAGAGAAGAAAATCAGAAAATAAGTAACTTGAGTAGAGTGTGGGAAAAGGGCAACCTCTCTGACATTGTCTTGGTGGGGGGTGAGGAAGGGTGGCATTGGATGAATGTACAGCATGTATGCATATAAGCCTTGGGTCTTTTTTTAGTACTGGCCAAAGAAAACCATTTCTGTATCGCCAACCCTGTCTCAGTGAGTCACTGGCCAGTTATCTGGTCAAATTAGTAAAGCCCTTTAAAGCCTGTGACAACTGCCCTGCTTCATTTGGGATGGCTCTGATCAAAATGGCAGCCAAAGAATTTTACTCTTGCACTCCACTCCCTCTCAGGCCTAGCTAAGCCAGCAAGAAGGTCATTACAGTCTCTATATTTCTTGATTCTTCTCTTAGAAGATAGACACCCTGAATGCAGTATGTCAGGCTACAGCCATCCCTGAATCAAGGCTACATGTATGGAACAAATGAAAGAACAGAAAATGAAATTAACAGAAGCAAAAAGCAGTGACATGTGAAGATTATGTACGTGGTGGTCTAGGGAGGAAAGAGGAACAGGTCCTACACAGGGTGAACTCAGACAGATGAAAAAACAATCTGGGAAGTGGATGAGGTACAGAAGTTAAATATCATTTCCAATATAATTACTTCTGATTAATAGCAATACTTTTGCTTTAAATTTTTCACAAACTACCTTTGTCTTGCCTTTAAAAATAAACAAACCAGATATCAGGCTGATATGAGTTCCCTGCCTTTTCAGCCTGTTTAAAGAGATAGGGACTATACAGGCAGAGCTACAAATTTATAACCTGGTGGACCAAGAATTAGTTTTTACAAGGTACAAGGTCTCAGGGACAACAGGCTTCACCCTGTTCCACTTTACTTTAATAATAATTATTGTATTGAAGTCTCTGCTGGGTTAGCTTAGTGGCCAGCTCATAATTAGACAAAGATTTCCTTAAATTCCTGGAACCAAAAGCCTCCCAGTCTTGGCGAAGAGGCTCTGTGTACATGTTGGGGCATGTCTTCAACACTCAGCCACACAGTTGATAATTGCCTTTGTCCTCACTTTCCGCTTATGCAGAGCTCAGGATCAGCCAGAATGACAGCCTAGGACCTAATGAGGTCTTTCCCGAGCATGTGCACAGCCCTATGCATGCATGTGATCTTGTAGATTCCCAGGAATATGCCCAAGCTTTCCAAAGCTCCAGGAATCTCATTCCCCAGCTTTTTCTTTGAAGCTTTGTGGTTAGCTGGAAATGTTATCCATTGCTTCAGGCAGCTGAGAAGTTAATTGATTGCCTCTAATCGTTTTCCAAAAGCAAGACCCTAGGGGAAAAGGCTTTCTGTAGCTCTGTGTCAGGCCAAATAAATACAGTCTTACAAGTAGGGGTCTTCTGAGGGAACTCCAGACAGATCTAATAATGACAATTCTCTAGAAATGAGACTCTAAAGGAGTTCCAACCCTATTCTGTCTCCTCTGGTGGCTGCCAGGCTGCTGGTTTTCCCTGTGATTGCAGGCTATTGATTCTGAAGGCTACTGCAGAGCCAGGGAGAAAGGGATGAGAATATGGTGAATGAAATATTAATACCAGAAAGCTCACTGTTCTTATCAACATGCAGCCGTTTTTCTTGAATAAATGTTCCCTGGATTTCTGCAAGCCTTTAGTTCATTTCTAAAGTTCTGAAAAAGTTGATTCTATTTCTGCCAGTTTTTTCATTGTTACTATGGAGAGAATTTTCAGAGGTTCTTATTCTGCCATTTTTGCTGATGTCTTACTTTAATAATATGGTTTCCGGCAATTGACTACATTTCTAAGGGTTATTTTGGAAAACTGCATATAAATGAGAAAATCACTTTGAGAAACAAATTTTCTGGCAGGGCTTAACAAAAACACTTATATCTCATGACATGAATTTCAGTTAATTGATCCTAGATTCTGTGGAGCTGTGCCAAAGAAAGAAGCACCACAAAGTCTCTAAAGTGAAATCAAAAGGCCATAGAATCTCAGGGCCAGGAGGGGCCTGAGATATAGGATAACCTCCTTGTAGGTTTTTCAATTCTAACAGCATGCCAGGACACTGCTGTTGCTAAAACAGCCTTCTCAGCAATGCATACATATTTAACATACTGTCAAATCACATCTTCAAAAACTTGGAACAATATCCATGGGGGGATAGGTATGGTAATGGCTAAATATTCATTCATATTTCATTCCTTAAACTTTACAGAGTACCTACTATGTGTTAAGTATAGAGGGTAAAACATCAGTGAGATACAGTCTCCATCCTCCAAAAGCCTTTTAATCTAGTGGAGAGGCTGGGTCTGAAACGACTAACAAAAGTGCAATAAGTGAAAGGAAAGTGATGTGGAAGACAGGGAAAGAAAAGGAAATAAATACAGTAATTAATTCCAACTAGGGGTGAATAGGCTTTCTACAACCTAGAAGAGGTGGCATCAGAGCTGAGCCTTAATGGAAATAAGATATAAGTGGTAAGGGGGAAGGGAGGAAATTCCTGACTGAGGGAACACCAAAAGGACTTGGCAAGCAACTGAGTGTAGGGTGGGGCAGGGGAGAGTGAGAGAAAGAGAGTCAAAAATAACTTGCAGTTTTCAAGTATGGGTGATAAAATGGTGGCAGAAAACCATGGGGGTGGGTAGGGAGATGATAAGTTTGGTTTAGCCAGAATCTGTTGGACTCAGTGGATCTGCGCGAAGAGGTTTAAAAAACAGTGAAGGGAAAGTCAACATGCACAGGGCTTTTGAAGAAAAGCATGGTAGATGGCAGGTTAATCAGCAGGGTCTAGGAAAGCAACAAGACAGCTAGAAGACCATGGCTCTGGCCCAGCCTGCAACATACCTTCATCCCCTTCCTCCTCAGTTCACTTACTCCCCTGTTCGTCCCAGCCACTGCTCACCTGTGCACAGGCCCTGTCCCATCTTCATTTGTCTTCCTCTCTATGACCTGCTTTTTCTGACAACCAAGAACTTAGAAAACAGAAGATTGGGCAACAATTCTTAGCATTCCAAGTGGATTTTCACAATCAAAACAGCAAGTTGCTCAGCAAATCACATTCTAGCAATGTTAGGTTGTCAAATAATGCAAAAAGACATGAATGACTTCTCTATAGACTGGCATAAACTCTGACTTCCTAAGACAACAGTGTAATTTTCAAATTTACATTAGAGAATCTTAACCAAAGAGTTATCATTTAGCTAGAGAGGACTTTATCAGAGTCTATTTAACTGACTGGTGTCAGCAGTAGTGGAGCAGAGGAGGCTACACTTGATCATTTTAGGGCAAGTCAGCCAAGTAACCAGTCTAGTTCAGCAAGGGACGATTGTTAAGTGATAAGACTCTGGTTTTCAAGTAGAAAAATTAATCAGGCCACAGATAATTTGGCCCCACAAAATATGACATTTCTTAGAGATTTCAGTAAATTCATCCTACTAACATAATGGTAATCCCACTGACAAATGTAATGCAAAATTGGCCTATTTCTATGTTTTCTTTGAAGTGATGCTTTCGAAAAGCTTATTCCCTTTTTAAGTGTATTTTTTCTTGTTGTTTTCACTTAGTGATAAATTGCTGCCTGCTGTCTGCTGACTGAAATGCATTTGGAAACGTCTATGAGGAAATGAGTTTCCCATACACAAACTGGTCAGGAATGTACATAACACATAGGCAACTGCACCTTGGAATTGCTGTCTCTTTTTGCCTTTGCTAGGATAGCTCTGCTCTTTTTTGATAGATTCCATTTCCAGAAGAATAAAAAGACTAGCTTTGAGAGGTGGGTCTAAATGCCTCTGTGATAACAAGGTGCTGCTCAGAAGATGCCAGCACCTTTACTTTGTAAAGGCTATCATTTTTGTTGATAAGGCATAAGAAAGGGTAGCACACTGGATGTACTGATGAAGAAAAATACTTGATTGGCAATATAATTCAAGACTTGAGGCACCTTTTTCACAAACTGAGGTGAGAATCACCTTAATTCTTCAACAGGTTTTGTTCTTTAGAAATCAACCTGCTAGTCAGTTGTTACCTGGGTAACTGGAGGAAAGCATGACTGAATTCCCAAGGAGGACCGTTTCACATTACCGCCACTGCCAAGTCATGCAGTGCGTTAAAAGTAAGCTTCCATGTACTGTATCTTTGATTTTGGACAGTAAACCAAACTAAAAAGCAGCAATACCCAAATACTGAGCTCATGGCTCATTTAGGAATCAAGACACCATGAAAATATTTAGTTGAAATGAATAGTGTGTCAACTTATTTTCTCTAGTATCTAGCATGGTGAGGAGAAGGAGGAAAAGGAAAGGGAAGAGGAGGAAATGCCTTTCACCCTCTTGGAAATAGCTCTATTCTAGGAACCCCAAAATTTATGTTCTAGTCCTACCCTGCCACTTAATATATGACCTTAGAAAATCTACTGCACTTCTCTGGGCCTCAGATTCTCCATCTATAAAATGAGCAATGTGTTTTTCAAACAGCATATCCTAATTTATCAGTGGTTTGTGAAATCTGTATAGGAGGATGCAATGAGCATTTTTTTAAAATGAAATTGAATAGAAAAGATCAGTGTATTGCAGATAATAAGTATTGTTTCATGAAACTTGTTTGTATGTATAAAAACTAGGCTGCAATGTAAAATGTATTTCTCATTGTTTTGTTATGATTAAAAAAAAACAAAAGCTAGAAAGCCACGGGTCCAGACCTAAACTGTCCAATACGGTAGCCACTAGTCACATGCAGCTGTTTAAATTAATTAAAGACAAAAATTCAGTTCCTCAGTCACACTAGCCACATTTCAAGCACTCAATAGCTATATGTGGTTGGTGGTTACCATATTGGATAGCACAGATACAGAACAGTTTTAGAATCTCAGAAAGTTTTACTGGACAGTTTTATTATAAGGATTTTTCTATGGTTCTGTAGTAGGCAGAGGCTGGTTTGGTTGTTAGGAGGAGTACCCCGAGCCCTAGGAAGAGAAGATGTGTTCACTTGTCTCTCTAAGAGAGTCTGTATGTGAACTTCTAAATAAATGAACCAATAATTATTTGTTAAGTTTCAAACTTGGTTCTGTGAGGAATACAAAGGAAGCATCCTCATAAACATTCACTGGATATTAAATGAACCAGCAAAGGCATCATAATATCATAATTGAATTAAAGATAGGAACCTTATGTAAGACAGAACTAATAATAAAGAGTAATGTACAGGCAAGTTTTAATAACTAAGTGCTGTCAAAATGCACAAAAGGACAAAATTGAGGAGCACTGGGGTCATCAGGGAAGATTTTAAGGAGGGAGTAGGATTTGGACTGGTCTTTAAATCATTCCTTTAATTTGGATGAGCAGAGACAAGAAGGGAGAATGTTCCAGATGAGGGGAACACAATATATTTATAGGAACTGGAGAGTAGGGTAGATTCTGGGGGATATTGAGAAATGAGATGGAGAGAGGTGGCATGGGACTAGATTCTGGAAGGTATGAAAGCCAGCCAGTGGAGTCCAACTCTTGGTAAAGCTATTGACAGTTTTCAGAGCACTTCACATGATTCTGGAGACAGCTTCTTGAGAGGGGACAGGGCAGGGACCATTACCTCCATTTTAGAGTTGAGGGAACTGAGTCTCAGAGAGGTGATGTGATTTGCCCAAGATCATACAGCTAGTGAGCAGTATAATCAAGATTCAAACCCAGTTAATATTACTCTCCATCTAGTACTCTTCCCCCTATACATTACTGTTATGAAAAAAGCTGGACTCCAGGCAGAAGAGACAAGGAGAACAATGAGAAATTTGTTGCAGCAATCCAGGCTTAAAGTGTTGAAGGCCTGGCCTAAGGTGGCAAGAAACCAGATGCTCTGGTTATATAACACACTATAAAACAAACTGACAATGCAGTACCCGCTGTTTATAGAGGACAATAAGAGCAGAGCAGTCTGAGGGTTAGAAACATTATAGTTATGTTTAACTGGAAGTGATCTAAACTACTCCCAGAGGAATAAATATTAACAATATAATTCATATACTATGTCCAGACTTTTCCAGACAGCTGAAAGCAATGTTTTGGACATGGTTCCTTAAGCAAACAACACCATATATGTCTATGCATTATTATAAGGCACTTCTGTCTTGGTAGTGTTTCTTTCCCCTGTCAATTTTAATTTCATTTTTCAGAACTAATTGGTCATATGATCTGCTACCTCATCTAGATTTCCAGTGAGAAAAGACAGGTGCAAAAATGTAAAAGAGCTAAAGGCCTTAGGGTTTTCCACACTACTTACCAAAACTATTGGCTTAGCAATTATTTAGTTAATAATGATTTACTAAAATACGTGATTGTAAGACTAATATTAAGGGATCTCTCTGCTGTTGACACAAATGCTAAAAATCTTCCATGGGCTTCCAAGACTGGTCCACCTGACAGGAATCAAATACGAACTCATCAACGTGGCACTTAAAGCCCTAATAAGGCCCACTTCCTAAATTTCCAGTTGTTTCCCACTACTCATTACTCCTTCATAATATCTGCTCTTTTTCAGCCAAAATAAAACATAATATGGAGGAGATTCTATATTTGCTCATTTATGTTTTACTTGCCCTTAAATCCCACCTCAAATGCTCGTTTCTTGATGAATCTTTCTTCTTCAGTTTTCCAAAAAGAAGTACTTGCTCCTTCTGAACATCTGTAGTCCTTTATTTACACCTCCTTTATGACACTGAGAACTTGGTACTTCAGATTATTGTTATTTGTGGACATGTTATCTCTCTGCTATTGAAATGAACTACTTAAAGTCTCAGTCCATGTAGCATTCATCTCTCTATCCCCTACAGCTCTTGTCATAGTGCCTTACAATAAGTCCTCTCCTAAGGTTTAACATTATTGAATGAATGGGTAGAGCGAAAAAAAAAAAAAAGCCTAAAAGCTGGTTTATATGTCCATCCATCCAAATGTCAATTTAACAATCCTTTACTGAGTGCCTACCATGTAACCAGCACTGTGCTAGGCCTTAGGGGTAGCAACATATTTTAGTAATTCTGAGTCTAATGAGAAGAAAGATGCAGTATGTGATGAGTAACTGTACAGGGGGCTAAGGAAGAATAGAAGAGGTTCATCTAAGCCAATCTGAGGCACAAAGGAGGCTGTGGAAAGAAAGCTAATGGCAGCACTCAACCTTACAAAATGAGTGAGAGTTAAGCAAATTGAAGTACATTCCAGACAGAGAAAGCTTGTACCAAACACAGAAGGCTAAGAGACTGTGGAATTAGTGACGCTGTATGGGGACTGGCAAGAGTTGAGGCTGGAGAGGAAGGTGAAGCCAGGAGATGCTGGCCTTGGCAGCCTTGGTCAGAATTCTGGACTTAAGCCAGGCTTCATGGGGCCCCTAAAGGGTTTCTGATACACCCAAAATCCAGTCTGGGTAGCCTGCAATTTGCAGAATAGAAGTGGGGTGCCAAGTAGTCACCTAGAAAGCAAATCCTAGCTCTTTGAACATTCATCATCAAATTAAATTCTGTTAAAGAAACAAAGACCAGAAGTGACTCTCTTTGTTGAAGAGGATGTTAAGGTGGTTCTCTGTCTCACAGCATGTGAAGTGTTACAACACCAGCGGAGAAGTACAGACTCTTTTCCAGAAAGAGTACTCTTTGGACAACTTTCCCAGTTTTCTTCTGGGTTTACAACCACCTCACCCTCTTTCCATACCACAGGAATTTTCCCCATACCCTTTCAACATCACACTTCATTAGTAAATGTTGCCAGCAGACATGTGATGTTTAAAAATTCTTTACCTTAGAAGTAATGTAAAATTATACTGCCGGAGTTAAGTTTTTGGATTACATAAAATTACACATGTACCTTCCCTTTCAAAATAAAAGACGTATTCCAAGTTACTCCTAAGGCACATTCCTGTAAAGTGAATCTGATTTTCCAATGTTATTTTATGATCATTTGAGCTACATTGCCCAAGAAAGACAATTTGACCCCATCCAAAAAAGATACAGCTTGCAATTAAATGGCTCCTCATCCCTGATGTGCACTGTATGTACCAGACACCAGGAAAATAAATACCTACTCACAAGTGTGAAAGATCCACCCCACTGCCTGAAGCAAAAATACTCTCTAATGTCTAACAGACAGGGAATCTTGACCTGCTAAACAAAATACAAACTCATTTTCATCTCCAACAGTGGCTCTTCATAAAGTGGGTTTTCTTATAAGATGCTTAGCCATCAGTTCCTTCATTAATAATTTTCTAAGTTAAAATGTTTTTATTGTACCTACCCTAGTGACTCTACTTCTAGATTTATATTCAAGAAAAATGAGTGCTTATGTCCACCAAGAGATATGATCAAAGATGTCCACAGCAATTTTTATTCATGATTTACAAAAACCTAGAAACGACCCAAATGTCCATCAACAGGGAAATGGATTAAAACCTTTGTGGTGTACCATACTTTGGAATGCTGTATAGCAATGGGAAAGAACTGAATCTCACAGATATCATTTTAAACAAAAGAAGCCAGATGCAAAATAGTAGATACAGTATGACTCAATTTATATAAAGTTTAAAACCAGGCAAAACGAATCTATGATGACAGTGGTCAGAATAGGTGTTACATTTGGGAGGTGGTATTACCTGGGAGGAGGCAAAGAGAACCTTCTGAGGGACCAGAAATGTCTTTAACTTTGATCAGTGTGGAGTTTACACATACAAAAAATTTTATTGAACTATGCACTTAAAATTTGTGCATTTTACTGCCTGTAAGAATATCTTCATTAAAGAAAAAAAATGGTAAGTCTCTATACCAGATTTATTTCTGATATAGACTGGCAATATAGATCAAAATTATGCTAACCACAATCTCTTCTTTCTTTATCAGAAGTAGAGATATAGTTCTGAACTTATCCCACCCCTCAGTACACACACACACACACACACACACACAAACATATGCATACATGCACACATACACATACACATCAAATCTAAATGCAGGCAGTTAGGAGCCTCAAATATTATCTATAAGGCTAACTTATTAGATTTTTCCATTTATAGCATTGCAGAATGCTATCTATATTTACAGATTTGCTGTGACTACAAATGTACAAATTCATTAATTGTTCTTTTCTACTATAGCATTAGATGATCTTCATAACATAAATACATCGAGTCCATCAAAAAAATCTATAAACATAATCCACCACATAAACAGAACCAAAGACAAAAACCACACGATTATCTCAATAGATGCAGAAAAGGCCTTTGACAAAATTCAACAGCGCTTTATGCTAAAAAACTCTTAATAAACTAGGTATCGATGGAATGTATCTCTAAATAATAAAAGCTATTTATGGCAAACCCACAGCCAATATCACACTGAATGGGCAAACACTGGAAGCATTCCCTTTGAAATCCGGCACTAGACAAGGGTGCCCTCTCTCACTATTCCTATTCAACATAGTATTGGAAGTTCTAGCCAGAGCAATCAGGAAAGAAAAAGAAATAAAGGGTATTCAATTAGGAAAAGAGGAAGTCAAATGGTCTCTATTTGCAGACAACATGATTGTATATTTAGTAGACCCCATCGTCTCAGCCCAAAATCGCCTT
Organism: Ateles fusciceps; assembly: GCA_036589455.1. Classification (NCBI taxonomy): domain Eukaryota; kingdom Metazoa; phylum Chordata; class Mammalia; order Primates; family Atelidae; genus Ateles; species Ateles fusciceps. Next base: position 711,759 of record JAZHEH010000885.1, read on the forward strand.
AAGATGATAAGCAACTTCAGCAAAGTCTCAGGATACAAAATCAATGTGCAAAAATCACAAGCATTCTTATACACCAATAACAGACAAATAGAGAGCCAAATCATGAGCGAACTCCTATTCACAATTGCTACAAAGAGAATAAAATACCTAGGAATACAAATAACAAAGGACGTGAAGGACCTCTTCAAGGAGAACTACAAACCGCTGCTCAAGGAAATAAGAGAGGACATAAACAGATGGAAAAACATTCCATGCTCATGGTTAGGAAGAATCAATATCATGAAAATGGCCATACTGCCCAAAGTAATTTATAAATTCAATGCTATCCCCATCAAGCTACCATTGACCTTCTTCACAGAACTGGGAAAACCACTTTAAACTTCATATGGAACCAAAAGAGGGCCTGCATAGCCAAGACAATCCTAAGCGAAAAGAACAATGCTGGAGGCATCAAGCTACCTGACTTCAAACTATACCACAAGGCTACAGTAATCAAAACATCATGGTTTTGAAAACAGGGATATAGACCAATGGAACAGAACAGAGGCCTCGAATTAACGCCACACATCTACAACCATCTGATCTTTGACAAACAGGACAAAAACAAGCAATGGGGAAAGGATTCCCCTGTCTAACAAATGGTGTTGGGAAAACTGACTAGCCATGTGCAGAAAGCAGAAACTGGACCCCTTCCTTACAACTTATACAAAAATTAACTCCAGATGGATTAAAGATTTAAACATAAGACCTAACACCATAAAAGAACTAGAAGAAAACCTAGGCCATACCATTCAGGACATAGGTATGGGCAAGGACTTCATGACTAAAATGCCAAAAGCAATGGCAACAAAAGCCAAAATAGACAAATGGGATCGAATTAAACTTAAGCGCTCCTGCACAGCAAAAGAAACAATCATTAGAGTGAACCAGCAACCAACAGAATGGGAAGAAAAATTTTTGCAAGCTACCCATCTGACAAAGGGCTAATATCCAGAATCTACAAAGAACTGAAACAAATATGCAAGAAAAAAACAACCCCATCAAAAAGTGGGTGAAAGATATGAATGGACACTTTTCAAAAGAAGACATTTATGTGGCCAACAAACATATGAAAAAATGCTCATCACCACTGGTCATTAGAGAAATGCAAATCAAAACCACATTGAGATACCATCTCATGCCAGTTAGAATGGCGATCATTAAAAAATCTGGAGACAACAGATGCTGGAGAGGATGTGGAGAAATAGGAATGCTTTTACACTGTTGGTGGGAGTGTAAATTAATTCAATCATTGTGGAAGACAGTGTGGCAATTCCTCAACGATCTAGAAATAGAAATACCATTTGACCCAGCAATCTCATTACTGGTTATACACCCAAAGGATTATAAATCATTTTATTATAAAGACACATGCACAGGTATGTTCATTGCAGAACTGTTTACAATAGGAAAGACCTGGAACCAACCCAAATGCCCATGAAAGATAGACTGGATAAAGAAAATGTGGCACATATACACCATGGAATACTATGCAGCCATAAAAAAGGATGAGTTCATGACCTTTGCAGGGACATGGATGAATCTGGAAACCATCATTCTCAGCCAACTGACACAAGAACAGAAAATCAAACACCACATATTCTCACTCATAGGTGGGTGTTGAACAATGAGAACACATGGACATGGGGAGGGAAACATCACACAGCGGGGTGTATTGGGGGTGGGGGGCTAGGGGAGGGATAGCAGGGGGTGGGGAGATTGGGGACCGATGATTAGGAGAAATACCTAACGTATTTAATAAGAGCTCGTGCCTGGGTGTAGCCAATAAAAAATGTACTTTAATTTCAAAGCTTGTATTCCAGTTTCACATCTAGCTTTCACCAAAGAGTCAAGATCAGCAAGTATACTCAAATTCTAACATCTCTCAGAAGTCAAAATAATGCCATTATAATAAGTACTAAAAATAGACATGTAAAGAGAAGTACAATTAATAACATCCTTCCTTGCTTTTCCCAATTATGACTTTTAGATGCATCTCTAGTCAAAGTTCTAGGTTTAGATCTCTAATCTAGAACTTCGAATTGCATGTGCAACACCCACGTGGTATACTGGTATGGCTTGGCTGTCTCCTCACCCAAATCTCAACTTGAATTGTATCTCCCAGAATTCCCATGTGTTATGGTAGGGACCCAGTGGGAGGTAATTGAATCATGGGGGCTGGTCTTTTCCGTGCTATTCTGGTGAGAGCGAGTAAGTCTCATGAGATCTGATGGGTTTATCAGGAGTTTCTGCTTTTGCTTCTTCCTCATTTTCTCTTGAAAAAGTTATTTAAAATGAATAGGTCCAGGCGTGGTGACTCACTGTAATCCTAGTACTTTGGGAGGCCAAGGCGTGAGGATCACTTGAGGCCAGGAGTTTGAGACCAGCCTGGGTAACAAAGCAAGACTATGGTTCTATTTTTAAAAATAATTGTTTAAGAATGTTTAAAAAATAAAAATAAAATAAAATATACTAAGTGAATATGCAACTCTAAAAAAAAAGCCATTTTCCCAGAAAGAGTCAAGTAACCGAGGTTTTACCCTACTTGGTGAGACAGAATGAGTGTTGGCTTGCACAGTAGAGGCAAGTATCGTAGGAGGCCAGAAAAGGGAGATGGACATGCGTAAGCATAGTCAGAGAAGGTTTCATGGAGGAAGTAGGGCTCAGAGTTGGGTTTAATTTGGAGTTTCTTCATCCAAAGCCTGGTGCTGCCTTTCTTGATTGCAACACTTATGCAGTACTGCCAGGGCCTCAAGTTAAGAGTCACTGAAGGCGACTAGTCTTTAGGAAAATTTCACGATAATGAATAAAGAAAAAGATGGGAAGCAGACTCTGGACCCATTCTATTGCAGTATAAAGGAGCCAGCCAAGGCTTAATGTCTGAATAAGCAGAGCCTCTGCCATGGATAGCAATTTTGCCAAGCAGCAAAGAATTTGGGACCAATGAAAAGTATCCCGAGTCATAGTTCTGTAACCTGAAATTATTGGAAAAGCAAGCTTTAGTAAAGAATCTTTACATTATAGTCGACTTTAATATATAGGATACCAATGAGAGCCAGGCATGATGGCTCACACCTGTAATCCCAACATTTTTGGAAGTTGAGGTGGGAGTGCTTGAGCCCAGGAGTTTGGGACCAGTTTCAGCAACATAGGGGAGACCCTGTCTCTACAAAATATTTAAAAATGAGTCGGGTGTGGTGGCATGTGCCTGTGGTGCAAGCTACTTGGGAGGCTGAGGTGGGAGGATGGCTTGAACCTGGAAAGTCAAGACTCCAATGAGCCGTGATGGCACCACTGAACTCCAGCCTGGGTGACAGAGCAAGATCCTGTCTCAAAAAAATCCAAGTATACCAATGAGAAACTACAAATGATTGCTGAAAGAAATTAAAGAAGACAGAAATAAATGAAGAGACAGAAGGACTGGAAGACTTCATATTGTTATGATGTTCATACTACTCAAAGCAATATGCAGATTCAACACAATCCCTATCAAAATCCTCACATCTTTGCATAAATAGAGAAATGCATACTAAATAATCCAGAAACAGAAAGTTAAATACTACATGTTCTCACTCATATGTGAAAATCGAAAAAAGTTAATCTCATGGAAGTAAAAAATAGAACAGAGAATACTAGAGGCTAAGGAGTACAGTGATAAGGAAGAGGGAGAGCTGTGTTAAAAGATACAAAATTACAGCTAAATAGGGAAGTAAGTTCTAATGTTCTGTACCATTGGAAGATGACTATAGTTAACAATAATATAGTTTCAAATAGCTAAGAAGGAAGATATTGAATGTTCCCAACACAAATAAATTATAAATATTTCAGATGATGGATATGCTAATTACCCTGATCATTATACATTTTTTTGTTTTTCTTGAGACAGGGTCTCATTGTGTCACCCAGGCTGGAGTACAGTGGTGTGATCTCGGCTCACTGCACCCTCCACCTTCCGGGCTTAAGTGATCCTCTGGTGTCACCTTCTCAAGTAGCTGGGATTACAGGCACCCACCACCACACCCAGTTATTTTTTTTTTTTATTTTTTATTTTGTAGAGACAGGATTTTGTCACATTGCCTAGACTAGTCTCAAACTCCAGCGATCCACCTCTGCCTCAGCCTCCCAAAGTGCCGGGATTACAGGTCTGAGCCACCATGCCTGGCCTCAGATCACTACGCGTGTTTTTTTAAAAAAATCATTATGTATCCCATAAATATGTACAATTATTCTGTGTGTCAATTAATAAATAAAACAAAAATTTAAGAAAAGGAAAATTCATCCTAAAATTCACTATGAAATCTCAAGAGACCCTGAAATGCTAAAACAATTTTGAAAAAGAAGAACTATGTTGGAGGATTCAAACTTCCCAATTTCAAAAGAATTACAAAGTTACAGTAACCAAAAAGTATAATACTTGCAGAAAGGTAGACACATAGTTCAATGAAATAATGTTGGGATTCATTCAGGGGTGGGTTGGTCAAAATATTAAGGGAAATATTAGGAAACTTATAAGATACAGTCTCTAAACCTTTTGGAAGGTGGTTAAAGTTCTTTATAACTTGTAATAATGGAACAGGCTGAGGTGGCCAGTTCTTACCTTAGGGCATTAGGTCACAGGGTAAAGATTAGGGATAGATAGAAGCTTCCCCAGATTAAGTCTGTTTATCCCACATTCCTTTGTCTCCACTCTAACTAGCTTGTTTACTCATGTAACCTTTGAGCTGGATGGCCCTCTGGGGTAGGGGGAGGTCAGCCAGAGAAATTATTCTTTAATGGTGTTTGTCCTGGGCATGCAGTACCTGAGCTTTAATCTTTCCAAGAACTACTCTCTTAGCCATGTTAATTATCCTCAAGTGTGTTTACTCAAAGCCTTTGTTGTCAAATCTATACTGAAAAAAAATGTGAGGAGAAGGAGAACTAGTGGGGGGTCAGGTAGCTGCAATCACCCTCTGAGAGCAAATGATTACCTCTAGACCATTTGTTCACTGTACTCTGTGTTCAAGTGTTTTTGTTCATCGGTTGTGGAGTCAGGGTTTGCAGGACAGACCCCCAAAGGTGATGATCAATGTCTCAGAATAGAAAGGTCACATATAAACTCTATCATATTCAAATAGATCTTCAACAAGGTGCCCCAGACCATTCAATGGGGAAAGAACAATCTCTTTAACAAATGATGTTGGAGACATTGGATATCCAGACACAAAAGTATGAAGTTGGACCCTTAGCATATACCACATACAAAAATTAACTCAATATAGATTAAAGACCTAAACATAAGACCTAAAACTGTAAAATACCTGGAAGAACACATATGGGGAAAAGCTTCAGTGATATTTGGACTTGGCTATAATTTCTTGGATATGACATCAAAACACAAGCAAGAGAACAAAAATAGACAAATGGGACAATAGCAAACTTAAGATCTTTTGTGCATCAAAGGATCCAACCAACAGAGTGAAAAGGCAACTTCCAGAATGGGAGAAAATATTGTTACTTGGATCTTGAGACTCCTAGCCACCAGGAATAGAAAAAGTCACCTGCCTTCTATTTACCTGTCAGAGATGTATGAGATATGTATATATTTATGTATTTATAATGTCCAGTGTTTTTAGAGACAGAGGGATAAATAGGGGAAACTGCATTTGTTCTATCTTTTCTCGGAACCAGAATATAAAAGTGGTAACTCAATGAAAATATGGATATTGTGTTAGTTATAGCCTTTCTCCTAGTAAAAATTTAGTTAGGAATGGGAAAAATCACTGTGATCACTACCTTCATTTGGTATACTTCTTTATTTTTAGCTTTTTTTTTTATTGTGGTGAAAAACATAAACCATAAATTTTATCCTCTTGATTATTTTTTAATGTACAGTTTAGTAGTGTTAAGTATATTCACATTGTTGTGAAACAGATCTCTACAACTTTTTTATGTACAAATTTGAAATTCTAGACCCATTAAACTACAACTTCCCATTTCCTCTTACCCCCAGTCCCTGGCAACTACCCTTCTATTTTCTCTATTAATTTGACTACTTTAGATACCTCATGTAAGTGGAATCACACAGTATTTGCCTTTTTGTGACTGAGATATATATTTTTTCTTTATCCATTCATCTATCAATAGACATTTGGGTCACTTCTACTTCTTGGCTATTCAAAATATTTGTTGCTATGAGCATGGGTGTGCAATATCTCTTTGAGACCCCTGTTTTCAGTACCTTTGGATATATATCCACAAGTGAGATTGCTGGAACATATGGCAGTTCTATTTTCAATTTCTTTAGAAACTGCCAGATTGTTTAGAAACACAACTTGTACCATTTTACAATCTCACCAGTGGTGCACAGGGGTTCTAATTTATCCATATCCTTATCAACCCTTATTATTTTCTATAGTCATCCTAATGGGTGTGAGGTGATACCTGATTATAATTTTGATTTGCATTTCTCTGAAAATTAATGATGTTGATCATCTTTTTATATGCTTTTTGGCCATTTGTATATCATCTTTAGACAATTATCTATTCAATTATTTCCCCATTTTTAATCAGGTTATTTAATTTTTTGTTGTTCTTTATATATTCTGAATATTAACCCCTTAACAGATGTATGATTTCCAAATATTTTCTCCCTGGATTTGTTTTTGAGTAATGTATCCTGGACCTGGTTGATGGAGAAGCCAGCAACCCAGCAATGCCAATGGGTGCAAAATTTTTTTTAAAGTGCCTCAAAAAGCTGGCTATCTCTAGCCAAAGGAACAGAAAGGGGGTAGCCTAGAAAGACAGAAAACTTTTAGATAATAATTTCCCTACCCAAGGCAAACACCATAGAAAAAAACTACACTCCTCTCTCCACTCCCCTCAGCAGAAATCAAGTAAGGAGCCTAGATTTCTAGCTTCAAAAGGTTTTAAATAGTCACACATCCCCTTCTCCCTGAGGTGGTTTCAGAAATGACTGAATGGAGATCTGGGACTTTCATCCCTGCCAGGCAGTAATAAGTACCCCAGCATATGATGGTTGTGGAGGCCTATCAGTGGATGCCTCGGGAGGCGTCAGTGGTGATAGTGGAGGCCCAGTGAGGATCCTGAAATTCCACTCCTTCGTATTAATAATGGCATCCCTACCCCTATCCTGGGTATCAATGGGTGGTGAGTAGGAAACTTGACTCCCACCCCTACCTGAGTAATAAAACTGTGCTCCCATTCCCCCACCAGAATGATGTCAAAGTAGGCCTACTAAAACAGAAGATTAAAATAAAATCCAGAGTCTCATAAAATGTCCAAGATACAATAGAAAATCACTCATGATAAAAGGAACCAGGTACATCTCAACTTGAATGAGAAAAGAGATTCAACAGACACCAACATTGATATGACATAGATTGGAATTAATCTAACAAAGATTTTAAATCAGTCATCTTAAAAAGGTTTCAACAAGCAATTACAAACATGCTGCAAACAAATATTTTTATAAAAAGAAAGTCTCAGCATAGAAATAAAAGACATAAAGGAGGAGCAAATGGAAGCTTTAGAACTGTAAAACACAATCACCAAAATGAAATACTCACTGAATGGGCTGAATAGCAAAAAGGAGACTGAAAAAAGAATCAGTAAACTTATCACAGAACAATAGAACTTATCCAATCTGAACAATAGAGAGAAAATAAACTGAAAAAAAGTGAACAGAGCTTCAGGGACACATGGGACTTTAATGATACATTACACATTCATATCATCAGAGTTCCAGGAGAAGAGGAGAAACTGTGTGGGGCTAAAAAAGTATTTTTTTTAAAAAGGTGAAAATCTCCTAAATATTTAAAAATCAATTAATTAATTTTGTTAATTGACAAATAAAATTGTATCTATTTATGGTATGCAACATGACATTTTGATATGTGTATACATTGTGGAATAGTTAAATCAAGCTAATTAATACAAAAATCTCCCCCAATTTGGCAAAAGACATAAACCTACGGATTCAAGAAGCTGCACAAACCCAATAAGATAAATCCAAAGAATTCCACAGTAAGACACATCATAATCAAACTCCTGAAAGCTAAAGAAAAAGAAAAAAATCTTGAAAGCAGTGAGAAAAGAAATACCATACTTACAGAAAAAAGACACTTTTAATGAGAGCAGATTTATTAACAGGAACCATGGAGTCCAAAGGGAAATGGCACATTTTTCAAGTGCTAAGAGAAAGAAACTATCAACCCAAATTTGCATATCCAGTGAAAATATCCCTTAGGGGGAAAATCAAGACACTCTCAGGCAAAGAAACACTAAGAATTTGTTGTCAGTAAAGAAACGGATAGCTAAAGGACATTTGTGAATTGGAAAGGAAAGATAAAAGAAGGACTCTTTGGATATCATGAAGGAAGGAAAAAAAATAGAAAGTAAAAAATATTACCAAATACAACAGACTTTGCTTCTTTTTCAGTTTTCTAAATTATATTTGAGAGCTAAAGCAAAAATCATAGCATTTTTCTGATGTGATTCTAAAAATATATGGAAGAAATATTTAAGAAAATTATACTATAGATGGGGAAAGGTAAAGAGACTTAAAGGGAGTAAGGTTTTTATAGCAAAGTATTTATCTAACTATAATGAATTCAAACTAGAACTCAATAACAAGAAAGAAAACAAGAAAGTTTCCAAACCATTGGAAATTAAACAACATACCTCTAAACAATCCTTTGGTCAAAGAGGAAGTCTCAAGGGAAGTAAAAACAACAACAAAAAAATACATAGAACCGAATGAAAATGAAAATACAACATATTGAAATATGTAACATAGGAGCAAGATGGCAGAATAGGAAGTTTCAGCCCTTGTTCCCCTTACAGGAAGACCAATTTAACAATGATATATTGAGTAAAATATTTTTATGAGAATTCCAGAAGTCAGTTAAGAAATTGCATACCCCAGGTAAGGCAACACAAAGTCAAGAACAACCACATTAAAATCAGTAGGAAGGACAATCTCACCTTATGTGCATCAGCCCCTCTCCCACGTTGGCACAGCTCAGCACCAAAAAATAACATCCCAGCCTTCAATTTCAGGGGGGAAAACAAAGACTGTAGAAAGTTTTCAATGTTCTGTCTTTTTGGAGGGCTGTTCATGTAACCAAGAAGCGGTGTCTATTTTGCCCCACTGGACGCACTGACAAAACCACCATACTTTGGCTGCCTTGAGGCTGCTAAGAACAAAGGAAGGTGGTGGATGACCTGCTGTGGCCAGCACAGCTCAGTACAGTTGGGAGGAGATACACAACTTGAGGCTTCTTCCTCAGGAGGGAGGGAAACAAGTGGAATGTTCATCAGCATTTTGACTTTTCATCAGGCTGCCTAAAGTACTAGTATAGGTCTCACCTGACTTGGGGCACTGACTTAGGAAGCTAACACACATTAGAAACCTGATGACTACTGAGAACAAAAGAGAGAGGAGGCTGATTGCTATAGAACCAGAAAACTTGCAGTGTCGTAGACAACAGAGGGAGCAAATGATTATAAGCTCCTATAAAAGAAACTCGTAAGCTTCTAGTTGAGAAGTGACCTACACATGCCCAGAGAAGTCATGTATCCTCCAAAAAGGTTTCAAAGCCCCCAGAATCTCTAGCTGGGCTGACTGGTGAGCATGTTTCCCTGTACAAAGCCAGTCCATAATGACTGAAAGAGGTTACCGATGTTTCAAATGTGCAGATCCCAACAAAAACGTAAGAGACATATGAAGAAGCAGGGAAACGTGGTCCAAAGGAGCAAAATAAATCTCCAGAAATCAGTCCTAAAGAACAGAGGTATATCAATACCCGAAAAACAAGTCAAAATAACCATCATAAAGATGCCATCGACGAGCTCAAAAAAATGAATATCAATAAAGATTTAGAAAACACAAAAAAGAACCAAACAGAAATTTGGAGCAAAGAATGTAACAGCTGAACTGAAAAAAATTATGTAAGGTATTCAACAGCAGGCTTGATTAGGCAGAAGAAAGACCTGATAAACTCAAAGACAGGGTTATTTGAAATAATATGGTCAGAGGAACAAAAAAACAGTGAAGAAAACCTAAGGGTTCTTAGGTTTTCTTAGGTTCTTTTCAATGACAAGTGTCACTGAATAATTTTTTTCTTTAATTATAATTAATCATATAATTATAATTAATTATAGGGCTCCCAGAGACAAACTTTATACATATTTCCTGCCTAAGAAATTAGAAAGCCTCTGTTTGTAACCTACTGAATACTGCAAGGGCTATGCGATCATCTCTTCTGCAATATAATCACTACTAAAACAGTACAATAATTGATAAATCATGAATTCTGTAACCTAGATAATTAGCATGAAGTAGAATCATGGCTAAAATGCTAAACTTTACACTGACATTATTTGAATCAAAAAGGAAAAAACTCAAAGGGATTTATGGGACACCATCAATCAAACAAATATATTCATTATGGGATTGCAAGAAGGAGAAGGGGGAAAGGTAAAGAAATAACATCTCAAAATGTGTCAAATCTGGGAAAGGAAATGGACACCTAGATTTAAGAAGCCCAACAGACTCCATGTAGGATGAACCCAAAGAAATCCACGCTAGAAATATTATAATCAGATTGTCAAAAGTCTAAGGAGAATTTTGAAAGCAGCAAAAGAAAAGCAGCTCATCATGTACAAGGAATTCACCACAAGATTATCTGTGAGTTTCTCACCAGAAACGCTGCAGGACAGAAGGGAATGGAATAATCAAAGTGCTGAAAGAAAAAAAAAAACCTGACTACCAGGAATATTACATAAAATTATCCTTCAAAAATAAAGGAGAAATAAAAAACTCTCCCACATGAACAAAAGCTGAAGAATTTCTTCACCACTACAACTGCCTTACAAGAAATGCTAAAGAGAGACCTTTGAGTTGAAATAATAAGATGCTCAACAGCAACACAAAAGCATAAATCTTACTGGTAAAGCCAAATATGTAGAAAAATACAGAATACTGTAACACTGTAATAGTGGTGGGTAAATAATTTTTAATTTTAGTATAGAAGTTAAAAAACAAAAACATAAAAATTGGCTGGGTGTGGCAGCTCATGCCTATAATCCCAGTACTTTGGGAGGCTAAGGCGTGCAGATCACCTGAGGTCCAGAGTTCAAGACCAGGTTAGCCAACATGGCGAAACCCCATCTCTACTAAAAATACGAAAATTAGCCGGGCATGGCGGCGGGCACCTGAAATTCCAGCTACTTGGGAGGCTGAGGCACGAGAATTTCTTGAACCCAGGAGAGGCAGAGGTTGCGCTGAGCCAAGATTGCACTATTGCACTCCAGCCTGGGCGACGAGAGAAACTCTGTCTCAAAAAAAAAAAAAAAAAAAATATATACACACACACACACACACACACACACACACACACACACACACATATATATATAAAACTATACAAATATGTTAATGGATACACAATATAAAAATGTAATTTGTGACATCAATAACAAAGTGTGGGATGGACAATATAAAAGATTAAAGTATTACATGCAATTGAAGTTAAATTTATCTCAGCTTAAAATAGATTGTTATAATCATAAGATGTTTTCTTTAAGCTCCGTGGTAACCTCAAAGAAAATCCTTTTAAATGATACACAAAAGAATGTGAGAAAAGAATCAAAGCAGGTCCCTACCAAAAAATCAATGAAACCCAGAGGAAGAGAGGAAGAAAGAAGAGGAGGGACAAAAAAGCCACAAGATAGAAATCGATAAACAAAATTGCAATAGTAAGTCCTTCCCTATCATCGATAATTACTTTAAATATAACTGGTTTAAACTCCCCAGTCAAAATATACAGAGTGGTCAAATGGTTTTAAAAAACAAGATCCAACTATATACTGCCTACAAGAGACTCACTTTATATTTAATGACATACCTAGGTTGAAAATGAAAGAATTAAAAATTTATATTCCCTTTAAAAGGTAACCGAAAGAGAGCAGGGTTCCATATTTATATCAAACAAAATGGAGTTTAAGTAAAAACCTGTCAAAAGAAACAAAGAAGGACATTAAATAATATAATGATAAAAATGGTCAAATCACCAGGAGATACTATAAATATATATGTACCTAACACAAGAGTACCCAAACATATGACTGTAACATTGATAGAATTGAGGGGAGAAACAGACAGCAATACAATCACAGTAGGGGATTTTAGCACCCTACTTTCAATAATGTATATAACATCCAGATTAAGGTCAATAAAGAAACAGAAGACTTGAACAAATGGACCTAACAGACATACACAGAATATTTCATTCAGCAGCATAAGAATATACATTCTTCTCAAGCATATACCAAACATTCTCCAGAAGAGACCACACAATATGTCTTAAGAAATTTCAAAAGATTGAAATCTTACCAAGTATATTTCCCAACTGCAATAGAATAAAACTAGAAATTAACAGCATAAGGAAAACTGGAAAATTCACATATATGTGGGAATCAAACAACACAATCTTAAACTACTAATAGGTCAAAGAAGAAATTTAAAGGGATATCAGAAAATATCTTTCAGTAATAAAAAACAAAAACAGCATACCAAAACTTATAGGATGCAGCTAAATTAGTACTAAAAGGGAAGTTTATAGTAATTGAGGGCTACATTTTTTAAAAAAGAAAGATCTCAAAGTAACTTTATATCTCAACGAACTAGTAAAAGAAGCCTTAAGTAAGTCCAAAGTTAGCATAAGGAATGAAATAAATCAGATTAGAGTGGAAACAAAATACAGAAGAGAAAAGAAAAAAAAAAATCAACAAAACAATGAGCTGGGTTGTTCTTTTTTTTGGCAAATAAACAAACTTCACAAAACATTAGCCAGATTAATAAAGAACAAAAGAAGAAGATTCAAAAAACAACATGAGAAATGGAGTGTTACAACTGATGCCACAAAAATTAAAGGGATTATAAGAGACTACTCTGAACAATTATAAGCCAATAAATTGGATAACCTAGAAGGAATGGATAAATTTGTAGAAACATGTAACGTACTAAGACTGAATCATATGCCAATATTTCTCAAACAATTCCAAAAAATTAAAGAGAAAGGAACACTTCCAAACTCATTTTATTAGGCCAGCATTATCCTGACACCAAAACCAGGAAAAGATATTAAAAAAAAAAAAAAAAAAAAAAAAAGCTATAGGCCAATACTCCTACTGAATATATTAGGTTGGTGTAAAAGTAATTGTGGTTTTTGCCATTGAAAGTAATGACAAAAACAGCAATTACTTTTACACCAAACTAAAGAATTTAAAAATCCTCATGAAAATAATACCAAACCTCATTCAACAGCACAAAGGATCACCATGAATAAGTGGGATTTATCCCTGGGATGCAACGATGGTTCAACATATAAAAATCAATCAACGGGACACACATTAACAGAATGAACATTAAAAATCACATGATCATCTCAATAGATAAAAGTATCTGACAAAATTCAACACCCTTCCAGGATAAAAACACTCAACAAACTACAAATGGAAGAAAATTGCCTCAATATAATAAAGGCCATATATAAAAAGCCCACAGAAAACATCATACTCAATTGTAAAAAAACGAAAATTTTTCACTAAGATGAGGATCAAGACAAGGATGCTGGTTCTCACTCACTTCTACTCAACACAGTACTGAAAGTACTATGGCAATTAGGCAAGAAAAGGCCACAGCAAAACAGACCAATAGGCAAGTTTTGAAATTGCTTGCAAAAACAGAGCAGTTAGGCAAGAAAAAGAAATAAAAGACTTCCAAATTGGAAGGAAAGTAAAATTTCTTTTTACAGAGGGCATGTTCTTATATGTAGAATACCCTAAAGATTCCCCATAAAAAAACTATTAGAACTAATAAATTCAGCAAAGTTGCAAGATACAAAATCAACATATAAATATCAGTTGCATTTCAATACATTAACAACAATCAGAAAAAGAAATTAAGAAAACAGTCTCATTTAGAGTAGCATCAAAAAATATTAATAAACTTAACCAAGAAAGTGAAAGTCTTGTATGCTGAAAATTTCAAAACATTGCTGAAAGAAATTAAAGAACATACAAACAAGTAGAAAGACATCCCATGTTCTTGGATTGGAGGGCTTGATATTATTAAAATGTACATACTACCCAAAGTAATCTATGGATTCAATGCAATCCTATCAAAATCACAATGACATTTTTTGCAGAAATGAAAAATAATGCTAAAACTTATATGGAACCACAAAGGACTGCACATAATTCAAAACAATCATAAGAAAGAAGAACAAAGTTGGAGATCTCACTCTTTCTTATTTCAAAACATATTACAAAGCTACAGTAATCAAAACAGTATGATACTGTCATAAAGACAGACATATAGACCAATGGAACAGAACAGAGAACTTGATCATAAATCCATACATATACAGTCATCTAGTATCCAATGATGGTTCCAAAAACACACAATGGGGAAAAGGGTAGTCCGTTCAACAAATGGTGCTAGTACACATATGTTCATTTCAGTACTATTCAAAATAGCAAAAACATAGAATCAACCCAAATGCCCATCAATGATACACTGGATAAAAAAAATGTGGTACATCTACACTACAGAATACTGTGAAGCCATAAAAAAGAATAAGATCCTGTCCTTTGCAGGGACATGGATGGATCTGGAAGCCATTATCCTCAACAAACTAACACAGGAACAGAAAACAAAACACCACATGTTCTCACTTATAAGTGAGAGCTGAATGATGAGAACACATGGACACATGTCGGGGGAACAACACACACTTGGGCCTGTCAGGAGGGTAGGGCGAGGAGGAAGGAGAGCATCAGGAAGAATAGCTAATGGATGTTTGGCTTAATACCAAGGTGATGGGTTGATTTGTACAGCAAATCACCATGACACACATTTACCTATGTAACAAACCTGCACATCCTGCAGGTTGGTAACCAGGAACTTAAAAGTTTTTGAGAAAAAAAAGGGCAAAGATCCAGCCCCCACCCTCCACAATAAAAACAAATGGTGCCAGTAAAACTTTATAACCACATGCAAAAAAATTAAAGTGGATGTTTATTTCACACTATATATAAAATCAACTCCAAATGAATTAAAACTTAAACGTAAGACCTGCAACTGCAAAAGTCCTAGAAGAAAACATAGAAGGAAAGCATCATGACATTGGTCTTGGCAATGATTTCTTCTATATGACACCAAAAGTACAGGCAATAAAAGTAAAAACAGACAAGTGGTACTACCTCAAACTAAAAAGCTTCAGTACAGCAAAGGAAACAACAGAATGAAAGGTAACCTATAGAATGGGAGAAGATATTTGCAAACCATCTGATAGGGTTCAATATCTAAATCATTTAGCTCAATAACAACAACAACAAAAAAAACTCACCAAATACTCCAATTAAAAATGAGCAAAGGACTTGAATAGACATTTCTCCAAAGAAGATATGCAAACGACCAACAGGTATATGAAAAGATGCTCAACATCACTAATTGTCGGGGAAATGTAAACCAAAACAACAATGAAGTATAACTTCATAACTGTAAGGATGGCCATTATCCAAAAAACAAAAAATAGTGCTGGCAAGAATGTGGAGAAATTGGAACCTTGTGCACTGCTGGTGTGGGTGTAGAATGGTGCAGTTGGTATGGAAAAGAATATGGAGGTTCCTTAAAAAACTAAAATTTCCCATATGATCCAACAATCCCACTTCTAGGGATATATCCAAAAGAATTGAAATCAGGATCTTGAAGAGGTATTTGCACTCCTATGTTCATTGCAGTATTATTCACAATAGCCAAGAGATGGAAACAACCTAATGTCAATCCACAGATAAATGGATGAAGCAAATGTGGTATACACATATAACGGAATGTTATTCAGCCATAAAAAGGAATAAAGCTTGTCATACGCTACAATATGGATGAACTTTGAAGACATTATGTTAAATGAAATAAGCCAGACACAGAAGGGCAAATATCTCATGATTCCACTTAATATAAGTTATCTAAACTAGTTATGCTCATAGAAACAGAAAGTAAAATGGTAGTTGCCAGGTGGCTGGTGAGGGGTAGGAAATAGGGAGTTGCTGTTCAATAAGCATAGAGTTTCAGTCATTCAAAATAAAAAATTTCTAGAGTACTGCTGTACAACATTGTGTTTATTGTTAACAATATTGTACTGTACACTTAAAAGTTTAAGAATTAGATCTCATGCTATGCTTTTTTACTGTGATTTAAAAATACATGACATGCAGCTAAAGCAGTGCTGAGTTGGAAATTCATAGCACTAAATGCTTAACTTAGAGAAGAGGAAATGTCTGAAATTAATCATCTAATTTCCCACTCTAAGGAACTAGAAAAGAGCAAATTAAACTGAAAGCAAGCAGAAGCAAGGAGAAAAGAGCAGAAGTTAATGAAATGGAAAACTGAAAATCAATGGAGAACATCAATGAAACAAAGAGGTAGTTCTCTGAAAACCCTCATAAAATTCACAAACCTCTAGCAAATCTGACAAATAAAAAAAGAAAGGACACAAATCATCAATATCAGGAATGAAACAGGAGATATAATTATAGATCTTGCAAACACCAAAAGGGATTACTACAAACAAATATGCATGTATAAAGTAGATAATTTAGATAAGCTGGATAAATTCCTTGAAAAGCACAAACCACCACAATTCACTCAATAGAAATTAGGTCATTTGAATAGCTTGGTAAGTATTAAGAAAATTGAATATATAATTTTAAAACTCCAAAAAAATAATTCTTCATTGAAATCGTCTGGGCCTGAATGATTTCACTACAGTCTTCTACCAAATACTTAAAGAAGAATTAACACTTATATTATACAATGTCTTCTAGAAAACAGAAGAGGAAAGAATACATCTCAACTCTTATTATAAGGCCAATATTGCACTGATACCTAAATCAGACAAAGACGGTAACAAAAAATTAAATCGCAAACCAATACCATTCATGGATAGAGGCAAAAATCCCCAGCAAATACTAGCAAATATAATTCAGCAACATATAAACAAATTATACACCACATCCAAATAGGTTTTATCCAAGGATGCAAGCCTAGTTCAACATTTGAAAATAAATTAGTGTAATCCACTTCATTAACAAACTGAAGAAGAAAAATCACAAGATCATCAATTGATAAATTGATGCAAAAGCTATTTGGCAAAATTCAATAGTTAGTCATGATAAACACTCTCAGAAAACTAGAAACCAAGGGGAACTATCTAAACTTGAAAAAGGCTATCTACAAAAAAAAAAAAAAAAAAAACTGCAGATAACATTATAGTTGATGCTGAAAGACTGACTTCTTCCCTAAGACTGGGAACAAGGCAAGAATTCAGCTCTCACCACTGAAATAACACTCTCACAACATAAGACACAGAGTGGAAAGGAAGAAATATCACTGCCCTCTCTGCAGATGACAAGATGGTCTACATAGAAAGTCCTAAAAAATAAACCAAAACACAAGAAAAAAACCCACAAAATTAGAAAAATACCTTTTAACTCCCTAGAACTAATCAGTGAATTCAGCAAGGTTTCAATATGCAAGACTATCATACAAAAATCATTTATATTTCTATATACTAGCAATTAATACATGGAAACCAAAATTCAAAATATAATAACATTAATAATCACTGCAAAAATGAAATGCTTATGTATAATTCTAACAAAACATACCAGATTTGCATGATGAAAACTGAACAGTGCTGCTAAAATAAATAAAAGAAATCTAAATTAAGGGAGAGAGATATAGTGCTCATGCATTGGAAGATTCAGCATAGTAAAGATGTCAGTTTTCCCCAAACTGATATACAGGTCTAATACAACTCTTATCAATATCTCAGCAAACTTTTTCAGATATAGGTAAGCTTATTCTAAAATTTACAGGGAAAGTTAAAGGAACAGGCAATATTGAAAACAATAAACTAGGAGGAATCACTCTATCCAATTTTAAGATTTATTATAGAGCTATAGTATTCAACACTGTGGTATGGCAGAGGGACACATATGTAGATCAATGAATCAGATTTGAAAACTCAGAAACAGACATACACAAGTCTGGCACACTTATATTTTACTACCGTGCAAAAGCAATTCAATGGAGCTGAAGCAACTGGATATCAATAATCCAAAAAAATTAACCTTGACCTAAACTTCATATTTTATGCCAAATATTGACTTAAAATGAATCATGGACTTGAATGTAAAATGCAAAACTATAATATTTTCAGAAGAAAATCTAGGAGAAAATATTTGAGACCTAGGACTTGGTGAAGAGTTCTTAGATGTAACAACAAAAGCACAATCATAATAGGGAAAAAATCAATAAGTTGAATGTCATAAAAATTAAAAGCTCTTTCTCTGTGGAAAGTCCTATTAAGATGAAAAGACAAGCCACAGACTGGAAGAGAACATTTGCAAGCTACATATCTGACAAAGAACTGGTATCTAGAACACATAAAGCACTCTCAAAACTCAACAGTAAAACAAACAATGCAATACAATTAGAAAATGGGCCAAAGATATAAAGAGATATTTAATTGAAGAAGATATGGAGATGACAAATAAACACATGAAAAGCTGTTGAACGTTATTAGCCATTAGATAAATGCAAATAAAATCAGTAATATAGCACTACACACCTAACACAATGGCTAAAACTTAAAAAAAAAATAGTGACAATACCAAATGCTGGAAAGGATGTGGAGATACTGGATCTCTCATACCATTGCTGATGAGAATACAAAAGGGTACAGCCACTTTGGAGAAACAGTTTGCCAGTTTCTTTAAAATTAAACATGTATTTACCATCACATCTTGTAATTGCTCTCCTGGGCATTTATCTCAGAGAGATGAAAATTTCCATCTACACAAAACTCTGTACTCAATGTTAATATGAGTTTTCTTTGTAATAGCTAAAAACTGGAAATTTTATATTGTCCCTCAATACAAGAATGGTTAAACAAACTGTGGTACCTCCATATCACGGAATATTCCTCAGCAATAAGAGGGAATGAACTATTGATATCAATTTGAATGAGTCTGAAATATGTTATGCTGAATGAAAAATAATGGAAAAGATCATATACTTTATGATTCTAAAAATTAAATCATTTTAATTATATATAAAATTCTTAAAAGGACAATTACAGAAAAGGAGAACAAATTAGCATTTGTCAGGGGTTGTCAGTGGTGGGGGTAGGTAGTGGGTGTGACTATAAAGAGGTAGCACAGGAAAGATGGGAATATTTCTTGATTGTGATGATGGTTAAACAAATCTACATATCATAAAGAACAGAGAATTATACACATAGATCATTCCAATACCGATTTTCCTGGTTTTGATATTGTATTATAATTATGTGAAATGTAATGATCGAAGTAACCCAGATGAAGATTATATGGGGCCTTTCTGTACAACCTTTGCAAATTCTTGCGAGTCTTTTATTATTCATAACAAAATGTATTTTTAAAAAAACCACTTTATAAGCAAATAACTTAAAACAAGTGTGTGGAAGCTAAAACTCAGAGAGTAAACATAAAGTGCTTTATTATAATAGCCTATAACAGTTTGCCAGTTTTGAGAAGAGACTGCTTTTAAATGGGGAAGGTTTGTATAGGCCAGTGACATATAATACCAAGGACATTTAACATGTAGGATCAAAACACGGGATTAAAAAAATTAGAGCCACAGATTAAAAGGCCTCATCTTAAATCAGGCAACTGACAATTGTAAAGTGCAGTAAACCACATAAACTACATTTGTAAGCAGTGAAAAATCAACTGCAAAGGGTTTTTGAGCCAGTTATGGAACCTCAACTAGTAAGTGCTGGGAATGGAAAGTTTCATGATGGATAACCCAGAACCTGTTCCTGCAACTGTCATGCAGTTAATTGATTTGCATATACCCTCAAGTTGTTTTCAGTATAGAATATATTTATTTCCTGTTGTGCTATGGAAAGAATACTTGCATTGGGTAAAATATATAGTGTTAATTAGAAAGGAACAAGTGGGAGGAAATGATCTCTCTCTGCACTGTCCAAAATGATTAATAATGAACCACACAGAACTATTTACATGTAAAACAATTAAAATTAACTGACATTAAAAATTCAGCTCCCAGACACACTGCAAGTCTTTAAGGGCAACATGTGGTTATGGTTACCATACTAGAGCAGCATAGATACAGAAGTTTACCATCACCACAGAAAGTTCTACTGGACAGTGCTGTTCTAGAGCATGAAAATCTTGTCATTTCCCCAAAATCACAGGTAGAGTTACAGCCCAAAGAACTCTGACAGCATTTTGTATTGCATTATTTGGGATTTTCATTTACACATAATTCCATTTTCAGCAATATTTTGCAGCCATTTTGCAGTGGTTAAGTAGTAGGACTTGAGGGTAGAATCGCCTGGATTTCTACTATAGCTCCAACTAAGCTGTGTGACCTTGGGCATGTAACTTCACTCCTCTGTGCCTGTTTTCTCATTTTCAAAAAAGATAGGGGCTGCAGGATCATAGTACGGACCTCATAGAGCTGATGTGAGGATTACATAAGATAAGTTCAGTATCTGACAATGTGATCTATAAATGCAGTTATTATTGGCATTATTCTTCAAGTCTAGAAGATGAACTTAGCTTGTTCTAGCAGCTAGAATAGAATCCAGGATTTCAGTGGAAAAGGCAATAGGGAACATTCAATCATAAGAGCAGCAAGGGAGTCAGACCCTAACAGGGCCCCTTTGTCTCTTAATGGACATAAACAGCAGAAACATCATTCCTCCAACACTTGGGGCCAGCCACAAAGAGAAGAGACCTTCTCCTCTAAGACCTATTTTTCTTGCAGCTTTCAAAAAGTCAAAGGATAACTTGCCCTTGGCCTTAAAGGACTAGGAATTGAAAGTTAACTACCATGTCACATCAAATAAAATAAAAGCAAAATATACTGTTTATAAAAGAAGATAACCCAAACAAGTCACTCAGTAGGAAAGGCACTTTGAATTGTTTTTCCAGCTGTTTGTAGCAATCAGATCCAAGTACTTGATGCATTATTATGGTGAAACGTCACTATACCCAATACTTTGTGAGTACCACAACACAGGCCTACTGTACCTCCATAATCAACTAGATAAGTATTTATTGAATATCTACTATATGCACGGCACTTCTGCTCTACACCAACTATGACTGGCAGGCTAAATTCAGCCCATCTCATGTTTTTGTGTGGCAAGCAAGGTATGAATGATTCTCACATTTTTAAATGGTTGGAAGAACCACCTTCAAACACTGTTGGGAAACACTTAATGGCTTTGGAAATTAACTTTTGATGCAGGCTTGATAATGTTTATTAATGAATTCAACCTAAAATTACAACGCAAAACAATGCTTATACGTGAAACTTGAACTGCAGTAAAGTCATTTTGACAATTAATGTTGTTTAAACCACAAGTAATGTCAAGATGCTTTATCCACTTCCTGTGCTGTCACAAGTCAAAACAATAAAACGACAATGAAATACCACTTTACACTCACTAGAATGCCTATAATAAAAAAGATAGATATTAATAAGTATTGGTAAAGATATGGAGAAATCTGGCTGGGTGCATTGGCTCACACCTGTAATCCCAGCACTTTGGGAGGCCACGGTGGGCAGATCACTTGAGGACAGGAGTTCCAGACCAGACTGGCCAACGTGGCAAAAACCCATCTCTACTAAAAATACAAAAATTAGCCAGTGTGGTGGTACATGCCTGTAACCTCAGCTACTCAGGAGGCTGAGGCACAAGAATCGCTAGAATCTGGGAGGCGTAGGTTGCAGTGGGCCGAGATCATGCCACTGCACTCCAGCCTGGGCTACAGAGTGAGACTGTCTAAAAAAAAAAAAAAAAAAAGGGGACAGATCTGAACCCTCAAACATTGCCGATGGGAAGGTAAATGGTACAGCCACTTTTGTAAAGAGTCTGAAAGTTTCTCTAAAAGTTAAACATAGTGTTCTGATATGACCCAGCAATTCTACTCCTAGATAAGTAACCAGAATAAATAAATGAAATCTCAGCTGCACATGGTAGCTCACACCTGTAATCCCAGCACTTTGGGAGACCTAGGTGGGAGGATCACTTGAACCCAGGAGTTCAAGACCAGCCTGGGCAACATAGTGAGACCCTGTATCTACAAAAATCATAAATTAGCTAGGTGTATTGGTGCATGCCTGTAGTCTCAGCTACTCTAGAGGCTGAGGTGAGAAAATCGTTTGAGCTGTTGAGGTAGTCATGCCACTGCACTCCAGTCTGGGCAACGGAGGAAGACCCTGTTTCAATAAAAAATAAATAGGCCAGGCTTGGTGGCTCATGTCTATAATCCCAGCACTTTGGGAGGCTGAGGTGGGCGGATCACTTGAGTTCAGGAGATCAAGACCAGCCTGGCCAGCGTGGTGAAACCCTGTCTCTACTGAAAATACAAAAATTAGCCTGGTGTGGTGGCATGCGCCTGTAATCCCAGCTACTCGGGAGGCTGAGGCAGGAGAATCATTGGAACCTGGGAGGCGGAGGCTGCAGTAAGCCAAGATCATGCCACTGCACCTCAGCCTGGGCAACAGAGCAAGACTGCACCTCAAAAACTAAAAAATTAAAATAAAATTAAAAATAGGCCGGGTGCAGTGGCTCATGCCTGTGATCCTCGCACTTTGAGAGGATCACCTGAGGTCAGGAGTTGGGAGATCAGCCTGGTCAATATGGTGAAACCCTGTTTCTACTAAAAATACAAAAATTAGCTGGGTGTGGTGGCATGCGCCTCCGAAGGCTCAGGCAGGAAAATCACTTGAGCCCGGGAGGCAGAGGTTGCAGTGTGCCAAGGTTGTGCCACTGCATTCCAGCCTGGGTGACAGAGTGAGACCCCGTCTTAAATAAAATAAAATGAAATAAAGTCAAAACAAGAAGCAAGATCTCTATTTTCATACATATTTGCAGCATATATATTTTCTGAGTTCAGACTACAGTTCCAGCAGCAGTTGTTGGACCCTGAAGCAAGTGCAAAAGTTATTTCCATATTCCAAAATCCATTTAACTATGAATTGAGCAGTTTTCACCAAACTGTCAATTGAAAGTGGTTAATCTGCCATATAATGCTAAAAGGCACTATTAAGAGAAGAAATAGACTCTATTCCAAGCAATGAATATGCTCAATTAAAATCATGTTTGTGTAACCTTGATAGTGTATGATGAGAATGTGGTACTTGACTTCTGCAGACTTCTTCCAAACATATAACATCAGTCTAAGCATAAAAAAATACATCAGACAAACCCAAATTGAGGAATTCTCTACAAAGTACCTGACCAGTACTCCTTAAAACTGTCAAGGTCACCAAAACAAGAAAAGTCTAAGAAAGTGTCACAAACCAGAAGAGGCTAAGGAGATACAAGGACTAAATATAATATGGTATCCTGGATGGGACAGCATCTCTAGAGATAAACTAGTGCAACTGGAAAAAAAAAAAGCATGGAGTATAGTTAATAGCAATATACCAATGTGGGTTTATTAGTTGTGACAAAGATAGTATAGCAATATAAGATGTTAATGATAAGAGATTCAGCAAATGGTGCAAGGACAATTTCTATATCCCCATGCGAAAAGATGAATTTAGATTCTCACCTCACATTATAGAGAAAAATGAACTCAAAATGAATCATATACTTAAATGTAAGAGACGTGGCTCACATCTATAATGCCAGCACTTTGGGAGGCTGATGCTGGTGGATCACCTGAGGTCAGGACTTAAAGACCAGCCTGGCCAACATGGCAAAACCCCATCTCTACTAAAAACAAAAAAAATTAGCTGGGCATGGTGGCTGGTGCCTGTAATCCCAGCTACTCAGGAGGCTGCAGCAGGAGAATCGCTTGAACCAGGGAGGCAGAGGTTGCAGTGAGCCAAGATCGTGCCACTGCACTCCAGTGTGACAGGGTGACAGAGCAAGACTCTGTCTCAAAAATAAAATAAAAAAAATATATATATATATAAATAAATATAAGAGATGAAGTAATAAAACTTTTAGAAGAAAACATTGGAGAAAATCACTGAGACCTTGCAATTAGGCAAAGACTTCTTAAGTACACCACCAAAAGAATGGTCTATGAAAGAAAGAAAAATGATAAATTGGACCTCACCAAAATTCAAAATGTTTTCACTTCAAAAGACACAGAAAGAAAAAGGCAAGCAGCAAACTGGGAGAACATATGTGCATATCATATATCTGTCAGGGACTTGATCTAGAATACATAACAATCCTTAGAACTCAATAAAAAGACAACCCAATTAAAAATGGTAAAAAGATATAACAGACACTTCACTGAAGAAGACATACAAATGGCTAATAAACACATGAAAATATGCTCACCATATTACAGATTATAACCACAATAAGACATCATTTTACACCCACTTAGGATGGCTATAATAAAAAACATGGTAAATAACAAATGTTGGCAAGGATGTGGAGAAACAGGAACTCTCCACACATTGCTAGTGGAAGTGTAAAATGTTGCTGCCATTTTGGAAAACAAGTTTTACAGTTTCTTAAGAAGTTCAACATAAAAATTTTCCCTGTGATCCAGTAACTCCACCCTTAAGCATCTATCAAAGAGAAATGAAAAATATATCCACACAAAGACTTACATACTAATCTTCTTAGCAGCACTAGTCATAGTAGCCAAAAATTGGAAGTTGTGTGCCTATCAAATGGTGAGTAGATAGACAAAAATATGTTATATCCATAAAATGGAATACTATTCGGCAATAAAAGTAAGGAAGTACTGATACATGCTACAATATGGATGAATCTCAAAAATATTATGCTAAGTGAAAGAAATCAGATGCAAAATACCTCATATTATATAATTTCATTCACATAAAATGTCCAGAACAGGCAAATTTATAGAGACAAAAAAGTAGATTAGTGGGTGTCCGGGGCTGGGAGTGGGACAGAGGATTGATTAACTATAAATGGGCATGAGAGATCTTACTGGGGGGGATAAAAAAAGTTCTGAAAACTGATTTATGGTGATGGTTGCCCCAATTCAGTAATGTTACCAAAAGTCATTTAATTTTGCACTTGAAATGAGTGAATTTTATGATACATAAAATGTACCTTATCCTGAGTGAGGGAACACTACTAACCTTGCAATTTTTCTATAAATCTAAAACTATTCTAAAATTTTTGAAAAATTCATTTAAACAAAAAAGAAAAAGAAAAAAGTGTATGTTTATGAATTGATATCAGTATTTGGCAGTACCCATCTGTGTAAAATGACATTTTCAAAGATTAAATAGGTAAAAATCTCCTGACAGATCAGCATTAACAGATGAACATTTAAAATCTATTTTGACAATAGGGAACACTAACTCTGATCCCCAATTAAGCAAAATACTATCCCCCTAAAAATAATTCTTTTCTTCTTATTGGTAGTCCTGTATTACAAAAAAAGTACTCAATTACTATTATCATATTTTGAATTTCATCAATAAACATTTGTTGAAATTTGTTTTCTCTCTTGTCGTAAAAGTACCAACAAAATATTATTGATTTTGCCTTTTGGCCTACAAAGCCTAAAATATTTGCTATCTGGCTCTTTATAGAAAGTTTCCCAACTCCTGTTCTACACTATAACAGGATAAACATTAACATAATCAGTCTCTTTCTTGAAAGTATTCTATCATTACCTAGTTGTGGCATAATGTCCTCTGGATATGCCCTATAAAGGATAAGTCTTGCATTGCTTCTGCTATGGCACTATTTGGGATTTCTATTAAAAGAAGCACTATTAGCTTAATAGTTGTAGCAAAGCCTTGATAACATAGTTAATATCGGTAATATTAAAGTGCCAACACCACAGCCCAGTATCCTTAAGATGACCCTCATCAAGTTGTGATGTCACCAGGCTATGGACTCACCGAGGTCTCTTAGATATCAAGTGGCTCCCCACGGCATCAGACCCTGCCTTTGGCATCACCCTGGCACATCACCTCAGTACGGTGCCATATGCTATTACTGCTGTGGTAGAACCCTTTCCTGACGCCACTCCGCCGAGATGTCAGAGTAATTAACCCCCACTTCTTTCCACTCCCTGGGCGGTGGCAGGGAGGGGGAGGGTAGCCACAGTCACCGGTTCGAGCTCAGAAGGTAGTACTCAGCTCCAATCCTTGTCCCTTCCGCCTGCCACTGCAGGTCAGGGACCCTGGGGGGGACAGGACCTTTAGGCTTCCATAACTCTCTTGCCCTGCCCCCGCACCCGTTTCGTGTGGCCGACTCAACGACCCAACAGCGACTACCCACCCCGGCTCTTTCACACGGTTCCACTTCAAGCCGCTCCCCCGTACCTGACTCCATTCTCCAGCTGTCATCCTGGGCCAATTCCACCGGCAACTTGACTACGGACGCTCGCAAGGAACCCTGGGACATGTAGTTCCTCACTGCTAGGGGCCAAGTCTGTGAGGGCAGCAAAGGCGTCTCCCCCGACCGGAACTGCCCTCAAACTGCAACTCCCAGAGGGCCGCGCGATAGAAAAGAAAAAGGGAGCGAGAGAGGCCAGTGATTGGTGGAGCTCTAACGGCTGTTTTGACTGGCAGTCGGAGCCGGCGACGTAAGGCGGGCGTTGGTCGCGCTTCAAGGAGTTACTGGGAAAGCGAAATGGAGGGATGTGTGTCTAACCTAATGGTCTGCAACCTGGCCTACAGCGGGAAGCTGGAAGAGTTGAAGGAGAGTATTCAGGCCGATAAATCCCTGGCTACTAGAACTGACCAGGTAAAGCAACGCTAGGGTTTCTCCGCAGCCGGCGGCGTCGGGGAAGCCCTACGTGGCTGTCGGGGCCCTGCCCTAGCGGAGGCCCTGTTTCTGCGAGGAGCGGGACGCCGCCCCCAACGCCCCAGGAGTCTCCCGGGGTCACCTCAGGACTCGCGATTGGCCTGCGGGAGCTAGCCCCTCAGACCTCAGATATTTTTCTTTTTGGCCTGGAGCGCCGCTCCTTGATTTTTGGATAGTTCTAGAACATCTACCGCATTTATCAGAAGCTCCCAATCCGTGAAAAGGAAAGCTTTTTATATAGATTTCTTTACCTTTATTAGTAACTGTATTCTGTAAAACGTGTAATTGAACGCCCCTTCTGTGTCAGGCAGTTTACTAGGAGCTGGAGATACGGTGGAGTGGAAGAAGCAGACAATAAAATAAGCACAAAAACATGTGCGATTACAAATTGTGGTAAATACTCGACAGAAAAGTTTACATGGTGCTTTAGGAAGCACCATGTAATAGTGGATCTGATGCCGAATAGGAGGATCTGATGCCGAATGACTGTCATTAATTGGAAAAGGCTTTGCAAGGAAGGGATAGTTAGACTTTGAAGCATGAGTGGGATTTCCATGGGGAAATGCGTGGACATTCTAAACAGAGGCAGACAAAAGTGAATGGATGTTGAGAAGTGTTTCTGCCCTTCTGCTCACAGGACCGTCCTGTGTTTCATCCTGAGTTTCTGGTATTCACAGTGCCCTCAGTAAGCCCACAAATATTCATAGATGGCCTTGTGTTCGCAGGTAGTGTGCTAGGCCCTAGTGAGACAGTGCCTCATACTTACAAATCTCCATTTTGTGTCTTTTGGGGGAGAATTAGAAATCGAGACTGTTTTTTCTGGAACTTTATTACTCAACCTGAAAGTGGCCTTACCTTTACCTAGTTTACTTCTTTTTAAATTTAAATCACTAGATATTTAGGGATTTAAATTTAAATGTAATAATTTATATTGTTAGGATTTAATAATACTCCATTGGAAATTTAACCATTCTTCAGTCAAGTCAGTGGCCTAAAACAGGAAGGGAGCTATTCAGGATCACAAGACGTCAAAAACATGAACAAATGCAATTTATGGATCTTGATTGGTTCCTGATTTAAAGCAACTGCAAAAAGACATTTGGGAGACAGCTGGGGAAATCTGAATACAGATGGGATATTAGACATTCTAAAGGAGCTAGTGTTAATTTTAATAAGTGTAATAATGATCTCATAGTTATATAAGAAATACTTTTATTTTTTACATACTGAAAAGGGTGAAAACTCATTTAGGATTTGTTTTAGAAAACTCAGCAAGGAAAAAACAAGATAAAGCAAATAGGGCAAGATGTTTGTTAAATCTAAGCGGTTGGCATGTGGGTCTCTATTGTATTACCTCAATTTTTATGTGCTTGAAATTTTTTGTAATAGAATTTAAAATATCATTTTCTGTTCTATGGGGCTAAGAAGTATAGCAGTCACTGCAAATAGTGATTCCCTTGACAAATATGACTACTAGCTTTTTTTTTTTTTTTTTTGAGACAGAGTTTCGCTCTTGTTCCCCAGGCTGGAGTGCAGTAGCGAAGTCTCAGCTCACTGCAACCTCTGCCTCCTGGGTTCAAGTGATTCTCTTGCCTCAACCTCCCAAGTAGCTGGAATTACAGGTGCCCGCCACCACACCTGGCTAATTTTTGTATTTTTAGTAGAGACGGGGTTTCACCATGTTGGCCAGGCTGGTCTCAAACTCCTGACCTCAGGTGATCTGCCCACCTCAGCCTCCCCAAAGTGCTGGGATTACAGGTGTGAACCACCGCACCTGGCCATAGCTGCTTATTTCTTAGTAATTTTCTTGCTCTCTGTTGTTTTCTAAATTATATTTCTAATTTATTATAATTTTAAATTATAGATAATTTCAACTAGTTTAATGAACATTTCTTCCCCCATTAGATTCATGTGTTCTTTCTACAGCATCTAACTTGAGGTCAGTGTGGTAGTAGAGATTTCCGTCAGAAATTCACTGACAGTTGTGTCCCAACTTCACTATTTAGTATCCGTATCACCGTCCCCAAGTTGCTTACCCTGAGGAGTTTTAGTTTCCTCATCTAAAAATGGAGATAATAAGCATTGTATAGAATGGTAGGAATTAAATGATATGATACATGTAAAACTCCCAGCACAATGCCTGACATAAAAGTATGTAAATACTGTAATAGTAAAACAACCAAAGATGTATTTCTGTCAAAGCATTGAAATCAGTTTCTTGCTCTACTGCTTTCCTTGTTGTATTCTGCCCAGAATAATGTACATTTATCACTGTCATTCTCCCCATGTTACTTAAACCTTCATCTGTCTTATACTAGTAAGTAATATGGTTTAAGGTTACCTACCTGAGGATCCAGTGCTCTGCATTTCGTATTTTCAAACTATAGATTTGCCAGCACCAGTATTACTTTTTCTTGCTTTTTTGCCTTCTATTTCTCTTCCAGAATGTTTATTTTATTGCTTCTCTGTTTCCCATGTAGGACAGCAGAACTGCATTGCACTGGGCTTGCTCAGCTGGACATACAGAAATTGTTGAATTTTTGTTGCAACTTGGAGTGCCAGTGAATGATAAAGACGATGTGAGTACTTTGACAAAGTTGAGTCGATAAATTCCCAGTTATCTTTATACTCCAGACGGGTGTTTACTGAAGCCTGCGCATTAAGCTCATAAACAAAATTGTAACCTTTATGACTTGGAAAGTTACAACATGGCCCTTGTGATCAAGCATGAGACCCATGGTTGCATTATTTTACAAAGATATGTTTGCCACTCATACTCTGTGATTTAAGGTAAACACACAGGACAGGCTGAGGTGAGAGGATTGCTCAAGCCCAATAGTTTGAGGCTGCAGTGAGCTATTGTGCTCTATCCTGGGGTGACTGACAGAGGACTGAGACCTTGTCTATAAAAATAAAAAAAAGTAATCATATAGATCAGGGCTTGTTATGGTGAACCCTAAAAGACCATAAACTCTTGCTACTATGTTGGAATTTTTTTTGTGAACATGGCCTGAATAATGAGGACCTAGGTAACTTTTTGTTATATAAAGAGATTTATTGTAATGGTATTGGTTATATTAAGATTAGATTTGTGAAGAATAAAAATGGAACCTTTTTTGTAGGCATTTTTTTTTTTTGCCTTTATAAAGCTCCTTGTAAACTCTGTCTAAGTGTTAGCACTAATCCTTGTACCTTTTTCCCCTGGTGTTTCTACTACCTACTTCTTTTATAGGCAGGTTGGTCTCCTCTTCACATTGCGGCTTCTGCTGGCCGGGATGAGATTTAAAAGCCCTTCTGGGAAAGGTGCTCAAGTGAATGCTGTCAATCAAAATGGCTGTACTCCCCTACATTATGCAGCTTCCAAAAACAGGCATGAGGTATGGTTCATCCCTAGGCTACTTCAGTTGAATTCTAAAAGTGTATACAAACACAGATAGATCTCTTCATTGTTTTCTCCTTTCTTCTCCAACTTTCCAGATTGC
The DNA here is from genome assembly GCA_036589455.1 of Ateles fusciceps. Lineage (NCBI taxonomy): Eukaryota > Metazoa > Chordata > Mammalia > Primates > Atelidae > Ateles > Ateles fusciceps. Next base: position 742,189 of record JAZHEH010000885.1, read on the forward strand.
TGTCATGTTACTAGAGGTGGGGCTAATCCAGATGCTAAGGACCATTATGAGGCTACAGCAATGCACCGGGCAGCAGCCAAGGGTAACTTGAAGATGATTCATATCCTTCTGTACTACAAAGCATCCACAAATATCCAAGACACTGAGGGTAACACTCCTCTGTAAGTGACAAGTAGCAGTCATTTGTATTCTACCTGACATTAGCCCTCTTGAAATAATTTTTACACATCATTTCTTATTTTGCTTATAAATGCAATACGTGTTAATGGCAAAAATGTTAAAGTGCACAAAATATAAAGATAAAAATTGCCTATTATCTTGCCACTCAGAAATAACCACTAATCACATTCTTGTGTATTTCCTCTTGGTCTTTATATGCAAATGTATATATTTTACACCTTTTTTTTTTTAAGCAAAGTTGAGGTCATACTGTATATGTAGTTTTAGATCTTGTTCTTTTCACCTCATAGTATATTATAAGCATTTTCTAATGTGATTAAATATGTTTAAAACCTTTTTAATGATTATATAAAATTCTACTATATAGATGTGCCATAATTCAATCATTTCTCTATTGTATATTTAAACTTTTTTTTGAGTTTTTCACTATTATAAATATTTGTACATTGAGCTGGGCATGGATGGCTCATGTCTGTACTCCCAACACTTTGGGAAGCCAAGGCAGAAGGATCATTTGAGGCCAGGAGTTCAAGACCAGCCTGGGCAACACAGCACCCGCCCCATCTCTAGAAAAAATTTAAAAATTAACCAGGCATGGTGGCATGCACCTGTAGTACTAACTACTCAGGAAGTTGAGGTGGAGGATTGCTTGAGCCCAGGAGCTCCAGGTAACAGTGAGCTGTGATTACACCACTACACTCCAGCCTGGGGAACAGAGCAAGACCTTGTCTCTAAAATAATAATAATGCTACATTGACCAACTTTGTACAAAAAATTTTTGGCCATATTTCTGATTATTACATTCATATAGACTCCTAGAAGTTGAATTGCTGGGTCAACAAATACATTTTAAGACTTACTGTATGTTGCCAAATTGCTTCCAGAGGAGTTGTATCATTTTACTCCCAACAGCAGTTTAAAGAGTGCCTGTTACCCCCCTCACCAACACTAAATTGTCCGTTTGTCATATGAAAATGATATTTCATATATGTAATTTACATTTTTATGATCAGTGAATTTGAACATTTTTTTAATGTCCATGGCTAATTACATTTGTTATCTAATTGTGAATTTTTGTGTCCCTTTCTCTGTTTCCTTTCAGGGAATTAGTTTATTTTCACTGGGTTTTAAGTGCTCTTGATTTGACATGGTAAAATATTACCTTTTTGCAATGTTAGTTGAAAATATTTTTCCTAGTTTATCTTTTCATTTTGTTCATAATCTCTTTTAAATAAGAGAAGTTTTAAATTTCTACATAGTCAAGCCTGTTCATCTTTCCTCATGACTAGAAAGCTCTTCCTTACCCTGAAATTAGTTAAATATTCACATTTTATTATAGGTTATTTTAACATTTCATTGGTTTTGATTGAGGGTTAGTGTTATTGTTTTGCATTTAACTCTTAAAATCCATCTGGAATTGATATTTTTCCACAGTACTTGGCTACTTTTCTTCTTTGTTGAATGGTGACTTTTTCGTGAACCAGAAGTTCTGTGAGTCTTCTTTTAGTCCAGAGTGAGGTTCACCCTTTTCCAATTTGACTTGAAACCAACTTTTAAGAAGTATTATTTTCTTAACTCTTAGTTTTTAAAACCTTTCCTCATTCTAAGAGATCTTGTTTAGAAAGACCTGTATGTCCTACCTCTTTCTCCATAAATACAAAGGCAGGATGGCCTAGAGGAAATCTAGGAGTCAGACAAGATAGAGTCCTGGGAAGAACATAGGATTTATGAATAGCTAGATGAAGTTCACTCAATTTAGACTCCACCACTTACTAACAATATTAAATACTTATACTGAACAACTTATAACAGTTACTTAATCTTCCTTGAATCTTAATTTCCTCATCTGTAATATAAGGATAATAATCCCTTCCTCACTAGATTATTGTGAGGTTTAAGTAAAACAACATGTAAAGTGCTTCCTAATACCCTCCTGGCAAACTCTGAAGTGTGTAGCAAAAGTTGTTATCCTCTTCCACTGAGTTTACTGCCAAATGTCAGCATAGGCAGGAACTTTAACCTCTGTCACCATTTCAACTGTAAAATTGTGATAATAATACTTTGCTAACTTATATGTATTAAATGAGATAAAATATTTTAAATTGCTTTTTCAAACTTTAAGCTGCACAAATTTCTATTAATAGATTATGAACTGGGGCTTTTCTAAATTCTAACCCTTAATTATTACATGTAGTATTTGAGGTAAACTACTACTAATCTCTGTAAAAATGAGAAGTTGTTCCTTAGGATGGCATTTAGATCCCTTCTTCTATTGTAAGTAGAATCAGAATTACAATTTACGATCTGGTATTAGAAGGCTTTTTTGCAGAATTTTAACTTACAGTCTCACCATGCAAACTGATGTCTCTTTTGATTAAATAACACTCCAATATTACCATTTCCTAATAACATGCACTTTAGACTACCTAGCAGGAAATCCTAACCATTATCTAGAGTTGGTACTGATTAATTGGTCTGTGGTGGTCCCTGATTTTCAGACACTTAGCCTGTGATGAGGAGAGAGTGGAAGAAGCAAAACTGCTGGTGTCCCAGGGAGCAAGTATTTACATTGAGAATAAAGAAGAAAAGACACCCCCTGCAAGTGGCCAAAGGTGGCCTGGGTTTAATACTCAAGAGAATGGTAGAAGGTTAAACAGCTTGGATTTATTCTTACTTTGTATGTTGTGTTGTCGTCCCCAGTGTCCTGGAAACTAATGTACTTGTACACAAGACATTATTTATGAATGATGAAGTTTTCTCACCTTCAAAGTCTTACAAATATGACTGTTGTTCTTGCTGAGTTACTTGTACAAAGCTTACAACTTGTTTTCCAGGCATTGAATAACTGTTGAGATTGTTCTACTGTTGTCATATATTCTTCTATATTGAATTCTAGTTAATTTTGAGTAACTAATTCTGTGGCTATTGTGAGTCTTCAGCACCCTCCATGTACCTTACATCCCTCTCTGAAACAGAACAGCTCCAGGTAGCAACAAGCTCTTTGTTCTGCCAGATGTTTCTATGTGGATTCTGTAATGTCCCTCCATACAGTTAAAACATCCTAACTTGTTTTTGTCAAGCTCACTCAGGTCTATGCCAAACATTTCTGTTTTTTTCAACCATGAGGTTTAACTTATTTTTGTGATAGGAAGGATATTCACATATTTTAGTGGACCAAATTTTAAGTTGGAGGGTGTGCTCTAAAATAATGAAAACAATAGCCCATATACCCATGTATTCTTTTTTTTTTTTTTTTTTTTTGATGGGCTGTTTACTCTAAAATGTATGGCTTTCTTAAAAGGAAGTTTTAAAGTACCTATATTGCATCATCCTGTACTGAAAGAATGTCAAGCTTGTTAAAATGACATGTAACAAAAATGTATTTTGATTTGTATTTCAGAAACTAAAAAAATAAAATGTTGAAACAATCTTCCAATTTTTCTTTCAAATTAGTTAGAATTCACTTAAGCCTTGAAATCCTTAGTAAAGACATTTCTCAGTTTTTGGTATCTCTAAGTCAATAAAATTAGTGAAACTTGACTGCAGCTAAAATCTTTTAAAATAGCCATCTTCTGAAGTGCTAATTAAATGAAGAAGCAAAAGGAAATTAGTAAGTATAAACTTGAGCTCAATTTAGGGAAGCATCTTAAATTAGTCATAAAATCTAATGAACAAGTGACTTTCAGATTATATTTTATTTGAATTTTATGCTGCAAATACTGTTTAAAGTAACTGATCCAAGTGAACCTACAAACTTGCATTAATTTTGGGTCAAAGACTTAATTATCAGTAGCTCAAAATGAGTTTCGTAAACATGAACTGTGTTGTTGATATAGAAACTCTTTTTACAGAAGTATTTTGAGTGCTAACCTTAACATTAATCAGAGAAGCATCTTATGGAACAAAACTCTCTTATTGAATGCTGGAGATAGAATTAAGAGCAGGGGAAATATATTTCTATTATTTTTAATGTGATCAGAGTAAAGTTTTGTCTGTTATGACTGAAGGCATTTACGCTTCATAAATACTGAGTTTATTGTCTAAGGTGATAGGCTTTATGGGTGTAAAAGGAAATTCATCCGAGTTCTTCAATAAGCAGTACAAATGGAACTAAGCCACAGGTAATTTCTTAGGCTTTTGGCATTTTAAATGATGTGGCTTGTTAATATTAGATCACAGATTTGTATAAAGTAAAGATTGTTACCTGTGCCTGTAGGAAAGGTGATAGAGATGAAGCTGATTCAAGGTCAGCAAATTTTATAGTCCAAAACAAGAAAAGATAATTTGACTGGGTGCGGTTCTCATGCCCGTTATCCTAGCACTTTGGGAGGCCGAGGCGAATGGACCGCCTGAGGTTAGGAGTTCAAGACCAGCCTGGTCAATATGGCGAAACCCCGTCTCTACTAAAAAAATTTAGCCAGGCGTGGTGGCGGGTGCCTGTAATCCCAGCTACTCTGGAGGTTGAGGCACGAGAATCGCTTGAACCCAGGAGGCGGAGGTTGCAGTGAGCCGAGGGTGCCACTGCACTCCAACGTGGGTGACAGAGCAAGACTTCATCTCAAAAATCAGTAAGACCGGGCACAGTGGCTCACACAGGTAATCCCAGCACTTTGGGAGGCCGAGTCAGGTGGATCACGAGGTCAGGAGTTCAAGACCAGCCTGGCCAAGATGGCGAAACCCCATCTACTAAAAACACAAAAAAAATTAGCTGGGTGTGATGGCGGGCGCCTGTAACCCCGGCTACTAGGGAGGCTGAGGCAGAGAACTGCTTGAACCCAGGAGGCGGAGGTTGCATGAGCCAAGATCATGCCATTGCACTCCAGCCTGGGTGACAGAGTGAGACTCTGTCTCAAAAAAAAAAAAAAAAAAAAAAAAATATATATATATATATATATATATAATGTGTGTGTATATATATATAATTTAATTGTAAAACTTAGACTCTAAGATGGAAGAAAAAGGCCAATGAAAATAGTGAAAACATTTACATTCTTAAATATCTGTTACGGAAATCTACAATTTCAGTGAGGTTTTGTATACTTCAAAGTAAATCTGTGTTTTTCTTCATAATCTTTGACTTAATATGTAATTGTATGATGCTAGTGTTCGATTCTCCAATTTCTAGCTATACCAACTATAATGAATTCCTTACATGGCTGTGTCTGCTGCTTTCTGTTCCCATATTCTGTTACACTAAAGGACCTCCAAATCAATCTGTTAGCAAGTCTGATAAGAGTATAAAGATTCTTTACTTTGTGGTTTATGGCTCAGCTTCACAGTTCTAGTGACTGCCCAAAATTGAAAGCAGAAATTTGCAATGTGAATTTCTCTGGGAAGAGAATTTATAGCTTTCATCAAATTCTCATGGGGATCTGTATTCTCCCCCAAAGGTTAAAAATCCCTGGTTGAGAAAAAAAGAATATGAACCAGTTCCCGGGAGACCTTATTTCTACAAGTATAGTTCTACCACAGTTTTTGAATTTGTAAGTTTTTACGTCTATTCTCACTGCAGTCTTTAAGAAGGCAGAAATTGTCTTCATTTTACAGGCGAGAAAACACCTAGAGCTAGAGAAACAGCCAGTACCAAAATCCAGCTTTACTGGATTCTAATTCATTTTCTTTTCTGCCTCTATTCAAAAACAGTGGAACAAATAGAAGGTACTCTCGCATTTTGAAAATAACTGGTTAGTTGTAACACGTACCCTGGTGCTTTTCTTTAATTTGGCTGTGACATAATAAGAAATACATGTTTGGTCTCAGCTCTCCCGTACCTGAAACAGAGTTCCTAAAACGCTTGACATTTCCTGAGTGATAGGAGTGTCTTACACAAAGCTTCTAAACCCCTTGGGATTTCCTAGGTTATAGGAGTGCCTTTTGTTCTAATGATGCAACTCTTGGTGGGCTCCTGGATAGCTTTAGAGTGGGGGCTACTAGTTACCAAGCCATGATTAGAGGATTAGAACTTTCAGCCCCATTCCCCATCCTCCAGGGAGGGAGAGGGCCTGGAGATTGAGTTAATAGTCGGTTATGCCTATGTGATGAAGTTTCCGCAAAAAGTCCTAAACTACAGGATTTGGTGAGCATCTAGGTTGGTGACACATCCACAGACCAGAAGAATAGTGCACTCCAACTCCAAGAGGAACACAAGCTCTTATCTCGGGGATCCTTCTGGACCTCACCCTATGTGCCTCTTGAGCTGGCTATTCATCTGTATCCTTTATAATATCCTTTATAATAAACTGGTAAATGACAGTGTTTCCTTGAGTTATATGAGCCATTACACTAAATTATCAAACTTGAGTAGGGGGTTGTGGGAACCCCCAATTTGTACCCAAGTTGAACAGAGAGTGTGGGTACCCTGAGCACCAATACTTGTGACTGGTGTCTGAAGTTGGGGGCAGTCTTGTCAGACTTGGGTAGTGTCAGAGGGGGAATTAAATTGTAGGATACCCAGTTGATGTCTGCGGAAAATTGGAGAATTAGTTGGTGTGGAAACCCCACAGATTTCCTGTCTGAGAGTATTTTGAGAACTGGAACAGTTTTCCTTTATTGGCACATCTTTTTATGGTTTCCTGGAACCCTCATTATCATCTCTAAATTATTTGTTTTTAAACCAAAGTTTCAAAGACAATTGGGTGTATTGAGTCTTTATCCATTTGTTTAAACATTTTAGGAGGCCCACTGATGTGTTTTCCAGCATGTAGGCATTGTAAAACAACCTTTTATTACTAAAGCTGGGTTTGTTTCATTGAAATTTGTAGTTTGGTGCAGTTGAAAAAGCATTGCACTGAAATCTAGATGATGTGGATCTAGTTTTGACTTTGTGTAATTTCAGGCAGATTATTTGACTTCTCTACACTCAGGATTCTCATCTAGGGGCTGGGTGGCAGTGTTTAAGAATGAACCAGCTTTTTGTTTTTTTCTTTCCCTTTTTTTTTTTTTTTTTTTTTTTTAAGACAGTCTTACTCTGACTCCAGCCTGGAGTACAGTGGCATGATCTCAGCTCACTGCAACCTCTGCCTCCCGGGTTCAAGCTATTCCCTTGCCTCAGCCTCCCGAGTAGCTGGGACTACATGTGCACGCCACCACGCCCAGCTAATTTTTTGTATTTTAGTAGAGATGGGATTTCACCACGTTGGCCAGGATGGTCTCGATCTCCTGACCTTGTGATTCACCCGCCTCAGCCCCTTTCCTGTCTCTGCCACCAAGAATTTAATTGTATATCATCTCCCACCTCCAGCCTCATCATTGTTAGGAGTGGCCCACTGTGTATGTTGTAACTCAGGTGTGCTTGGGTTGAAAAAGTCTGAATACTATTTATTTCAGAGCTCTCTTCTAGCTCTGATTACAGTTGATCAAACCTGAGCTGCCCAGAGTAGGTTGAATGGGTGGTAAACCACCTGCTTTGGTTTGCGAGGGGCTTAGAAGTTTTTTTCAGAAATATCTCTCCTCTGGATTGTTTAGACTCTTTGGATTAAGGATTATCTGTGCTGAAGTCCCCTTTAAAAGGTAAATACTCCCAAGAAGACTAACTCGTTTATCAACTTAATAAGATCACTGAATGAGGAAAGATCATGTTCACTGGACAAGAACGGGTTACAGAAAAGCTGAGCAATGAGTCCTGCCCAAGGGAAGAGAACTGAGTGGGTCACTGAGCTAGTAGGAGCATGAGAATCCTGGGTGTTTGGAAAATAGGTGCCACAAGGCCAGAAATGGCACTGAAAGGAGAGATCCAAAAGTACAAATTCAGATTAACCTCATGTGCTTCCTAACCTTACCTATGTAGGGTTTCTGCCTGGGCAACATATACTCCATATTTTTAAATCCACATTTTTCCATTTATTCCTCACCCTATGTACCTCTTCAGCTGGCCATTCATCTATATCCTTTTTGTCAAATTCATTTTGTTGATTTCAACTTCACTTTTGAGGTGTCAATTCAGAATCGTGATTCTGTCTTATAGCCTAGTGGCCATTCTTCCTAGGAGCAAGTCATCCACAAATTTATTAAGCGTACTTTCTGTGTTTTGATCTAAGTAACTAGTTCTTCGTCTTGGATTCAGGGAGTCTGCAATTCACCCAAAACTATATGTGACACATTGTATGTATAAGCATTTTTCAATGGAGATGGGTTTAGAGTTTTCAGCAGATTCTCAAGGTGATCCATGACCTCAGAAAAAGGTTACAAGACACTGATCCAACTATTCATCAGTATTTTCTGAACAGAACGGTGGTAATAAGGACAGAGCTCTATAAGAGTACCAGTAGTGCTTTCTTTCCTGGACTGCACTGATCCATCAAAAATGTGTGGGTGTAAATGTTGACTATTACATGTCAGTCTCTTGTGATTTGCCTCTATCATAAAAAATGGAAAGGAAAAATGAATTCCAGCTACATGAGCATTCTGGTAATTGAGATGATTTACACTGTTGTTTACTTTTTAAATCTCTAAATATTAGGTCATTCTTAAGACCTTCATCATTTTGCTTCTTGCATCCATCAGACACCATATATCATAGTATCATATTTAGTATGAATAAAATTATAAGATGCTTCAGAACTCCCTGACATTTTCTGAAAATTGACACATTAAAAGAAAATGCAGAAAATAAAAGCTTGCTATCTCTTCTCTACCATGGCTCTAGACAAGTATAATGTTAATTTCCATTTTAACTAGCCTTAAACTTACCCGACTCTACCTCAATCAGTGTATGGTTATGATCTGTATAGAAAGAGTTTACAATTTAATAAAATCCTTTACATGGAAATCTGAAAGTGATAAATGAGAAACTCATTACATCATTTAAAAAGGATTCACCTTGGAAGTGAGACACAAAAAAGTACATACTATATCATCCCATATGTATGAGGGCCAAGAAAAGGCAAAGTCCTAAATCTCCAGTGACGGAAAACAATGATTGATTGCCTAGGGTGCAGGACAACGGTGGGATTGCACAAAGGGCATGAAGGAACATTTTGGGCTGATGGAAATGTTTTCTTCTAGATGGGTGTGGTGGTTTCATGGGTATGTACTCTGTCAACACTCATCAATTTGTACACTTTAAATGTGTGGTTTATTATGCATAAATGCTATGTCAAGAAAGTTTTTTATTAAGGTACTGGCAATGAGATGTTATCGATATTATTTATTGAGCCTTAAAGTAAGATTTAAAGTACAATTGATTCCCCACAAGTGAAAAGGTAAGTCTACCTATAAGTTTCTTCAAGGTGAAATATGATACTAAAAAGCTTTTTAATAGGAGAAGAAGAAGTGATATCAGTGCATTTTAGTAATATTTAGCATTCCTACAAGATTGGTATCACTTTATTAATGTGAAATATACCAGCAGTAAAACAGATTATTTAAATTATTAGTTGAAATATTTTAAATATAAATAGTAAGTGTCATTTAGAACACTTTTGTCCTGCCTTCCAAAGCAGATAACACCAGACACAGTGATAACATAACTCATTCAAAACTAAATTGTACGTTACCTGTGATATCAACATTTTTTGTTCACTGAAGGAAAATTATATTTGAAAATGTTTGCGTACATTATTTGACATTTAAAGTTGTGTGTGTGTTGTTGTTTTGAGATGGAGTCTCGCTATGTCACCCAGGCTGGAGTGCAGTGGTGCAATCTCGGCTCACTGCAACCTCCGCCTCCCGGTTCAAGCAATTCTCCTGCCTCAGTCTCCTGAGTAGCTGGGATTACAGGCGTGTGTTACCATGCCCAGCTAATTTTTGTATTTATAATAGAGACAGGGTTTCGCCATGTTGGCCAGGCTGGTCTCCTGATCTCAGGTGATCCACCCACATCAGCCTCCCAAAATGCCAGGATTACAGGTGTGAAGCTTGTGTTAATTTTTAAGTTTGCCATGCTCAGATATTTGATACCAGCGTGACTTCTTGGAAAATCTAATATGGGGAATGAAGCATTAATTATAACACCTGATTTGAAATGCTATGTACCAATTAAGACATATCCTTTACATATTCTTCTCTATTGTATTTGGAGAAAATTTTCCAATCTATGAGATAATGGTGATGAATTATTTTCTTAGTGGTCAATATAAAAATGAATGGGGAACTATTCCTAGAAATAATATTGAATCTAATGATGCCACCTTGTCATGTGCATGTGGAACATAAGAGTAGCTAAAAGAGGCTGGGCACGGTGGCTCACACCTATAATCCCAGCACTTTGGGAGGCCCAGGGAGGCAGATCATGAGGTCAGGAGATTAAGACCATACTGGCTAACACGGTGAAACCCCGTCTCTACTAAAAATACAAAAAATTAGCTGGATGTTGTGCCATGCGCCTGTAGTCCCAGCTACTCAGGAGGCTGAGGCAGGAGAATCACTTGCACCAGGGAGGTGGAGGTTGCAGTGAGCCAAGATTGTGCCATTGCACTCCAGCCTGGGTGACAGAGTGAGACTCCATCTCAAAAAAAAAAAAAAGAGAGAGAGAGAAATAAATATTTTCTGAAATAACACAGGTACTGTTGCAAAAGTCTCAACTAAGTTAGAAATCACTTGCCTTGTCATTTGCTATGCTTACATGTTAATAAAATTGTGAATACTCTATATTAGTAAAGCAGGAACCCTTGCACTCATTTAGTAGTTATCTTGGCATGTTTATTCTGGATTCATAGTAGGAATGAGCACCTTGTTAGAAAGAAGTTTGGTCAAAATGGAGGGGGAGGGGGAGGTTGGTTAGGCTGTCTGAATTCTAAAGGGCAGTAATGGGTAAGTAATGGGTTCCTTAATGATTAATGCTGTACTTAGGCCACTAGCCTATGCCTTAACCACTCCCTTTTCATCTTCACTTAAGGGCTCAACCACAATCTCAGGCTCTGGCTCTGGCTCTGGCTCCCGGCTCCGGCTCCGCCTCCAATGCTGACTGCGGATCTGGCTCTGGCTCCAGCTCCAGCTCGATGTGGAGGTTAGGCACTGCCTTAGGCTCTGGTCCTGCGGCAGGGTCCTGAGTAGGCTTTGGCTCATAGTCTGGTTCTTGGATGGTATCAGGGCCAGTCTCATGAATGGAAGGTGGTAGAGTCGCTTCTAGTTGGGTAGCATCTTCTGTTGACATTGTTTCCCTTTCTTCCCTGGCGTTTGTGCTCGTCATTGGCCTGCAAGAAAGAAGGCCCAGAAAAGAACAAGTTAGGGAGATGCTAACTTTGAAATTTCATGTGGAAATATATGCTCTGTAGCTTCAATGATCATAGGTCCCAGACTTCAGGAAATCTGTTATTTCTAATATTCTGACTCATTGTCAGGTCATATGTCATTTTGGATTCAGAAAGTTTAGGTCTTAACAATATAATGAAAGTTTAGGAAAGACCAGTGTTTAAAAGGTGGGAAAACTGACGTTAGAATGAAAGAGTCTAAGAATCTAATAAGGTCTTTAAGGGCCAATCCGTATCTCTGACGCATCTCTATTTCCAACTCCATCTAGTACAACACTTGGCACCTGGTTCATACCCAATATATAGTTGCAGAAGCAAGGAGATGAAAAAATTAATGACTGTGATACACACTAGGGAAGAAATAGAGTGATTAAGAGCATGGGCTGTGGGCTGGGCCACATTCTAATTTCTGTGTGCCCTGGGCACTTTTGTCCTTGTGGATCTCTTGTTCCATAAAAAAATATTTAAAATTATATTTCCTGGCTATGTTGGTATAAAGACAAGTATGTTAATGTTATATATTAAAACATTTTCTTGGACCTAAAATGGTTGTTGTGATAGTTAAATGAGTTGATGTGCATAAAGTGCTTAAAACAGAGCCTGGCACACAGGACTCAATAAATAGCAGCCATCATCGTTCTTTTTTAAAAACAGTGAGGGCAAACAGAAAGATACCTCTGATATCTTATGCTAAACGGAGTGCTTAGGAATTGATGACTGAAAGAGACATGCCTGAGAAATGTCTGTATTCAAGACAACAAAATGAAGGCTTACTCAAGTTCCGCGATGGTCTTAGAATTTCTCTTCCTTTCTTTTGCCTTTGCTTTTGCCTTATTCCTTGCAAAGCACACAACAGAGATGATGATGGCCGCACCTACCAGGCTTCCAATCAAGGCCCCAACAATGACTCCAACTTCTGGATCTGAGGACGCAAGCAGCTGGTTAATAAAGTGGAATGTATTGTCATTTTATAATATGTGTTTGTGACCAGTGGGAAATATTAGGGCCATTCACCTAGTGGGAAAATGACTTGTATAGGCTAGGGAGATGGAAACCCCTAGAACTCTGTCATTTGGACTCACAGTGGGAGAAGACTATTGGTACTTATGCACATAAAGAATAAAATGTGCCATCTTGGAGGAGATGGGGTTGCTTTTGAAATGGGATTTAGAGAAAAGAGTCTTGAGACACCATGGAATTGTGATATGGTCACTAGAGATAAGCCTGTGTTATAGGCGGGGGCATTTCACTAGGCTTGTCCAGAGCACGGGTGAAATGGGTCCCTGAAAACCTCCCCCATGGCATCCATGTTTACCAAGGAACCTCATGCATTCTGGTCACTGGGAAGGGATGTGCCCGTTTTGATAAATAGGCATCTGGTTTATTGTCTCAGTCTGTGGACAAACGTAGTCAGTATGAGACTATCCAGCTGAGCAGCAGACCTTCAGGTCCTGAAGTGTTGTCTCTGGAAGACTGTATCTAGGTTATAAGCCAATCCATCTGCATCTGCCTCCCCCTCACACAAGGATGGACATCTTATATTTTGAGCTGCCTGATAATAATTCCTTTAACTTGTTATGATTACGAGCATATATGTTAATAGTTTTAAAAGTCAAATCGTTCTACTCTATGTCTCACAAAAACAGCAGTTCCCTGCCTGACTCCTTCCCATCCCTGAGTCCCATTCATGAAAGGCAACCACTCTTAACGCTTTTATAAACCTCCTTGCCCCCATGTTTTTATTATGCTTGCTCTGATATGTCCTACCTTTTTCCATTTCCATCAGTTTCTTTCAACTTCCTACCCTAGAAGTTGGAGATTGAGTTCTTTACACCACTCCCCTCACACCCACCATGTTCTTCCAAAATAGTTCTATCACAAGTTTTAATTAAATCCAAGTTTGCAGTAGTGTGACTATGTATATATCATTCACAGCTGAGGAACACAGTATACTATGATTTTTTTCTTGTACAACATTTACAAAAATTCTCCTGAAGGTTAATAATTGCCTCATTTGGGGATTAATAAATGCATTATCACTCATCCCAAAATTTCTAACAAAACCATTAAACTTCTTTCAATTAATTCAAACATATCAGATGATATATCAGTTTCTTGTGATTTTCCCTCAGAGATATGCCATGTGAAGCCCTCCATTCTCTTCCCCCATCATGAACTGGTTGCCCTCCTAAGCGTGCTGCTCTATGGTCATCCTTCAACCTTCCCATTTTATAGATAAAGAGGTTTTGCCAGTTCCTTCAAGATCCTGCTCAAATAGCATTTGGTTGGTAAAGCCATCCCAGTTCTATAAGCATAACTGTTCCTCTCTTGGTGCTCTGTTCAGACTTCTATTATAGCATTTAGCACATTTTAGTTGTGTTTGTCCCTCTAGCTGAACTGTGAGTTCCTTGAGTATAGGCCATACATCTTCTCAATCTCTGTATCTCTATCACATAGGACAGTCCCTGGCACACAGTAGATATTCAATAAATATTTGAGGAAGGAAGAAAGAAAGAAGGTATGTGGGAGGGAGGGAGGCAATGCTGGACATCACTGGAAAAGACTAGAAAGAAAGCGATGCTCAAGTCCAAATCCTACATGTCTCTACATCTGCAGTATGATTGTACCTCTGAGAAGGCAAAAAGAGATTGAGGGAATTCTAAAGAAAGATAACAGAAATGATGCAGGAAAAATAGCTGAAAGTAATATGAGAATAAAGGAGTAAACTTCAGGACAAATGAAAGGAAGAAAGCTCAGCTGCACAGGAAGAGCAATAACCCACTGGAGCTTGCCACCCCTGGGTATGGCATATATGAAAACCACAAATTCAAAGTAAGTTAGAAAAAGGAAACAAGATCCTAAGTGTTATTAAGTGATCCTTGAGATCCATCTCACCCAAACATGGTGAGATACTCCTGGAGAGGTTGCCCCTGGGTCGGCTCAATTGCACAATTCCAGAACTCTTAAATCTTATGTTCTGAGAGTGAGTAAGCGCCTTTGAATAGGAAAATTGAGGTTTAGAGGCATCCTGGCTCTGCCAGTTACTAACTGGATGACCTTGAGCAAATGATTTACTTCCCTGAGTTTCAGTGTTCTTTTCAGCAAATTGAGGCTGACAATAGTCTGCCTCCCTAGGTAGGGGTGGTTAGGAGGATAGAGTGAGTTAATACTCAGATAGCACCTGGTGGAGTGTCTGGTAAATAATTCATGCTCCACAAATATTAGCTACCATGATCGTGGGTATGAGTGTTATTATTATAATACTATAGTTATTAGTGGCAGATCTTTGCAAGGTATATGTTTGTTAGAGCTACAATGTCACCTGGATTTACCAACAGCATCACAAAGAGAAATTCAGCCTGCTGCTATCAGAAAGGCTGCTGTTTTATTATTGAATAATAATACCTACCTTCTAGCGATGTTGTGAAGCTTAAACAGATTGCTTTTTGTAAAGGATTTAGGGCAGCCTGTGGCATATATTATTATGTGAGTATTAGATATTAGCATGATCATTCATCATATCAACCTGTAAATAAAGCACACAAATCTCCAGAGAAGCAGGAAGCACTAACCAATGATCCTAACTAATTTATTTGGCTGACGGGCCCAGACTACTTGATTTAAGGAAAAACTCTTAAAGCTGTATGGTCAACTCACGTGAAGAAGTGAGATCAATTACGCAGGAACTATTGCCAAGGCTGTTGATGGCAGTACACTGGTAATAACCTTGTTCAAAATTTGTCAGATTTCCAATGGCCAAAATCCCAGTGGCTGGGTCTGTTGAAACAAGGAAATAGACTTTTGAGATCTCTTCTGTGAGTACAGATAACATCAGTGTAACATAGATCATTCAATGTCCGCCCACTCCCCCATATTGGCCTTCCTTTCTTGAGATGTTCAGGATTCAGCTAGCCCTCTTGGTACTGTTCCAATGGTAACCCACCTGGGACCATGCCCGTTCCCTAAATACTCACCACCTCTGAGCTGGCTTTTAGAATTTCAGGAGTAGACCAGACCACAATCATCATGTTGGGAGACAGGCATTCTTTTTCACGTTACCCCCACCCATGCATGCCACCGAGAAAACAAGAAGATTGAACTGTAAGGTCAAGCAACAAACCACACACTCCTGCTGTCATCCAACCACAGACACCAGGCCTTTCCAGGGTCTATTGCAGGTTACACTTACTGAAGTTTTCTCTTTCACTGGCACGATGTCCTTTCCCCTCAAGTTTATGCCAGTAGTACACAGGGAGGGTGTTCCAAGTGCAGAGAGACAGGAAAGGGAAATAGTGTGGCCAGTTTCTGGTCTTCCTTGAATGCTACAAAGGGGCTTAGAAGGTTTCACTGTAAGGCAATGATAAAGAATAAAAATTCTTTAGTATGAATGGCAGTCTGTAACAAGTGCAGTCACTTCCTCACTTTCATTTTGCAGAATATGTGTGTTTATTTATTTTTTTAAAAAAATTCTTGGCTGAGCAGGGTAGCTCATGCCTGTAATCCCAGCACTTTGGAAGGCCTAGGCAGGCAGATCACCTGAAGTCAGGAGTTCAAGACCAGCTTGGCCAACACAGTGAAACCCCGTCTCTACTAAAAATACAAAAGTTAGCCGGGTATGGTGGTGGGCGCCTGTAATCCCAGCTACTTGTGAGCCTGAGGTGGTAGAATCATTTGAACCTGGGAGGTAGAGGTTGCAGTAAGCCGAGATCGCACTACTGCACTCCAGCCTGGGAGACAGAGTGAGACTGGGTCTCAAAAGAAGAAAACAAATTTTAAAATGTATTTTGGCAGTTTTCTGCTTGCACCACCAGGTGGGAGTAGAGCACTTTACGTCAGGTGCAGGGCACTTCTAGTCAACAGATCATTAAGCTTCAAATAGTGACCCCTCTGTCTGCCTCCTCCCAAGATTTATAACCATGAATTTCCGCATTGTGTCTTAAAATATGCCTTTTTTAAAACAACCAAATATAAGCAAATACTGAATGACTAGGAACATAGTTTATACTTTAAAAGCACAGTTTTAAAGGAAAATGGAATCCTTAAATACTCTGAAATAACCTATTATTTATTCTTTTTAAAACATTTTGTTAATACTGTATTCTCTCTTATGAGCCTTTTCTTTTTTGCATTTATTCATCTGTGGGTGACACAAAACAGCTGAAAAGTTTGAATTTGCCTGTGTGCATCATCAGTAGGGGAAGCCCATTTTGGGGATACATGCTACCCAGCACTGAAATCTTTGTTCATCCTTCACTAGCAAGCAACCATGCCTTCTGTGGGTCTGGCATGGAACTAGGCACCAGGAATTCAAAAGCAACTTTGACACAGTTGTAAAGTGGTGTGGGAGAGGGATGAGAGATGACTTTAGAGAGGGGGAAGAGGCCTCCAAGACCACAGCAGGAGGAGCAGGTTTTAGGAGAAGGGATGACAAGGAGCAAGGGGGTACTAATGAGGTCAGTTTGGGACATACAGTTTTAGCTGCTCATGAAAACACATCAGGGGAGAAGTCCTGTGGGAAGCTGGGAATCTGAATCTCCTCATTCATCTTACTTTGCACAGTTTATTCTATCTTATATATCTTATACATTTATCTTATATATAATATCTACATATTTATCTTATATCTCATGTATCTTAGATATTTATTTTATATCTATATATCTATCTTACACACCTTATATATCTATCTTATATACAGATAATGATATAAATTTCTATACTTTCCAACTCACCATCCTTATCTTCATTTGGCTCCAGAACCCTTCAAAGGCTTAGGTTCTCTAATTTAGATGAGTTGGATATGAAATGTGTCATTCTACTCAGCCCTACAGCTCTTACCTGAGAAAGAGTGGTTAAGGGCACAGCTCTGGATCCACACAGAATACTGGCTCTGTGACTCTACCCTGGATCTGTGCAGGCAAGTTACCAAACTTAGCCAAACCTCAGTTGACTCATCTGTAAAACGTGACTAGGAGATTATCTAACCTCTGGCTGATCCAAAGATTAAATACAATAATATATATAGGGCCTAGCACCTGGAATTTCTCTTGGCCACAGCAGGACTAATTCCTGCTACTAGTCTCCCATTGACTTCTGCTCAGCTCAGCCATCCCAGGCTCTCATTATCTGTACACAGGTGTGAGAAGATGGATGCATATAGCTATAATGCTGAAACATTTCACTAGCCCTATCTTTCAAAAGTGTCTTTTAATTAAATGAAGTATCCTTCTACTTAGTTCTTTATTCTCTCTTTCTTACCAATGATTTTCTCAGGTAGGAATAACTTGTTGGATTTGCCTATCCTAAACTAAGCTATTTAGCCAGAAGTCCATTGGAGCTATCACTAGTTTTAGATACCACCTTTTTAAAAAGATGGCTATTTTATAGCCTTTACAACAGAATAGAAAAATTTGAACAGAAAATTAAATGGGGGTGTTTCATCACAAAGTTGGACACCAGGACTTGAACTAAATTATGGCAAAAACTGGGAATGAGTTGCACGACCTAGTTCCTCCTTTCTTGTGATAGATGCACACAGCTTGAGAGGAGCAATGACTAGGTCAGCTCCATTTGGGGCTACCTAGAAGTGGGAAAATGCTCATCTCCACTGGTCTGTCTGTAAGAGTTGAGGATTGGCAGCCCTTTCATCCCTTGCTTTGATACTTCCCAATCCTAGACTGCAGATGGGAGCTTAGCCCCCATTGTCCTCTCAGACAGAGGATGGAAGGACTTCTAGAAATGGCCAAAATTGGAAGCTCCCCAAGGGCAAAAACAACACCTCCATCACTGTAACTCAATAAATACTGAACAAATGAGATCCCAAATTCATTTTAAGAGTATGTATGCCTTGCCCAATATCCTATAATGAATATTTGTATGTAGATACCTTGATTCTCAACACTAGATTAAAGTGTAGTCCTTTTTCCAAATAGGATTAGCATTTTAAAAAGGCACTCTCCTGCCTAAAAGGAGTAAGTTGACACTATTCTCCCCCAGGTAGCTCTGGCTCTAAATGGAGGTTTCCTCTGAAAGAGTTGCTAGTGATCATTTTGTGGGACAGTGGGTTGTCCCATCTATTCTCGTTCCATTCCTCAGAGATAGGGATCCCCTGGAGGTTGGGTCATCTACTGCTGTCATTTTTGCAGCCCTTTTGCACAATTGTTTCTGCATGTTTGATGAGTGAGTTTTCAGTGTTACTATATGGGGTGGGCTGGTGTCTTGTCTCTATTTCCCTGATAATGAAAGGATTAGGGAGTATATTTACCTAGAGATTTAATTGGCAACATAATTCACTGCCCTGGCTCATTGAGTGTCTTAGCTTGTTCCAAGAAAAAGAAAAGGCAGAAAAAAATGCTCATACCTAACACAGTGACGTTGAGGACACCTTGGTTTTGGCCGAAAAAGTCTGGGGGGTTGTTAACATCGCAGATGTAAATTCCACTGTCTGCTGGCTGTATATGCGAGATAGTGATAGATGCGTTACCTGGATCGTTGGACCCTATAATTCGATCTTTAAATTGCCCGATGGCAACAGCTTGTCCACCTTCAGAAAAGTAAATCTAGACAGAAAAATAACAGAAATGAGAACTGGAGAGTGTCCAAGACTAGGATAAGCTACCTCAAAGCTTCTTCTAAACACATTACCTTTGATAAAGAAACAGCATCTTCCCCGACTAGGTCCCTGTGGCCAAGATTTCTCAACTCTGTGGGGCACTTTGGTTTGCTCACAGCTGTGCATTTGGGCCCTCAGAGCAGCTCTGTGATGTCATCAGGGCAGAGATTAGTATGCCTATCTTACAGAGGAGGAGGCAGCTGGAGCTGACAGGATTCAACACCTAAGCTTGGGCTAGGATATCAAGATGCTCATTCCTAAGCTTGGGCTAAGATATCAAGATGCTCACTTAATGACTCTACCTGAGAGAAACTCATTATATAGAACACAAATGTCTGACGGGGAAACCAAAACCATCATTTTTTTTTTTTACACTTCATAAACTTTTTAAAATTTGAATTTACCTTACCCAGTCAGACTATCTGATTTCCTTAAATGTTCAAATGTTCATGCTCCTTTCAGACACATGTACTCTTTTGGATAGGCAAACTTGGGTTTGTTTCGTTTATTAGAAGCAAAGCAGAAAAATGTCTTAGAAATCATCTGGTCCCATCCCTTTAAAGTGGTGTTGTGAAGATGAAACCAAGAAATCTAGTAAAGGGCCTCAGAAGTGCTCAGCCAGTGATAGCTACCATCTTTCTCCCCATGTGGCAGAAGGCAAAACTGGAATTCTTCTGTCATTTAAACAAATAAGGCAACTCAGACCCAGAGAGATTAAATGACCCATCTAGACCACAAGGACTCATTTATTATTATTATAACTTATTAAACTTAAGATCTGGATTTAGTCCCATCTCTGTTAGAGAGCATAGTTAGATCATAATGGCAACTGTGGGAGCAGCATGATGTAGTGAATTTCATGCTGCTCCCACAGTTGCCATTATGATCTAACTGTCTATGGTGTAGGGGTCAGGTGGCCTGAGTTAACCACAGCTCTGCCTGTCACTGTGACATAGTTAGGGGAGGTGGCCTCTAGTCATGCCTCCATGGCAACCTGGTTTTAGATATGAAACAAAGGTATTTAATCTCTCCAACCTTTACTTTCTGCGTCTGAATGAGAAAACAGAGTAATATTTTCCAAAGTATGATATATATTTACCAAGTATAGGTATTTAAGTTGATTTTAGGTAGTATATAAATGAAAACTTACAAATTTGCATGTGTATTAGAAAGATAAATATCTAGCACCTTAAATTTATTACTTCCTGAATATTGTTGCTTAGGGTAGATTAAGGTAGATATTTTTTAAGATATTAAGAAACCAAGTCAATACAGAAAATTACATTAAATAATAAATAGTGCTGGTGATACACAAATATGACAAAGTCATGTAGATGCTACATGAATGATTGAAGCTAGGGAATCACTGGACTAGGTAATTCCTGAGGTCCCTTCATAATACACACCTTCTATGTACATACTTTGTTAGTTTCATGTAATTGTATGTTACTCAAGTGATTGTTATTGTTCAGTAAATTGTATTGTCCTAGTCTGGTGAGACTAATATTTTCATAAAATCTACTGGAAGGCCTTACAGTTCATTTAATTAACTTCCTTCACTTTAGAAACCAAAGCCCAGAGAGGTTAAAAAATAAAAGACATGACGCAGGAGCCGGCGCAGGGGCGGTCGGCAGAGGGAAAATAAATAAATTAATTAATTAATTAAAAAAAAATAAAAGACACAAAATCGACAGTTGAGACAGATCTGGAATCCAATTTTCCTAATTCCTTGTACTGTGAGCTCTACCTTGATAGGGCAATAAAAGAGGGAAAGCAATTAGAAAACCAGAAGATATTGTCTTGATGAATTCAAATGTATTCTCCTTTAAGCAGAAAGTCAATATATTTTAAAAGTAAGGCAGAAAGCTGGATTTTGAGGGAAAATCCCAGGAAAAGAGAACATTTACAGAGAAAACTGTTTCTCTACCCTGTTTTTTCTAACATCAATGTGCTTTCTTGCCTGCATTACAAATGCAGCCATTTATAATTCATTCATTCACACCTACTGAAATCACAAACTCTTGCCCTAGAATGGTCTTGTTTGACTTCCAAACCAGAAAGCCAGGATTAACTCAAGGTATTCAAGTGGGACAGAAGGAGGTTCAACTCATCAGAGGATTACTGTCATTTGAGTTGACACTCACGCTATTATATTAGGCTTTCAATTTTACTAGGTAGCATGGCCTTATTTACTTCCTAATTGACAGTTTGAGGTCCTGTTTTTTTCTTACCTGGAGTTTAGTCTGTTGTCCATCAAGAGAGCCTTTTACAGCCTCAACATCTGGCCACTTCCCCCTCCTCCCAAGGAGACTGTGGACAGTGTAAAACATCAGCCCTGTTTTATGCTGATGCTTGATGACATCACAATGAGATACAGCATCAGTCCTGCCTGAGGCCCACAGCAAGTCCCAGAGGAGCCAGGTGAAAAGGACCTTATTTCTGTAGAGATCATGAGGCCAAAACAGTGTGTTTTAGGCCAGAATTAGGATATGAAAAGAAGCCACTGTAAAAGTTCCACAGTTGGGTATGAGTCAAGGTCAAATAAGCATATAAGCAATGAGGCCCTGGACCTTTACCTATGAAAAAGACCTTTACTACCTCTTCTATGCTAGCTCCTCAGGCTGTAGTCTAATGCATTTTGCCTTCTCACAATTGACACTAAAAAGTATTAGAGATAGAAATGGGTGTAGTGAGGGCTAAGAATGGAGACCTAAAGAGGCAAGGCTTTGGCTTCACAGTTCTGTGTAAGAAGGAAAGTACCTGGGGCTGGATACCAGCCAGACACATACATGGAGGGACTTTCTGTTAGGGGGAATTCCACACAGTCACACTGTCCTTGTAAAGAAAAAAGAAGAAGTGTTTTCCTGAAACTTCTTATCTAATCGTATAGGAAGGACTACAACTTGATTCCAGTTTCCATAAAAGAATAACCCTTTTAAAAATCAAAGCTGAAAGATGGCCAAGGCCAGGCCTATGATTCTGTGTGGCTTGCATGCTTTTAAAAGAAAGAATATTATCAATTTAGACATCAACACAATGGAGGTCCAGAAAAAGCCCCGGATGTTCAATAGGCCACATCTTTGGGTGGGGGTGGGATGAGGTAATTTTTTAAGAAAATCCATCCCAGTGTTTCCTTCAGGGGTGCTTGCTAATTTTTTACTTTGCACTTGGGTTTATGGGAGACTGCCCTGCTTTCTCTCAAGGTCCTCTCTTCCTGCCCTCTGGGTGATGCTAGAGGCTGATCGATGGAGTCACAATTGCACATCAATTATAAGATCCTTGTGAGAGAGCTTGGTTTGTGGTTTCTAAGGTTAAGGGGCCTTCAGGAGCCCGATAGATATTGGAAATATGGGAAATGGCTGGGAGGGGCTGGTGATAAGATCATAACAGATATGGGGGACTGCAGGAAACTGGAAAGTCAACACAAACAAGGCATTAAAAATGTTGAAACAAACAAGCAAAATACTGGGCAGACTGACTGACATACATCCATTGGCCGAATCTGACCCAGAGACCTCCGGTTAGCAAACTCAAAATCATCCTCCTCTAATGCAAAAAAGGGCACCAAGGCCTCAATAGAGGGAGCAATTTTCCGAAGGTCACACAATTTACAGTCAGACCTGGAATCCAGACCTCCTGATTCCCACTGAATATATTATGATGGTACTCATAGTCCTTCTTAAGATGAAAAGATGATTCCTGGGCAAACTTCCCCTTTTGGGGCCATTCCATTCCCTGCTCCAGCCCAACCTTTCTCCTGCCAATTGCTGCTATTTACTGGCATGATGCTTCCCATGCTGACTGTGTTCACCACATGATGCCCTCAACATTTGCCAGCTGCAATTGTAGGCCCTTCAGTTCTCTGCAGAGCAGCCTTTCCTGTCCTACTGTGCCAAGTTCCTATTCACACAAGGCCGTGCAGCTGGGAACCAGATTTGTCCTAAAAGATTTTTCCTCAGCTTAGTGACACTGCTCTCTAACTAGAAGCATAGAGTATAAACAAGAAGGGTTGAAGGAATTGAGTCTGCTTTCTGTTTGAGTCTGAGTTAGCTCCCAGAGCTGCTTTTGCAGGTTCCTTCTGGGAATGTGGAGGGCATGGATGTCCACAGCAACCACGCATTCTTTCCTTTCCACCTTCTTACTTTCTTGTACTTCTGACAGAGGGGCCAGACATGGAGTAAGGGAGGGGTGTGTAGGTATAAGGTGGCAATGGTCACAAGCTCAGAATTTTCTTTGGACTGTATTCGGGGGCAGGATGGCACGTGGAAGAAATAGGATACCAAAAGAAAGACTCTCTTGCTTCCAAACCACTCTCTTTCCAACCTGCCATTTGCCTGAGTATCTACCATTTGAGTTGCTTCTTTTGGAAGAAGGCATGGAAGGTCCCTGATTCAATATGTTCTTTAGAAGAGAACAAAATAAGCTATCATTAGTCCCTAACACCGTATCATTAGATTAATTTATTAGATTTAGCAGAAAGTGAATGGGACACAATACATAAATTTGATGGTGGGGCAGGGAAGAACTTGAAATATTTCTCAGTAGGGGTGACATTGGCATTTTGGGCAGACAACTCTTTGTTGTGTGGCTCTGTCCTATGTATTCAGGACATTCAGCATCTGTATTTCAGGACATAGCCACCACCCACTAATGTCATTAATGACTCCCAGTCATAAGAATCAAACCAACACCTCCTCCATTTTCAAATGTCCCTGAGGAGATGGAACACCTCCCCTACTGACTTTCAAAAAGCATTTAATACAATACTACATGGAAAGAACAGGCCAGGTTGTAAAATCTGAGAAGCTAGAGAACATGAGAACACTAGGTCCTGGGAAAGAAGTTGTCCAAGTTACGTATGAGACTGGCAAAGGGTGTTTTTCACAATGAATATTCTTGAAGAATAAGTATTGTCTGAGAGAGTCATGCTAAGCAGAGTCAATGCATGCTCTGTTCATGGACAGATAAGGTCTCTGTGGTTTTAGCATTAACAGGCTTTGTGGAAGATGAGGCCATCTGTGTGACCAGAACGGCACCAGACCACCCCAAATTTCCATGTTAGCCTGCTCATACCTCGCCTCGATTTTTCAGCTGAGATTCCCTGCTAAGGGATTGACTATCTAAAGCTGTTCATATTTTCTGAGAGGAGTGTTTCTCTGAGAGAAGGACCATGCTAATGAATATCCTGGCCTTCTTTGTGGGAAGACTTGTGGGATACTTCAGTGTCTATTCACCAGAGGGGGATAGTCAGTAAGAGATAACATTAGCCCCTAGGTATTTAGGAACACCAGGCCTCAGAGTCAGTTGCTAATCTAACACAATGATTTCAGGAAAGAGAAGATGGGACTATGGGAAAGAGTTGGCCACTGCCCTTATCAGAACAGCAATAGGGTCCTGAGCCTTTAGGAAGAGGCAGAAGAACTCAAGGTAAACTCAAGACTGTCCCAGTTTTGTCAGGGGCTTGTACTGACCTAGATTGTTACCAAAGTCAGACCCTCCCATCCCATTCCTAAAGCTGGTGCCAGTGCCCTGGAGTCTCCAAACAACGAAGAAGTCCAGTAGTACACCAATAAGTGCTCTTACCTGAGAGGTCCAGCTACATCTTCCCCCGAGCGTCTCTTGCATGCGTCATTTTTAGACACTGACTGACTGCCTTTTCCTCCATACCCTCAGTACTGAGGCACGAGCTGTGCTGTGTTTGAGCAGAAATGGGTGGATCTGAGAGCTGAATGCTATATAGTATACTGCCACATCAACCCAGGAGTTGAACTGAATCGCTGTGTGACCACTGATGCCTGGCAACATTATAGTCCCATAAATCACAGAATTGTCTAATAGTGCAACAATCTTTTTATCCTCCTATAAATGTCCCACCAGCAATCCCTAGATTAACATACAACATGCTCCACAGAATTTTGAATGTGCTCAAAGAAGAAACAGCCTTGAAATGGAGGCCAAATCCCATTTTGAAAAATACCACCTCAACACAGGATGTCTGCAACCTCTTGATCGATCAGGCTCTCAGTTCAGGGATAAGAAGGCAGCGGAGAAAGGGCCTGGGCCTGCCTTTAGCCACAGGGACCTGGTGAGCAGTGGAACTGGAAGCTGATCTTGGGCTAGGATGGCCCTGAGGAGCCCTGTCCCTGTTCAAGTGTATCTTCTTGAGCTAGGTTCCCCCGGTGCCCATGACGCAGTCCCTTTAGATCACCAGGAGTATGGTGGGAACAGGTATTTTGCAAAATCACCATTTTGTAAGTGATGATGCCAAAAATAAAAGCTTGCATTCACTGAATGCTTACTGGGTAGAAGGTTTCCTAGTGCTTCGCAAGCATTATCTCATTCTATCTTCATATTAAACCTATGAGATGGGTAAGTAGCCCCATTTTAAAGATGGGAAACTGAACAACTGAAAGGTCAAATGACTTGTCTAAGATCACCCAGTCAGTAACTAAGTGGCACAGCAAGAAGAAGAACTAACATTCATCAGGAGGTTTTCACTAGGGCTTCAAACTACTCATCTGGCAAAGCAGTGAGAAGCCCATGCCAGCAGGATATGAGGAGACAGGGGAAGGACTCCAGTTCTCTAGAAGTAGAGAACTAAAGATGGTTGTAATGGGGGATCTGGCTAGCGTATGCTAAAGCAAGACGGGAAAACAGGAGGAGGATAAAATTTGCCTTTTGGGGGATGGTTGTTATTGTTCCCAAGCTGTGGGAGCAATAAAAACACAAAAGCTTGTCTTCCATGTGGCTAAGACACAGGCGTAACACAGGTATCATGCAGCCTTAAGATCAGAGAGAATGTTTTGCCTGATCCAGTAGCTCAGTGCAGAGGCCCTCTTTTGATGTGGACATTCCAAAAAAGTATATATCTTAAATTACTTGCCCCACCTGTACCTGACGTTTTGGAGAATGAAGCAAATGGCAAATAAATAAGCTACTCAATAAATATTTATTTGTTAACAGGTTTTTTAAAAGGTGCTTCTAAGAAACATTCTGGGCTCAGTTCAATCACCATATCTTTTTCCCTTGCCTTTCCCAGTATAGAAAAAGCTCACTGCTGGTCACAAGATCCTTTGCCTCTGCAGCTCCCTCCCAGTTCCTCATTAGATACATAGTTCAACCAAGAGGTGGCATTGTAAATTCCAGTGTCAGAGGAGGCATAAATAAAAATGTGTGGTTTTGAACTGAGACTGGCCTCGGCCAAGCCTTCAGGCAGTTAAGAACATCTTGATTTGAGTATCAAGCAGAAAACACTTCAAAATACATTGGCAAGGTCTCTCTAAATCCAGCCTCTCCTGGCAAAATAAGAAGGATTTGAAGCCTACAGATAAAGAATGTGTTGAAAAGACTAGTCAGGAAATTGAATTTTTAAAAGGAAGAAAGGACATGTGATTATCGCCATCTACAATCTAACAAAAGAAGGCAAGAATTTCTTAGTTGACTGCAGCACGCAAGGTCTTGGGTTTGGACATTTTGGATGATGGAAACTGGTAGGAGCACTGTTGGTGGTGGTGCTGCTGTGGATGATAATCATAATAGTGTTCACAAGGGATACAACTTATAGGGCTTTATATTGTTCACATGCATTGTGTCAGTTGATTCCCCATGGGTATTCCTGATCTACCATATTTTAAAGAGAAGTACAGAGTGATATAGATACTCATCCAAGGTAACCAGTATTGAGCAAAATTGTCTAACTTGGACTAGAGAATGGCATTGATGGAATCTTTCCCTATACGGTGTTTTCTGCTAAACAAGCACTCAGAATTTGTAAACAGAGGACTCGGCACCTCTGAAGGACTTGTGATGGCTGAAGTGACACTGGCCAACATGTGGCTCCTCTAAACTAATGCCTTCCTTCTTCTCCACTCCTAGCCCTAGGCTTCCCCCACCCCCCTCAACTTGCTCTCCTTCTTTTCTACTAATCAAAACCTTTCATTTCCTTCAAGGCCCAATTCAGCTGCATCCAACTATTCCTAACCACACTGACTTGTCTCTTCTCTAAACTCTGTTTGGGGTCATGCATCCTTTTGAGAACCTGATGAAAGCTACAGACCTGTTCCCTCAAGGAATATGTGTAGACATGCATGGCATATGTGCTCACATACACTTGTGCATGAACACACAAACACACACATGCACACGCGTGCGCGCGCGCACACACACACACACTTTTGAGTATACAATTTTAATCCTTGGGCCAAAGAAGTAATTTCCCTCAAGGCCTGATGAAGGAAACCTGGGAATAGGCCGCTTGCATGTTGAAATTCTCCTCCCTTGACATTCACCCCATCTTTTCCCGGCAGCCTCTTCCCCCCACACCCTGTACCTACCCACTCCATCCTCTGTCCTCTATCCTCAGGCTGCTCTTGATTACCCAGGGTTCATCACTACTATGGCCCTTCTTCATCCATCTAGGAAGTCTCAATCTGTCAGGCCTCAGTCTAGCTCAGTGAGTTAGCTCACTTGACAGCCAGATCCTAGATATTAAATTTGGCAGAGATCTGCAGATCAATCAGGACTTTCATTTGAACTAAGTTCTTCTGGAAATAATAGGGAGATAAAGGTGGAGGGGGAGCCCTTTCAGAATTACTGCTCATTTCTCCTATGAGAAGAACCATTCCTATTCTCTCTAAAATACATGATACACTTGATGTTGACTTACACAGACCTGAGATAATGGATTATATCTAAATATGAAGAGAAGACAAGAGTCAAGTCACTTAGATGATGATCTTCCCTATACAGCTATCTTCAAACTTTTTGTATCTGAGATTCCTGCCACTACTGTCACTGGCATACCATTCTTTCACATTTCACATTCTTCGACCCCAACAGTTTTCAGTCAGAACTACAAAAGAGGAAAGGTTTAGGAAAAGTGTACTTACAGAAGTTGGCTCCATCTCCTTCTTATGGTAGAAGGACCACTGGATGGAAAGATTGTTTTGGGAGGCCACAGTGGTGGTGTAGATGCAGATGAGAGTGACATTAGATCCAACAGTCACATTCACGAAACTGTGTGGGATGGTCACTTGCACCACACTAACCTGACCTGAAAAGATAATCATCAAAAAAACAATAGTACATACTCACATTCTGATTACACTGTTTCATCACAAAACACTTACAAAGACATCTTATTTGAGGAATCTAAGGTGAGGGGGAGAAGGTAGAATAAACCATACAGGAAAGCTGAGCTTTCTTGGGGCTCACTGCGGTAGGGGGAGGGGAGTTTCTAACAAATTGTCATATGAAGATACTCAAATTCTAGATGATGGTGAGGTAATAACACTGAACTGAGAATTTCTTCTGTATTAAGGGCAGCCTTACACAGGTTCTTATAGTCTTGTCCAGGAACCCAAAACTGTTTGTGAGCATAGAAAACAACTGATGCAGTTTTCCCAGTACCAAGGGAATTCCTTGAATGTGGGGCTTTTTGTTTTAAAATCGGGTAAATCTCAGGCAAAATATATCAGTTTCTTTTTGGGGTCCTCAATAATTTTTTAATTGAAATTTTTATTTATGTATTTGTAGATTCACATGCAGTTGTAGGAAATAAGACAGATCTCATGTACACTTTACCCAGTTCCCACCAAAGGTAACATTTTGTAAGACGATAGTATAATATTACAACCAGGATACTGACATTGATAAAACCCATCAACCTTATTCATATTTCTCCAAGTTTTACCTGTACTCTTGTGTGTGTGCACGTGCACATTTAATTGTATATTTTATCACTTGTAGATTCGTGTAGATTTACCTCCACAGTTAAGATATTGAACAGTTCCATCACCACAAAGACTTCTCATGTTGACATTTTTATAATCACACTCACCTCCATCCTGCACCCCATTCCTGTCCCCATGGACAACCACTAATTTGTCTTTCATTTCTAAAATTCTGTCATTTCATAAATGTTATATACAAGGAATCATGGCAACCTTTTGGAACTGACTCTTTTCACTCAGCATAATTATCTAAAACTTCATCCAAGTTGTTGTGTGTATCAGTAGTTTGGTGTTTTTTTATTGCTTAGTAGTACCCGATGATATATATGTGATACAGTTTGTTTAACCATTCACCCATTTAAGGACAGCTCGGCTGTGTCCAGTTTTTGGGTATTGGATAACTCCAGTGAACATTCAGGTATAGATTTCGCATGACAATAAATTTTTATTTCTCTGGGACAAATGTCCAAGATTGCAATTGCTGGGTCATATGCTCATTGCATATTTAATTTTATTTTAAAAACCAGCCACACTGTTTTCCAGAGTGACCGTACCTTTATACATTGCCAACAAAAAGGATTCAGTTTTCCTGCATCCTTACCAGCATTTGGTGGTGTCACACTTTTCTACTTAAGCCATTGTGGCAGGTATGAAGTAATGTAATCATTGTGGTTTTAATTTGCATTTCTCAAATAGATAATGATGATGCTAAATATCTTCTGATGGGATTATTTTCCATTTGTACATCTTCAGCAAAATATCTGTTTATATCTTTTGCTCATTTTCTTAATTGGATTGTTTAGTTTTTTAATGATTGAGTTTTGAGAGTTCTCTATATAATCTAGATTCAAGTCTTTTGGGGATACAGAGTTTTATTTCTTCCTTTCCAATTTGTATGCCTTTTATTTCTTTTCATTGCCTAATTGCAGTGGCTACAACTTCCAGCACTATGTTGAATAAGAGAGATGAGAGTGGACATCCTTGCGTTGTTTCCAATCATAGGGTAAAAGCGTTCAGTCTTTCACAATGAAGTACAATGTTAGCTGCAGGTTGCTTGTAGGTGTTTTTGTCAAGTTGAGGTAATTCTCCTCTGTAGTGGGTTGCATTGTGTCCCCCAAAAGATAAGTCCAATTTCTAACCTCCAGTATCTGTGAATGTAATACATAGATACTGTGTATGTAATACAGTGTACGTAGATACTGGATGTAATACACAGTATCTGTGTATTACATTTTTAAAATTACATGTAATACTGTGTATTACAGTATCCAGTATCTGTGAATGTAAATTCTTGTTTAGAAATAGGGTGTTTGAAGATGTAATTAACGATCTTGAGATGAGATCATCTTTGATTTAGAGTGGACCCTAAATTCAATGACTGCTGTCCTTACAAGAAAATTGAGAAGGGAGACTTGACACAGAGACACACAAAGGGAAATGCTCTGTGAAGACCGAAGCAGAGATTGGAACTATGCATCTACAGTCCAAAGAATACCGAGAATTGCCAGCAGCCATCTAGGAGAGACTTATGGCATGAATTCTCCTTCAGAGACCTCAGAAGAAACCAACAGTTTGATTTAAAACATTTGGCCTCTAGAACTGTGAGATAATTAATTTCTCTTACTTTAAGCCACCCAGTTTGTGGCAATTTGTTACAGCAGCTCTGGGAAACGAATACACCCTCTAAGTTGCTGAGTTTTAATGATGAATGGGTATTGGATTTTTTTCAAATGCTTTATCTGCATTAGTTGATATGATCATATTTTTTTTTCTTTAGTCTGTTGATATGGTGGATTACACTGAATGCTTTTTGAATGTTGAACCAGCCTTACAAACCTGAAATAAATCCCATTTGGTCATGGTGTATAATTCTTTTCATACATTGTTGGATTCAATTTGCTAGTGTTTTGCTAAGGATTTTTGCGTCAAGGTTCATGAGAGAGATATTGGTCTGTAGTTTTCTATTTTTGTACTGTTTTTGTCTGGTTTTGGTATCAGGGTAATACTGGCCTCATAAAATGAGATGGAAGTGTTCCTCCTCATCTATTTTTTGGAAGAGAATGTGTAAAATTGATCTTAATTATTCTTTGAATCTTTGCTAGGATTATTTGCTAAAGCTATCTAGACCTGAAGATTTCTATTATAGGAGTTTTTAAAATTATGAATTCAATTTCTTTAATGGTTATAGAGCTATTGAGATTATCTATTTCGTATTGGATGAGTTCTAGTGGTTTGCTGTTTTGGAGAAATTGGCCACTTTTTTCTAAGTTGTCAAATGTATGAATGTAAGGTTGTTCATAATATTCTCATTAATGACTGCAGGATCTACAGTGATATTCCATATTTCATTTCTGATATTAGTGATTTGGGTCTTAACTCTTTTTATTAGTCTTGCTAGAAGTTTGCCAGTTTTACTGATTTTTTTTTTCAAAAAAGCAAATTTTTTTCATCATTGATTTTTCTCTATAGTTTTTCTATTTCAAGTTCATTGATTTCAGCTCTTTAGTATTCCCTTCCTTCTGCTCACTTTGGTTTATTTTGGTCTCCTTTTACAGATCCTTGATGTAGAAATTTAGATTACTGACTTAAGACCTTTCTCTATTTCCAATGTAAGCATTTCGTGTTATAAATTTCTCTCTAGAATTGCTTTAGTTACATGGTACATATTTCAAAAGGTTGTGTTTTCATTTTCATTGAGTTCTATGTATTTTTTAAAAATTCATTTTGAGATTTTCTCTCTGATCCATTGATTATTTAAAAGAACGTTGTTTAATTTCCATGTGTTTAGATATTTTTCTGTTACTGATTTCTGGTTTAATTGCATTGTGGCCAGAGAATATACTCTGTATGATTTCAATTATTTTAAATTTGTTTAAGTTTTTTTTTTATGACCAAGCACATGATCTATCTCAGTGAATGTTCTGTAGGTGTCTTTAAAAAGTGTGTTCTGCTTTTGTTGGGTGGAGTGTTCTATACATAGAGATATAATTTAAAACCACTATGAATAAATCAATATAAAATCATAAAAATATTCAATTAGATTCTGAGTTGATTGTCTTTTTCAGATCTTCCATGTATTTACTGATGTTCTGTCTAGTAGATTTATCAGTTTCTGAGAGGGGGTATTGAAGTTCCCAGCTATAATTGAGGATTTGTCTCTTTCTTGTTTTAGCTTGATCAGTTTTTGTTCATGAATTTTGAGACTTAGTTGTTTGGTGTGTACCCATTAAAGATCATTATATCCTCCTGCTGGGTTGATCCTTTTATCATTAGGTAATGTCTCTCTTTATCTCTTTTAACTTTCTTTGCTCTGAAGTCTACTTTATCAGATATTAATGACGTTTCTCCAGATTTTTAAAATATTAATACTTATATGGTATGCCTTTTTCTATATTTTACTTGCAATCTTCCTATGTCATCAACTTTAATGTGAGTTTCTTGTGAATAGCATATACAGTAGTTCCCCCTTATTCCAGGGAGATACATTCTAAGACTCCCAGTGCATGCCTGAAACCACGTCTAGTACTGAACCCTATGCATACTATGTTTTTTTTCCTATATACACATACTTACGATAAAGTTTAATTTATAAATTAGGCACTGTAAGAGATTAACAATAATAACTACTAATAAATAGAACAATTATACCAATATACTGGAATAAAAATTATGTGATTGTGTTCACACATTCACACTCTTTCTCCCAAAATACCTTATTGTACTGTACCATGGGTTTCTGAAACCTCAGAAAGTAAAACCACAGATAAGAGGGGACTACTGTAGTTGTATTCACATCTAATATAATTATTTAATGTAATTATTGACACATTAATTCTTGTTTGCTATTTTATTATTAGTTTTTTGTTTGTTTCCTTTAGTTCTTATTCTTCTGTTTCCCTTTTCTTGCCTTTCTGGCAGTTACTTGAGCATTTTTTATGATTCCATTTTGACTTATTTAGTGCTTTAAAATATATATCTTCGTAGAATTTTCCTGGTGGTTTATCTGGATATTCAATATTCATATATGAGTCATAACAGTCTACTGATATCAATATTTTACCACTTTGATTGAAGTATATAAACCTTAGTTCCATTTAGCTTCCTTTCCCTTGCCCACTTTTAAATATCATAGTCTAGAGTACAAAATGGTGTTATAATTTTTGTTTCAATCATCAAATATGTCTTATAGAACTCATGAGTTAAAAGATAGTCTATTTTATGTACTTACATTTCTGCTCTTTCTGTTGTTCTTTCATCCTTCCTGATTGCCCTTTTATCATTTACTTTCTGTTTGAAGAAATTCCTTTAGCTATTTTTTAACAGTATGTATACTATCAACAAATCTTTTTGTTTACCTTCAACTGATAATTTAATTATTTCCTCTTAATACCTGAAAGATAGTTTCACCAGACATGGATTCTATTTTTTGTCATCTCTGCCCTTCTATTGAGTCCATCTGCAAGTTTTTCATTTTTGTTATTTTATTTATCAGTTCTATAATTTATATTTGTTTTTTCAGGGGGGAGGGAACAACCAAGCCAGTTTTATTCAAAAAGAATTCCAAGGGAAAAAGAAAAGAAAATTGAGAATGAACCTATAGATTAAAAGGGTGTTTAGAAAAATAGTAGACAATTGCGAAGTCTGTATTTTTTTTAATTCTTGTTTTTAACTTTATTTTTAATTAAAAATGATTGCATGTATTTTATGGGCTACAATGTGATATTTTAATATATGTATACACTGTGGAATGATTACATCAAGCTAATTAACATATCCATCACCTCACATATTTATCCTCTTTTTTTGTTTTTTGTTTTGTTTTGTTTTCAGACAGGGTCTCACTCTGTCACCCAGGTTGGAGTGCAGTAGTGTGATACCGGCTTACTGCAACCTCTGCCTCCGGCTTAAGAAATTCTCTCATCTCAGCATCCCGAGTAGCTGGGACCACAGGTGTGTGCCACCATGCGTGGCTTTTTTTTTTTTTTTTTTTTTTTGTATTTTTGGTAGAGATGGGGTTTCACCACATTGCTGAGGCTGTTCTTGAACTCCTGGGCTCAAGTGGTCCCCCTGCCTTGGTCTCCCAAATTGCTGGAATTACAGATGTGAATCACCACAACATTTAAAATCTATTCTTTATTTGAATAGGTTTTTGGGGAATAGGGTGGTGTTTGGTTACATGGATAAGTTCTTTAGTGGCGATTTCTGAGATTTTGGTGCATCCATTACCCAAGCAGTATACACTATACCCCATGTGTAGACTGAAATCTTATTCTTTTTAGCAGTTTTGAAATGCACAATATATTATTAACTATGGTCAGCTTGCTGCACAATAGGTCTTAAAAACATTCCTCTTGTGTAACTGGAACTTTGTACCCTTTTTGTCAACTTCTCCCCCATTCCCCACTCCCTCCAAGCCACAGTCCCTGATAACAATTCTACTCTAATTCTGAGTACAACTGTTTTAGATCTCACATATAAGTGAGATTATGTGGTGTTTGTCTTTCTGTGTCTGGCTTGCTTCGCTTAGCATAATGTCTCCCGGGTTCATCCATGCTGTAGCAAATGACAGAATTTCCTTCTTTCTTATATTTTTATAACTTCTTTTTCTTTTCTGCAAGTTTCCTTTATTTTTTTACTTGTTTTAAGATAATGTTAATTGATTTTTGAAGCATTTTTATGATGGCTACTTTGAAATCCTTGTCAGATAAGTCTAACATCCGATTCATCTCAATGTTGGCAATAGTTGCCTTTTCTCAGTCAAATTGTGATTTACTTGATTCTGGTATGACAGATGATTTTTGATTGAACATTTTGTCTGCTTTGTTAAGAAACTCTTATTTGCATTTTTTTTTTATTTTTGCAGTCAATCACGTTATTTATGCTTCTCACACGCAGGTGTTGGCTTACTTTTGTGGTCTGTTGTTCTAACAGCAGTTAATTTTCAGTATTGTTTTGCTCTGTTTGGCTTATCTGTTATCACTGAAGCTGACATTTGTCCCAGATCATATCGCCTGAAGGAGCAGAAAGGTTTCCCTAGGTCAGGCGTGTCTCTCAGTGGTGGTAGGTATGCTGAGACATTTCTACTGGCACTCTGCACTTTTGCTGTCTCTATGGGTAGGCAAGGATAGTCATATACCCACCGAGACAGAGTCCTCTTAGACTGGGCCACTTACCATCACTTTATGCCACTTGTCTGTTCTACCTTCCCACCTGGATATCTCTAGGTGGAAGTGGGGCATCTCAGGCCCAGGGAGAAGGCAAATGCTTCTTTGTCCACTGTTGTTGGTGGGGTTTCTGAAGATCCCCCGCTTACCTATGGTGTTGGGCCCACCTGATGTTGTCAGAGGGACTCTGAGGGAGGAGTAAGCTTACCTGGGCTGCCCTCTGTTGTTAGGTTGCGTATCAGAAATTGCCGAGACTAGGTCCCTTTCATCTGCTGGGTAGGAAACATGGGATACCCTTGCTCTTTGTTTTTCCCCTGGGTCCCAACCAGTTTGCCTTCTTTTACCACCTTTCAGAGTTTTCCCCTGGTTGTCTTTTGCATTATCTCCAGGGTTTATACTTGTGCTTAGCAGGGAGGAACAATGAAAACAGGTCTGTACCACATGTCCAGACCAGAAATCTCTTCAATTTCTAAGAGTGCAAAATGGTCCTGAGACCACAAATTTTGAGAACTGTTGGCTTTACAGAAAGGTGTGAGTAATTGAGCTTCCCATAGGATTTGGAGGACCACTGAGGGCTTCCTACCCAAATCCAGCCTGCCACTACACTAAAATTCTCAGTTCTTATATGAGCACTTTCCAAAGGGCTATTTTAGGTGATGGCACTTTGGGGAGCACTATAGAGTCACTGGCTCATCTGATTAAATGGTTATCCATTGCAATGTCAAAGACTATAAAGCTTCTCAAGGAAGGGACATAGGATTGGCAAGGCAAGCACTGGAGAGAGAAAGAAGTTCAAGCGATGCTCTCTATGCTGCCCTAGCTGCCTGCAGGGTCATAGAGGGCGGTGGAGAGTTGGGAGTGGGAAGAGGAAGATACAGAAATTATGAGAGACCCAGAGGAAATTGCACGGAGGGACAAATATCCTGTCCATCTTCCCAATTTTGTATACCCAAAGACTTATTTCACATTTTTCTTACTTAATGATAGCAGTCAGATAAAAAGACTGTAAAGGATTTACAAACATTTTTAAAAAGTAAAAGAAAAGCAAACCATTTTCACTCATTACTCTTTGTTTTCTTGGATTCAATACCTGTGTTCTCTGTCACAGCCAGGCCACCTGGTCCAGCTGTTTGCCTGCGAGAAGCTGACTGTTTACATGGCAACCAATGTATTGATAAATTAAGGAAAGTGCCTGAATGCAGACACAAATGCAGCACTTTCCATCTCCATATAGTTTCCCTCTTCCCAATATTCTCTACCCCATGCTTTCCTGGTTTCCATAATGCCTCCTCCAAAAGGAAATTGGCTTTCAGAAAGCAGCTAATCTTTCCAACAAAAACTTCATTGGAGAAAGATGGTTCCCTCCCCACCCTCAAGGAGCCATTTAATTTCTCCTGGAAGTTAGCCACATTTCTGGCTGTGTTTAAATGATGACTTCCAAATGTCTTTAAATTGTCCAAAATAGAAAATGAGAAAACTAGGGATTTGGTAGCCCTTAACGATCCCCAAACCTATTCCCTAAAAACAGAGATTTTACAGATATCATTTGCCCATAATTTTTGTTCTCTAGTATGGGACCCAGTATCTGTTATGAGATTGGCTAAGGGTGAGAATTTATTAACAGGTAAGGCAAAACAAACAAATAAAAACCCCACAAACCTCCTTTGGAGGCCACTCTTAGAAAAGTACTTGATGCCACAGTACGCGCAGTAGTCACGCAAGTCAAGCTATGGAATAGGCTGTGGAACCTAGCAACAAATACCAGTTGAGCACCTGCTTTGTGCCACAAAGAGTGCTAAACACTTGGGGGAAACGGTAATGAACACGACAGACACAATCTGTGCCATGTCAGTGTAGCAGGAAGCCATTTATAGCACAGACCAGAATGGAGGTGAAAGAAAATCAAGGATTTGGGAGATATAAATCTGATTCAAACATTTCTAACATTTTAAATATAGAAGATATATAAATCTGCAAAAGTTTAATGATATCACCTTGGAATTAGGATGGTAATTTCAAATTTTAAAGTGAGACAGTATTTTTTTTAGATACTACACATTGTCCTGTAAATAAGTAACAATTGCCAAGGCAAAACCTCCAGACCATTTTATTGCCCAGATTCTCAATTCTTAGCATCACAACCAATTAAATTCTGAAGAAAAGATGGTTTTCAGACATTATCCAACCAAGATATAGTGATGATACACTTCAGAGCTAAAAGCTGTGTATTTCCAGATAAGCCTTTTTAAAATGTCACATCATTCAATTAGTGCACATTACTTAAAACCTCTGAGCTCATCCTTACAGTGCTGTCCAACAGAACTTTCTGTGATGATGGAAATGTTCTATCTCTGCTCCATCCAATTCAGTATCCCACACAGATTTATTGAACACCTGAAATGTGGCTAGAGAAACTGAGGAACTGACTTTACAATTTTCATTAATCTGAATTAGTTTAAATTTCAATAGCCACATGTGGACAATGGACAGTGCAAATTTAGTCCTAAACTGGAGGTGATTCTGTGAGTGTCAGGGAAAAAAGTTCCCTTCCTTTGGATTAAGTCAGTCTAAGTTGAGAAATCATTTAAAAATTGAATAAGTCAGAAAAATCTCTACATTAACAGGACTGTGAATAAATAGCAAAGTAAAGATTAGTATCTGATTTAAACAAAACCCAAGAACGCAATGTCCCTCTCTGACCTGACCAAACTAAAAAACAAAACAAAACAAAAAGGCATATGTGGTTGAAATTGTGTAACCTCTTTTAAAAACCATTGCTTATTATTCAAGAAAAATAATCCAAGGTGTACACACTTAAATTAATCAACATTTTAAAATATTTTTAAATGTCTTCTGTTCTAGTAGTGATTGTTCATTCATTTATTTAATGCCTGCAATGTGGAAAGCATTTTGTTTATAGGATTATTATTCTCCTAATATACTAAGCAAAATATCCCCCAAATAGCCTCATTTAATCTGTTGCATTTGAAGTGATTTAATTTCCAGCAACTTCATATATAATTGCTTCATTTTGAGTTAGGAAATAATATAATCAAATGATCACTCACTTTTTTGGATTTGACTGGAAACTCCAAGTTCAAATATATTACTGCTTTAAAATGCATAGCATATACCTCCAGAAAATGAAACCCACATTAACATATCTTTCTAAGAGGTGACTAATACATATTACAAGTACCTAAAATGATATGCATAAAAATTTTGTAGTAAAAACAGTTTGATTAAAACTCATTTTCTTGAATTAGAATTTAACCTAAGAATTCCTAAGAAGTCATTTAAAATATTTTGATTTAATCAAAATCTGTCCTGTTTAGTTATACCAAAATCGATTTTAATTATGTATATGAAAATCATGTCTGAATGTTTGGAATCTGGGAAAGTAATTCATTCTTTCAACAAATATTTACTATGCAACCACTATGTGTTAGGCACCATGCTTAACGCCAAAAAGTGACATTCTCTCCAAAACAAGTCCAGGAAGAACATCAAATTGCACATTGAAGGAAACATTATTGGTTGTCCAGATCAACTGCTGAACACTGCTAATGATAGGTGTAAATTACTAAAGTGATCCTTTCTCTGACTTCAATACATATGTAAGCACAGAAAACGACAATATATCATACCACAATTTGCTGTACTGAGACTATCATATTTTGCTTTGGGCCAACAAGATAATACATGTATAGGTATACAGTGTACACTATATACCAACAAAACCGGTTGTATAGTAACTTAAGAAAAACACTCCGAAGTATTTACTGGTCACTTTGATTGGGACTTGTTCTAAAAGTCCCAATCCAGTAAGATCCTGACATCATACTAAATAATTTTTTAAACAATAAAAAAGTATACAAGGAGTAAACCCAATTTTTAAAATGTAATATATACACCTGAAAAGAATGACAATTCACCCAAATCTGAGTGGTAAAATTGCAGATGATTTTTATTGTATTTTAAATTTCCATATTTTCCAACCTTTCTATAATGATCGTACATTACATTTATAATCAGTAAAAATTACATGTATGTTATGTACAGTAAGCACACAAACAAATTGTTCTTACAACCTTTCCAAACCCTGTGTCTAGTATGGGCCAGGTCAAGGTCTCTCATAGGGAAGCAGGTATGATCTTAGAGGGCTGACGCAGAAGGCCCAGGTGTCAACCCAACTGGCTAATGACTGGAAACCCTTTAAGAAGAGACAAAAACTTTCATATCTAAAGTTAAATTTAAATGAATATTCCTGAGGAGAAGGGAAAATAGAAAAACGTGTTTCCAGCTCTAGGGCCTAGTTAGGTCACTCAACAAATGCAGTACTGCCTTCTGGTGATATTTGATTCCATAAAACATCTATGCTTAAACATTTAGTAATGAACATTTAAAGAACTATTTCTAAACATGAGATCATTTTGAAAAGTAACACTTTTTTCTAATTACAAAAATAGCATAATGTTCTTTGTAGAAAACCCAGGAAGTATGAAAAGCTGGAGAATAAAATTAAAATCATCTATAATCCCATCACCCAGAGGCTACCACCAAGAGCACTTTAGTATGTAACCTTCTAGTAACTTATTCTAGGCATGTGTGTGTGTCCTGCTTTTTCACTTAATATTATATCCTAGGCATTTTCTTATGTCATTAAATATGCCTAGTAAACCTCAATCTAACGACTGCCTAATATTACTAATGGTTTAAAAATCCTGTTTTGGGGCCAGGTGTAGTGGCTCACGCCTGTAATCCCAGCACTTTGGGAGGCCAAGACGGGCGGATCATGAGGTCAGGAGATCAAGACCATCCTAGCTAACATGGTGAAACCCCATCTCTACTATAAACACAAAAAAATAGCCAGGCATGGTGGCACACACCTGTAGTCCCAGCTATTCAGGAGGCTGAGTCAGGAGACTTGCTTGGACCCAGGAGGCAGAGGTTGCAGTGAGCCAAGATCACACCACTGCACTCCAGCCTGGGCAACAGAGCAAGACTCTATCTCAAAAAAAAAAAAATCCTGTTTTGGATAAACAATATTATTGCATTTACTATGGACCTAACATCACAAGAACAGATGCAAAATATATCTGATATTTTAAAAAACTAGCCAAGGGATTTTCGGAATTGGTGATCTCTCTGAGATATAACTAACATCAGTATTTTGATTCCAAAATTGATTTTCTTCTATTCAGGCTCCTAAAATCACCCATATTGTGCACCATAACTCACTCACATATTTTCCAAAATACAGTCTTAGGATTGGAAAACCACAACTCCCTAAGAAATATTAGCCAGTAAAGCACTTGGTAAATTTATTTTCTTCCCACGTGTAAGCCAGGGCAGGCCCTCCAACCCAGGCTCTGCCTGATGGAACAAGGCAAGTCAACCACTGAGCTTAAAGGAAACACTAAAGTAAGTAAAACAGAGACAAAATTATCCCTAGCACAAACTTTGGTTTCTGAGTAAATTCATTTGTTCATCTTTCAAACTAAGTAAAGAAATAAACTACTATTTTTTCTGAGAAAATTTTCATTCAGAAGCTCCATAAAACAATTGTATTACGGGCTTGCCCTCCTAAAATATCAGCATGGCATATGTTTGCTAAGCAAGAGTTCTGAAAATTATTTCACCCAGCATACAATTCACAATTCATTCGAAGTGCAGGAGAGGAAAATTCTATGTAAAAATATGTAATTTTTGTTTAAATTATCTTAACGAAATTATGGAAATTTCGCTTCCAATTATCTTTGGTGGTTCGGAGATCCTTTCCTTACCTGTAAGGCAGCTTAGGACCAGAAAGACCTTCCAAAATGCGAACACCATTGTGTGGAGGTTAGTTGAGAGAAGCAGGTGCCAGTAGCTTGCCTGGACTAGGCTGAGCCTCAAACTGGCTTCTTCAATCACAGCAAGGTTTGCCAGGCTTATCTGCTGGGCATCGCCAAGCAAATATGCCTCTTTTGGCTTACTTACTGTGTATAGACCTTTCTTAGAACAGATTTGTGTTACTTTGAAACACTTTTCATGGGGCGTGTTTCCTTGATATACTTGCTGCTGTGTTAATAATAAACCCACGCATTTAAATTATTCAAGCTCCTTGTACACAGATTCTCTAAGTCTCATTGTTTAAAATTAATCTTACTAAAAAGTTGTACTTGGGCTGAGGGATACGGTTGAAAGAGAGTCTATGCAAATAAAAGCTGACAGGGCTAATTAATTTCAAATATTTCCATGAGTTTAAGAGCATTGATTCACTAACCTCCTTTTACAAATTAAGTTAGTAAATTGGTACTAGGTTTCCTGTGGAGATGGGGTTCACAGGAAGGGCACAGGGGTTATGAAGCTAAAAACTATTCATTTCTGTGTGAACAAACTCCGGACATGTTACTCTTTTTTGAACCACTGGCAATTGTCACTACCCTCCACCAAATCTAGCAATAGAATGAATTACAGTATTGTCTCTCGGGTTAGAAACCTTATAGCACGTATTTGCTAACCTAATTTTGCAAAATTAAGTTAGTGAATACAGGCTTAAAGACCTCCATTGGAGAAGTCTGAATTTTTGCAGAATTAAGTTACTCAATAGATGCTATAGGGTTTCCTTAGAAATGGAGGTTCACCAGGAGGGCATGGGAGACTCCACAGGTAAGGAAGTTTCATGGGAACATGAACTTTACTAATAGTATTTCTCTTATGCTTAAGTTACCCGGAGAAACCTAAGGACTTTCTCTGGCTCTTCCCATGTTATTTATAAGTCCTATCATTTCCAACTCAATAGCAATTCTCAGATGTGTTCTTTCTCCAATCTGCTGCTTCCCTCTTGGTCCAGGTACTCAGCTCTTCACTCCTGGCCTATCATAGCAGCTTCCTAAGTGGTCTCCCTGACTTCTTCCACCTTCATCCTGTGTGCCAGCTGCAGGCCAATGTTCCAGCCCTAATGAAACATTTCCAATAACACCATATATGGACTCTTTCATCAAATCCCAAGTCCTTAATATGGATTCCCATTCTTCCAAGATCTGATCCTCATCTCATCTGAACTTTAGCCACATTAAATCATGCCCCTGAAAAAATATGCCAAGATTTATTGCCTCAGTGTTCAGTCACCTGAAATGTGTACAAGTTTCAAGTTGTATGTTTTATGAACTTCAATTTACAGGAAATGTTTGACCCCATCTTACTTTAGCCATGCCAATGTCCCACTGCTTCTTAGAAAGCAATTTTGCTTCCATCAGGCCTGATTCCTCCTCGCAGCTTATCCTGTCCATGCTCATGTCTGATGCCAAACGTTGGCTCCAGGTGACTTCTATCACTATTTAGTATTTTCTCTTTTCTCCTCTTACTATCCAAGGATATTCTTAGCATAAATCAGTCATACTGTCCTATGTGAGAATTCTAATGAACTGATATACCACCCCTAGCATAAATTTGCATTTCACTTAAAGCTAATATCGTACAGCTGACAATTGATTATTCTCTAGTAGTTTCCTATTTATTAACTGGTCTCCCTTAAGTCTAGTCACTGTGAATTACTCCAGGGCAGGGATCATGTCTTAAAAAGGCAGTTCCCAATTTTAAAATGAGTGTGTCCCAAAATGTAGTGATAAACTCATTGATTGGATCCAAGAACTCCTGCAGAAGCAATGTTATAATACAAGTCTCACTGTCAGA
This sequence comes from Ateles fusciceps, assembly GCA_036589455.1. Lineage (NCBI taxonomy): Eukaryota > Metazoa > Chordata > Mammalia > Primates > Atelidae > Ateles > Ateles fusciceps. Next base: position 784,745 of record JAZHEH010000885.1, read on the forward strand.
CATGTAGCACGTAATCTAGCACTGGCTTGAATTCTGTGTACTGGGCTATATAAGGCAGTGGAGGATGAGGAGGAATGGCAGGTGACAGAAAACGTACGTTCCTTTCATTTCCCAAGATAATGAGTTGTGCACAAGTCAGCATTTTCCCCCAAATAACTACTGTATGTCTCTGACATCCACCTTCCCTTCTGCCTCCTACCTTCATGGCTCCCTGGCTCCCTGGGTCCCTAGTTTGCCCTATGGGAGAGTCTCACTCCCCAGAATACCTCATGCTCCAAAATTACTTTATCCTTTTCATCCCTATTTCTCCCAGAAACACTCCCTTTCCCCTGTATATGCAGACATCAGCTCCATGTTAGGAGAAGAAAAATAATCCGTTTCATTGAACATTCCCCAACCTGTTTGTGCTATTAAAAATACAATGCTTATTTTCCTCAAATAAATCTCTGACCAGGAGGATTAGGCAATGCAATAAAGAAACATAGTTTGAGGGAGAAGATTTTGCAAAGGAGGACAACTTGTAAGGTGGGCCTCTGGATCTCCACACCACCTCTTCTCAGGCTTGGTTCTTCCTTGACTTCTAAGTCCACCAAGTCTCCAAAAGACCCACAGTTTTCACAATGTCCCCTCCCCAGAAGTAATACTGACATTTCCGGTGGTGAGGAGGTGATATGGGGAAAGAAACTTGTAAGTCTGGCATTTGTAAGCCAGAGGCTTCCTGTGTTTCCTTCCATACCCCGTAGGTGATTATAGTAGAGTGACCATTGATCCTTAAAACTAGGACACTTTTGAGAGTGAAAGGGGCACTATTAGCAATTACATGGGAAAGACAGCAAAAATGGTAACAGTGTCAGACAAACCTGGGGTGTCTCGTCACCTACCCACAGGGGATTACAAAGCACAAAGTAGGTGCCAAGTAAGAGCTTGCTAATTAATTTAATATCTCCAAGTTGTTTGGCCCTAAGATGAGTGCAGCAGAGGGTATGATTTAAGGATATTGCCCAAACCCATCTGCACCAAAATCTCGTGCAAACACAAAACACTCCAGAATAATTAGTAAGATATCTACACTGTTGCTATGTAAGACCTAACCAGGACAGGAAGAATTCTGTTACAACAAATTCTAAAAGAGACTTTAAATTCTCTGCTTGAACCTGAATTTTGATGTTATGAACTATTGCTTTAAAAAGTGGGCCATTAATTAGGATGTGAAATATTAAATATCCTTTGCATTTTACAGAGCTTTATAATTTTCAAACCAATTTTACATTTTATCTTTGCAACTTTCCAATACAATAAATAAGTCGGCTATTACCTACATTTTTCTATATAAGAAAACTGAGGCTCAAAAATGCTGTCTTTCCCAAGGTCACCATAGCATGCATTAGAAGCTGTTCCTATCACACCACAGAGGCACAGTGTGATTATAATGTAACAAATATGCTACCGACCCCAGGATTATTCCTTGGGAACTTTCAGAAATATGTGGTATCTGATTTCTCCCTCAATTTTTAACTTAAAAATTACAAAAGTAATACATTTTGATAGTAAATGGATTTCAAAGGACAAAGAAGGATACAGAAGAAAAAAGTCCCATGCATTCACTCACACATGTAATCCCTTACCCAGGCTCAAAAGCAACAGGAGTTTAGCATTTTTCTCAGACCTTTTTCTATGCATATACACATGCACAGACACACACACAGAGGAGGTTTTTTTTAAACATAAAGATGATCATACTATAGATACTTCCCCTCTCACTTTGTTCTGGCCATACTGCTCTCCTTGTTGAATCTTCAACTAGCCCGGCACATGCCCACTTTTAAAAAGGCATTTATGACTGCATATTATTCCAAAGTGTATACGTGCCACATTTTATCTAGCTTATTATTGATGGGCATTTGGGTTGGTTCCAAGTCTTTGCTATTGTAAATAATGCCGTAATAAACATACGTGTGCATGTGTCTTTATAGTAGAATGTTTTATAATCCTTCGGGTATATACCCAGTAATGGGATTGCTGAGTCAAATGGTATTTCTGGTTCTAGATCCTTAAGGAATCACCACACTGTCTTCCACAAGGAGATCATGTCCTTTGCAGAGACATGGATGAAGCTGGAAGCCATCATTCTCAGAAAACTAACATGGGAACAGAAAACCAAACACTGTATGTTCTCACTCATAAGTAGGAGTTTAACAATGAGAACCCCTTGGGAAAACACAGTATCACTGAGTCTTTGTTACTTTTTCCAACTACCTGTCACGCATCTCCTCTCAGAGGGCCCCCTGGCACTTCAAATTCCACCTCACACATCACTCTCTCTCCCCAAACCTGCAAACCTGTGCCACTTTCCAACCACTGTTGCTGGTGTCCTCATTATAATAACCCTTCACTGCAGTATTCTTTGACTAGTACTTTTATTCATTCGCCATTCCACCAGTATCATTTCCTACTGAGGATAGATCTGAAACTTCTCTTCAGTCCGTCTCCTTTCCGTCTCATCTGCCACACTGCCACACTTCAGCCCCTGTTATCTCTCATTTAGACAGTTGTGGTAGGCTCTGGACCATCTCCTGGCCTCCAAACTTCCTACTTTTCATTCATCCTTTATAATCCTGCCAGATTATTCATTTTCCTAAAGTCAAATCTTATCCTTATACTAAAAAATCATCCATGACTCCTCATCATCCTTTTCCTTAGACATAAACATTTTAATCGAGCATTTAACTGGTACCCAATCGGCCTTTCTCGTCTATTTTCTGCTATTTGTAACAACACAAGAAAATGTCCGAGCTGGCAGAAGTCTTAAAAGTGATCTCCAGACAAAACTGAATACTCTCTGTTACCTGAATGTATCCTCACTTTTCCACCCTTGTGCCTTCATATAGGCGATTCCATTCCCTTCTCCTAGATTACTCACCCCACTAAGTCTAATTGTCAAAAATTCTACTCATTCCGGGAGCCTCACCACAATTGTTCACTCTTCCATGGATTGTCTACTGATCCCTACAGGATGTGATCTCACATTTACAGCACAATTTAATACCCCTCACACAGCACTTAGAGTAAGCTGGGCACAGTGTCATGTGCCTGTAGTCCCAGCTACTCGGGAGGCTGGGGCAGAAAGACAACTGAAGCCCAGTTTGAGGTTACCGTGCACAACACACTGAAACCCCCATCTCTAAAAAAGCAGGTGAATGTATGTCCTAGCTGTTCATGTACTGGCCCTCTTTGTGGCTCTAAGACAGCAAGCTTTTAAGGAGGATAGGGACTGGGTTTTAGTGATTTTACATGCACACATGCACATGTGCTTGTTTTGGGCCAGGTATTGTGCTAAGTTATTTATACGCTTTACCTCATTGAATCATCTCAACAGCCTTATGAAGTAGATAGTTTCAACTCCATTTTTTAGGTGAGACAGGTGAAACATAGGGAAATTAAACAACTTGCAGAAATCTCATACATAACAAAAGGTAGACTCAGGACTCATATTCTCATCCCTCTCAACTCACCTCAGATATTCCCATTATGTAGCCCATATCCTATTTCACACATGCAGTTAGGTAGTGTTCTCTTCTCTTCAGTGGATGACACCTACTGGCTCCCTCTCCCTGTTCTTTATTGCATATGTCTAGTGAGTAGCTATTTTAATCTTGCTTTCCCACTTCCCAGTTGCAAAATGGCTGCTGGTCGTCCTCCTCACAAATATGGCTGTGGTTGATCAAGGCTTCACTTCCCAGTAGCCACCTTATTTCTGAAACTGAGGCTCAGAAAGGAATTTTCAGAAGATCACATAAACACCAGGGCCAGGACCTCAGCCCAAGTCAGTGGGGTCCAGAGCATGTGCTCTTAACTTATGGTTAACTTACTGTGGCTTTAAGGGCCTGGCCTGGTATTGGCACATAAAAAGTATTTAAGAGATGTTTGGTGGATTCACTTTTTCAAGTTCATGATCTCTCAAAGTGACTATTTGGAGGGGTGACCCTCATTTGGATGTGCATAACCTGGCATATTTGTTGAAAAACAAACCCCAAATCATATAATCATCACCATCAATAACAACAACAAATTTTCTTATTCCATATTAAGACTGAGTTACTTTAAAAACAATAAAAGAAGAGGAAGCAGCACATAATTCTGCAGCTCTCTAAATGAAGAAGTTGGGAGTCTCAGACTAGGGACTCTCACAGTAAGAGAAACTCAAGTGAGTTCTTTGATGTTGTTATGCAGTGAAAGTCCCTCTTCTCCCTGCCATCCCCATGCGTAAGGACAGGAATATTTCTCAGTGATGAACATAGTGTGACCACACAGTCCCTAAACATGCCCTCTGGACACCTTCCTGGGAGTCCTCCGGAGGCCTCCAGAAAAGTGCCAGATGTGGGTCTCAGTAAGACCGTGGAGCAGGGGAATTTCAAAGGTGTATTTAAGGAGGGCCATGGCGGTTCCTGTCATCTTGAATTTGGAATGTCTTTGTTTCCTGTTTTAGAGGGAAGAACCATGCAGAAAGTTCTCTTTTGCAAGTCGTGTTTTAACAATAAGTATGAGTCAGCTTGTGTTGAGTAGCCTGGGATTGCTTACCTAGTGATAGAAGGGAGGCTGGAGACGGTTAGTACCAGGAACTCTATGTTAACCGATAGTGTGAATCAACGTACTATGTACATTAAACTGTTTGGGGAAGGCTACTCCTAGGCAATTTGTGTTGACGCATTGTACAAACACATGTCAGAGACTGCCTGGAAAAAATCACATGCATGTGCAGTTGCACCTTTCCCAACCCCTATTCGACACAAAGAGGTACTAGACCCTTCAATTCCTTCAATTCTGAAGAGGTTAAGCTTGACTGGAGCCACAAAAATACCACAGTCTATTTCTATGATGGCAGTGTCCTGTCTTTTTCAACCGGTACTATCCAACACTTCTTAAAAATGCCCATACCTGAGTGAAATTAACCCTAAAAAACAGATATCCTTTTGAAGTCAAGAAACTGAAGCATTTCACAGATACCCAAGCTGATTAATGGTACCTGTGACATGCTGATAAGAGCTATCAAATGCTGATGACATACTAGATGACAGTAAGGCCCTGGCTGAAGCATTTCTTATGTATTATGCTTCACAGTAATCATACAAAGGAAGTATTAGTTATACTCCTCATTTTACAGATGAAGAAAATGAAGTTCAGAGAGGTAAATGAACCCCATCTCTATTAAAACTACAAAAATTAGCTGGACGTGGTGGCAGGCACCTGTACTCCCAGATACTCAGGAGGCTGAGGCAGAGAATTGCTTGAGCCTGGGAAGTGGGGGTTGCAGTGAGCCAAGATCACACCACTGCACTCTAGCCTGGACAACAGAGCAAGACTCCATCAAAAAAAAAAAAAAAAAAAAAGAATTGTTAAGATGGGAGTTAGGCATGAAGGGCTGTAGAAAGTAGAGACAAAAGCAGGAGAAAATGACAAAAGTGGCAAATTCTGTTTTATTTGGTTTAAATCAGAGGAAGCAAACAAAAGGTCTGGAAGTTTTTTTTTTTTAATTGTTGTTCATTTGTCTGTTTGGTTTTAGTCCTGTACAGTGTTTTGCACATGTTTTGTTTCTGCTGTCTTTGGTTTTAATGAGAGGCAGCATAGCCCAGCAGTAAAGAGTATGGACTATAGAATCAGGCAGCTTGGCTTTAAACCCAGGCTCTGCCACTTACTGGCCAGGGGAACTTAGGCAAATTATTTAATTTCTATGTGCTTCATTTTCCTCATCCACAAAATAAAGTATAATAAAACTTACCTATAAGATTGTTATACAAAACTATCTAAGTTGCTATTTGTGAAGTGCTTAAAACAGTGCCTGCAGATAGTAAGTGCTCTTAATATGCTTGTGGTATAAATGCAAAAGTAATCCATTGCCAACACTGAAATGTGGGAAATTTCTAAAATCATTGTATAAAGATCTATCAAAAAAAAAGAACACCTGGTAGATGTGGCCATCCAGGCAGATGACACCATGTCAACAATTGAGTATATCAGAGCAGTGGCTGCCGCCAGCTCCCACAGTACCCTCCACCCCCTGCTGCTTGTACCTGGCCCACTTCGTGTGATCTTGTGACTCCTAGTTTAAAATCAAAGGAACATCTTGGATCCTAATATGCTATTATATTTTCAAAGAAAGCTCATAAAGGAAGCAATTTGGGTCTGGAACCCAGACCTGGCTGAGTTCACGGGATGCTCTAACTCAGAATTCAAGAGAAAATATCTGCCTTCCTCTCCTAGCCAGGGTCCCCCTGACCCGAGGTGCTGGGTCACTGGGCTGTACAAGCATCCCCATCCCCAAAACCTCCTCCACTGCCTTAAGTCTTCCTGCCCATTTCAGCCCTTCTAATGGAAGGAGGACTTAGGGCTCCCACAATCCTTTGCAGCAGCAACTCTGGGGGAAGGCCAGAGCTGAGATTAACAAAGCAAGAATGTGCAGCCTTCCTCTGAGTTGCCAGACAAATAAACTGTGTCCTCCTTTTTCTGCTTGTTTAGTGGATTCAACTGTGCCTCACAATCTAAAAAATCCACATCTGAGGAATTATTTACACAGCAGCTAGCCCTAAACCAAACCATGAGATTGACTAAGTATTTCTCCAGAGCCCTCATCTGTTAAGGCTTTTTTCAGGCTGTGAGTGTTCTAATTTCCCCCTGGCTCTTCGTGATCTGGAGCTGCTCGGGGACACTCAGTAGTGAGCTCCACATGAGCCTCCCCCAGTGGTTTTCTAACAGTCTCAGCTCCTGTGTCACTCCCCCTCTGGAGAGATGCCTTTCCTTTCTGCTCTCCAAGAGGATGACTGAGCCCCATCTGGGCAGGGCAGGCGTTCAGACCTGCTGGCTCCTAGGCATTACCCCTGGAGATGGTCTCCCACCTTTGTGGGGAATGACTAATGGCAGGAATGTCAGGACATGCAGGAGAGACATGTGGAGGGAGACGTTTAGGAGAAGAGACATTGGGGCTTCAGTCAAACCCCACTACCTGCACTGCTTTTCAATAAGCAGCCCAGCTGTGTTTACACCTGGGTGCAGCAGCACGAGGAGGGTCACAAAAGACCCACTTCCAGGATTAGAACTCAGGTGGCCCACCATGCAGAAAGCATTAAGACACAGAGGTGACCTAACAGCACTAGAACAAGTTCAGACCCTTCATTTCACAGAGCCCCAAACCTGCCCTGGATCTCACCGCTCGTAGCGACAGAGCAGACGGTAGAACATGGGTCTCCTGACACTTTTGGTGTGACTTCCGGGGAGAAGGAGAGGTGCAAAGGAGGGAAACTTGAGAATGGTTTCACACAGCAGTGTATCTGATGAATAACTGGGCGGAGGTACATAGCCTGGTCCCAGCCCCAACCAGCAGGAAACAACTTTGGCCAATTTCCATCAGTTCATGACCCTCCCAAGGCAAACAGTGCCTGGTCTCCTGTAAGAACTGTATCTGAGAACCTTGTGGGAAGGCCTCTGGGTAAGAAGAGAGCTAAGGAAGCATCTATCTGTAGGAGAAGCTGTTTTGTCTTACATATAGCTCCCTGGAACTGTTACCACTCACCCCAGCAAGGTTGAAATTTCTTACCGCATTATTCAGCAAGGGTATGTGTTCAATGGGTGGTTGGATAAATTGATGGCATATGGTCTAGTCCTCCATTGCCTCTATGACCTTATCTCCCACCACTCTCTCCTTTGCTCAGCCCTCTGTAGCCACTCTGGCCTCCTTTCTACTCCTCAAACATGCTAAAAATGCTCCCACTTCAGGGTCTTTGCATTTGCTGTTCCTTCCATTTGGTATGCTCTCCAGTTGTCTGTAGGGTTTTGCTCCCTCTCTCCCTCAAATCTTTGTTTAAGTATCACCTTCTCAGAGATCCCTTCCCCAGTTGCCCTATGCACTTGTCACCCTCAAACCCCTTGCCCTACTTTTATTTTCTCCATAGAGCATTTATCATCATCTTACATTACAGTACCTATTGTGTTTAGTGTCTTTTTACACTAAAATACGAGCTCTGTGAGGTCAGGGACTTTGTCTAGTATGTTCATTCCTGCATCCCCATCACCTAGAACAGGGCTTAGCACATAATACGTGCTCAATAAATATTTGCTGAGTAATTGGATGGTTGGATAGAAAAGCAGTGCATGTTTACATATATGAAAGTGACTTTGCAAACATATATTCATTCCATTTATTCATTTTCCAAAGAAATATTTCTTGCATTCTCTTATGTCTCAGGCTTCCCATCTAGTCTAGTGGAAAAGAAAGATGAGTTGACATGAAATGACAATACAGTAGAGGAAGTACTATCCAGGGTTTTTGGAAGCACAAGAAGAAATTGGTGAAGGCTTCTCAAAGGAGATGGCCCTTGAAGATCAGAAGATGTTAGTCAGGAAAAGAAAATTGAGGTGGGGTTGTGGAGAAGGGCACTTCAAGCAGAAGGAACAACATGTGCAAGAACAAGGCTCCTCCGGGCAACAGCTTTACTGTATTGGGCCAGAGAATGTCAGGGAAGGAGAAATATTGGTAGAAGCAAGGCTGGAAATGAAGCAGAGGCCCTAGTTTGAGAGCCTTGACTGCTGTTGTAAGTATCCAGTTAAGCCTTTAAGTCAGAGTGGCAAACTTGCCAAACGCTAAGAGATCCAATTGTACAGCATGGTGACTATACTCAATGATGACATACTTCAAAATATCATGTTGTACACAATAAATATATACAACGATATCTGTCAATTTAAACAACAACAAAACACTATACATATTTAACACACATATGTGTATAGTTTGACCTATAAAACTATTCCTTTAAATTTAGTGGCCAATATTTTAAACATTAAAGTATTTCACATAAAGATCCAGAATTCTTGCTTTTCTTGAAATACCAGAATATCACACCCCACCAGGCCCACATGGCTATGACTGCCAACATCTAAGCAGGAATTATCTCCATTAAACAGAGTTCTGGCTCTCCAGTTTGTCAAAGCTCCAAACTAGCCTTTTTCGTGATTATGTTATGGCTGATCCTCAACCTCTGGTATGGCCAGGAAGTGGCAAGGCTTGGGATTTGGGCCTTTCTCCATAAAACCCATACTCTTACCCAGTGTGCAATTAATGACTGGCATAAAATGATACTCCATAATACTGTATTTGAAGAAGGAACACGCTCATTCCATTTTCTCCTAATGAAACGTCTTCCCTCCGTTTCTACCCTGGCAAATCCTGCCCTATCTCTCAAAGCCCAGCTCAGATGCAACATCCTTCCTGATACCTTCCCTGATTTCATGCTCCCCACCCCAACAGATGTGGCTTAGGGATAGAGGACATGAAGTCAACAAAACTTGGATGCAGAGTAGTATTTGGAAGGCAAATCATTGGGATGGTTAGAGCTGGGCTGTAGGCAGAAGAAAATATCCGAGGTTTGAACTTTGGAATTTGTGTATCTGAGTGGGGAGTGAATACGTGGTGGAAGCTGAGAGACAGCTGTAAAAGAATTAAAACAAACCACAGTTTTTCCTTGCTTGAAACTTTGTCTCCTTTTATTTTATCTTCTTTCTTTTTTTTTTCCTTCCTGTGTCTCCACTCCCTGTGCCTTAACTGGCATTAAACAACTCACCAGCTTACAAAGATCACATTTGAAAGGACTGTCCTGACAGCAGCCAATGAGATTGCACCAATAATCCCGAGAAATCAGAACAATCTCCAGTCATTCCAGCTGGAAGTTTTGGAGCAGTTACAGATAAAGAAAACTGCAAGCTGGGAAAAGACCACAGTCACAGAAGAGATGAGGCGTCTCCTCTGCTTGTTCTATAAAAACCCGATCCTACTTTGGCTCAAAGAGTTACTTGACATGGAGTTGCTTGTTCCCTGATGCACATCAACTGAATAAAGCCTGTAACCTCTATTTGAGTCACTTTAAACATTTGGGTCCTTGACAATTTTGTCACTATGACTCAGACTGAGTCTGAATAGGCCCTTGAGACTACTGAGATTTCAGACAAAGACAGAAAAAACTGAAGGACCTGCCTCTCTTCTTGGAGGGCCCCATTGCATCCGATAAGTCCTGTTCCCACTCATGTGCTCCAATTTTTTGTTGTGTCAAAGAAGTTTCATGTTTTGATTCTTTGAAAATGTTAACTTATTTTCTGACTAAAGTCATTGCCTCTATTTCCTTTTGTCTTTAGGAGTTCTCTGGCCTTTCAGTTCTCCAAGAGCAGAGAATTTAGATGATGATCATAATGTAGGACCAGGTCTTTCTCCCTTCTCCTTCATTTTTTGTTATGAGCTAAGTGGTATGACCTCAAGGAAGACAATTTTTAGTTGCAGTGGTTCATTTGGGACTCTTGGGACATGTCACAACGCAAGCATTTGCATGATTCCCTAGAGCAAAAGAAAATCAGATAACGTATTTACGATAGACAGCTTTCCTTAAGCCCTAAGAGGAAGCTGAGGAAAGAAACAATTCAGAAAGATTCCAATCTGTTGAGTCTTCTTTTAAACAGCCTCAGCCAGGTTCAACATATGCAAATCAGTAAATGTAATCCATCACATAAACGGAACCAATGACAAAAACCACACGATTATCTCAATAGATGCAGAAAAGGCCTTCGACAAAATTCGACAGCACTTCATGCTAAAAACTCTCAATAAACTAGGTATTGATGGAATGTATCTCAAAATAATAAGAGCTATTTATGACAAACTCACAGCCAATATCATACTGAATGGGCAAAAACTGGAGCGTTCCTTTGAAAACTGGCACAAGACAAGGATGCCCTCTCTCACCACTCCTATTCAACATAGTATTGGAAGTTCTGGCCAGGGCAATCAGGCAAGAGAAAGAAATAAAGCATATTCAAATAGGAAAAGAGGAAGTTAAATTGTTTCTGTTTGCAGATGACATGATTGTATATTTAGAAAACCCCATTGTCTCAGCCCCAAATCTCCTTACACTGATAAGCAACTTAAGCAAAGTCTCAGGATACAAAATCAATGTGCAGAAATCACAAGCATTCCTATACACCAATAACAGACAAACAGAGAGCCAAATCATGAGCGAACTCCCATTCACAATTGCTACAAAGTGAATAAGGAGAAATAAAGATGACGGGTTGATGGGTGCAGCAATCCACCATGGCACTTGTATACCTGTGTAACAAACCTGTACGTTCTGCACATGTACCCCAGAACTTAAAGTAGATATATATATATATATATATATATATATATATATATATATATATACACACACATATAAACCTCAGCTATCTCTCTCTCCCAAGTCCTCCTCCTTTCTATCTAACTCTATTTCTGCCCCTTAGAACCTGGCCCCCCTCCTCTTCTGCTTTCTGTGCTCTGCTCTTTCTCCTCCTTTTCCCTTTTTCCCCTTCCTTTCAGCTTTTGACCTATACCTTCACCCTCTCCGGATATGCAAAAGCCATATAGAGAGGAGAAGTCTTTTAAAGGCAATTGGTGAAGGTTTGCAGTCTTCCATTGACTAAGGAAAATCCAAACCTGTCAGCAAGGGTGTGATAAATATGTTTCCAATTATAGGGACCGACAATAGAAAGCACTTTTAAGGAATACTCAGGGTTGGGCATTAACACTAACATTCCAACAACAATCTGCACATTCTTTACTAACGACCTTAACCCTGAAATATCAGATACTATTCAGAAGCATAAAACAGGCTGGAAGATCACATCCACTCATGATTTACAACACTTTGAGTTCAACAGTTTTTAGCCCAGCATTTTGTGGAAAGCACAGTAAAGAAAGAGAAAATCACACTGCAAACTTTTGTCATTACAACTTAAACAGCCTGGGGGAAATAAAAAGGCCCTCCACAATTAAAACACAGAGACACACAGACGCTTGCAGAGATTGCAGAGAAAAAGACACTGGGCCTGCAATTGTCCCGCTGTAGCAAGGAAACGAGACACTCAACTAGAGTTGCCAGATTTAGCAAATAAAAATGAAAAATATATGAATTTCAAAAAAATGAGTAATATTTTAGCATAAGTATGCCCCATGAAATGTTGAGTACACACTTATACTAAAAAAATGATTCATTTCTTATCTGATATTCAAATTTAACTTCACTTCCCATATTTTATCTGGCAACCCTACACAGGTTATTCAGTGTGAAACAAAGTAATTCTCTTTCTCCAAGGAAGGTACCCTCTAGTATCCTAAATTGCCTTTGGATCAGCAAGGAGAAATAACACTACTTATTTGTGAATGGCTATTCAAACTCATTTTTAGTAGACCCTGGAGACACACTGTCCATCATTAATTCCTTTTAGTTTTCTACCATCCTTCCTGAGAATAATAAAAAAAAAAAGCTCAGTAGTAGGACTTCACTGTTGAACATATTCACTCTCTCTCTAACACTTTGCTTATGTCTTTAAGATGCTTAACCTCTCAATATATCTTTCTCTTCTGTCTTCCACCATCCTTAACCTATTCAGATGGACCTTTTGGCTCAATGGAGAGCTACTATTAGATGTATATCCAAAGGCCTTTTTCTTGATCTCTCAGTCTCTGGTGACCCAGTACACCATCCTATGGTGGCTTCCCTCAATTCCTGTGCACCCTTAAGTCCTCTATTCACTTCATTCGTTGCATTCAATGAAGCCCCCTCATACTTCTCAATCACAATCTCAAAGACTTAAAATTTCCCTATCCTCTGCCTTGATCAAATAGTAGGTAACTTGCTCTTATGTTTACCTGATTTAACCTCTTCTTAAGAAGACTCTAACTCAGAAATTTTGTTTATAAAAGGACATATTGTAAGAACAAATTTGTAAGAATAAATTACGGTTTAAATTACTGTATAAAAAGACAAATTTGTAAGAATAAATTGCTGTTTCCTTAGACCCAAGTTCACTATCTAAGCCATGGTATATCGTAGGGAGGCAAATTCCTCCCGGTGGATAGGAGTACAGTCATTCAAAATTACCCTTGCCCTATTAGCAAAAGACAATTTAGAGGATTTCGGGGACTTACAGGATATTGCAGGTGGTAGATTTCCAACTTTTCTGAATTAGCTGGTACCCTCAGTGACATGAATTAAAATGGTATTCTTGAGCTTCTGCCTTGTAAGTTCACTACAGAGCTAGCCATTGACCAACCCAGGGCCTTTCATTTTGGGTAACCCCAAAATTATACTTTTTTTGGTTTATATATGAAAGGGATGGTCAAGCTCATGGAGTTTTATCTTAGAAACATGATGGAAATCAGAGACTTACTGGGTATTACAATATTGCTCTGTATCTAGTAGCTAAATGTATCCCTCTTGCCTGGGGAAAATAGCTGTAACTGCATTGAATCTTGGATTTGCATTTCACCTAATGGTACCTAATGAAGCTCAGACCCTTCTCATCACCAAAGCACCCAATGAGTCTGCTTCCAGACTCATTTCTTATGAATTACTGTTTCTGTCCTGAGCTCATAACTCATCTATTAGGAGTCTATAGGAATATTGTACTCTGTTTTAAAAATTGAGATATAATTCATGTACCATAAAACTTATCCTTTTAAAGTGTACAATTCTGTGGTTTTTCATGTTTCACAATGTTGTGCAACCTACATCACCATCTAATTTCTGAACATTTTCATTGTCTCCCAGAAAAACCATTAAGCAGTAACTCCTTATTCTCCACCTGGCAATCACTAATCTTCTTTCCATCTTTATGGATTTTCTTATTCTGAACATTTTATATACATGAAATTATACACCATGTGACCTTTTGTATCTGGCTTCTTTAACTTAGCATAACGTTTTCAAGGATTATCCATGTTGTAGCATGTATCAGTATAGCACTTCATTCTTTTTTATGGCCAAATAATATTCCATTGTATGTTTATCCATTCATCAGTTGATGGACAATTGGGTTGTATCCACATTTTGGCTATGATGAATAATGCTGCTTGAACATTTCTGTATAAGATTTTCTTTGAAGATAGGTTTTCAATTATTTTAGGTATATATCTAGGAGTAAAAATGCTGGGTCATATGGTAATTCTTAAGTTTAACTGCTTGAGGAACTGCCAAACTATTCCACAGTGACTGCACCATTATACATTCCCACCAATAATATATAAGGTTGCCATTTTTCATAACCTTACAGTTACTATTGCCCAGGTTTTAAATTATAGCCATCTTACTGGGTGTGAAGTAGTATTCCAGTGTGGTTCTGATTTGCAATGCCCTAATGACTAATGATGATGAGTATCTTTTCAAGTGTTTATTGGCCATTTATGTATCTTCTTTAATAGTGTCATAATCTTAATCCAGCTAGTTTACTTCCTCTTTTAGAGAAGGTGAAAAATCTCATGATTGTTTAACTTGAGAACTTTACCTGCCTCTCTTCTGATCTTCTTGAAACTCCTCTACAAAACTCAGACTTAGAATTCTTTGTAGATTGGTAATAGCTTGAGACTGAACAAGTGTATTTTTAAGTTAAGTATGCTATCACTCCTTCCCAAGAGCTTTTTGAACATGACCACCTTCCTAAAGTCAAGTTAACACAACCAGCTGAATTTATAGGCTTAACTCTAGCCTACCAAGCTAGCAAAGAATAAAAGGGCTAACATGTACAGAGACAGCAGATATGCCTTTGGTATGGTTTATGATTTTAGCATGCTATGGAAACAACACAGCTTCCTAACAGCTGCTGGTACTTCAATAAGCAGCGTGAGCACGTACAAGCCTTACTAGATGCTTTGCTACTCTCTCAAGGAAGAGACTGTAACTAACATCAAATCTCATACTAAGGAACAAACCCATAAAGCAAAAGGAAATGCTCTGTCTGACCAGTATGCTAAAGAGGCTGCACTTACCACATTCAATATGTTTGGCATATTAAAGGTAACCTGGTTACTGCAGATTACTTCTTTACAAACTTTGAGCAAATAGCAGTAAAAGAACAAGACTCTGAAAAAAGATACAGGGAGAAATCTGGGGTGTTCCCTTCAATCAGATGGGTTCCTATGGAGACACCAAGACTGCACTTTGTCTCTCCAGTCTCTCTGAAACAGAGCTTGATGAAAATTTTGCAGGTTATGATACATAACAGTAAACAAACTTGAAAACTATTCTCAGGCAACATTGTTGGGAAAATTTTAAACAGATAGAAGCTGAAGTCTCTATTGCATATTCCAATACTATGTTGAATAGGAATGGTGAGAGAGGACACCCTTGTCTAGTGCCAGTTTTCAAAGGGAATGCTTCCAGTTTTTGCCCATTCAGGATGATATTGGCTGTGGGTCTGTCATAGATAGCTTTTATTATTTTGAGATCCGTTCCATGGATACTTAGTTTATCGAGAATTTTTAGCATGAAGCACTGTTGAATTTTGTCGAAGGCCTTCTCTGCATCTAGTGAGACAATCATGTGGTTTTTGTCTTTGGTTCTGTTTATATGATGGATTACATTTATAGATTTGCATATGTTGAACCATCTTTGCATCCCCCGGGGTGAAGCCTACTTGATCGTGATGGATAATCTTTTTGATGTGCTGTTGCATTTGGTTTGCCAGTATTTTATTGAAGATGTTTGTATTGATGTTCATCATGGGTATTGGTCTGAAATTTTCTTTTTTAATTGTGTCTCTGCCAGGTTTTGGTATCAGAATGATATTGGTCTTATAAAATGAGTTAGGGAGTATTCCCTCTTTGTGTATTGTTTGGAATAGTTTCAGAAGGAATGGTACCAGCTCTTCTTTGTACGCCTGGTAGAATTCAACTGTGAACCCGTCTGGGCCTGGACGTTTTTTGGTTGGTAGGCTATTAATAGCTGTCTCAACTTCATACCTTGCTATTAGTCTATTTAGGGATTCAGCTTCTTCCTGGTTTAGTCATGGGAGGGTGTAAGTGTCCAGGAGTTTATTCATCTCTTCTAGATTTACCGGTTTATGTGCATAGAGTTGTTTGTAGTAATCTCTGATGGTAGTTTGTATTTCTGTGGAATCGGTGGTGATATCACCTTTATCATTTCTTATTGCATCTGTTCAATTCTTCTCTCTTTTCTTTTTTGTTAGTCTAGCTAGTGGTCTATCTATTTTGTTGATTTTTTCAAAAACCAGCTCCCTGATTTATTGATTTTTTGAAGGGTTTTTTGTGTCTTTATCTCCTTCAGTTCTGCTCTGATCTTAGTTATTTTTTGTCTTCTGCTAGCTTTTGAATTTGTTTGATCTTTCTCCTCTAGCTCTTTTAAATTTGACCAAAGGGTGTCTATTTTAGAACTTTCCTAGCTTCTCATGTGGGCATTTAGTGCTATAAATTTCCTTCTAGACACTGCTTTAAGTGTGTCCCAGGGATTCTGGTACATTGTGTCTTTGTTCTCATTGGTTTTGAAGAACATCTTTATATCTGCCTTCATTTCATTTTTTATCCAGCAGTCATTCAGGAGCAGGTTGTTCAGTTTCCATGTAGTTGTGCAGTTTTGTGTGAATTTCTTAGTCCTGAGTTCTAATTTGACTGCACTGTGGTCCAAGAGACTGGTTGTTATAATTTCTGTTCTTTTACATTTGCTGAGGAGTGATTTACTTCCAATTATGTGGTCAATTTTAGAGCAAGTGTGATGTGGTGCTGAGAAGAATGTATATTCTGTGGATTTGGGGTGGAGAGTTCTGTAGACGTCTATTAGGTCTACTTGGTCCAGATCTGAGTTCAAGTCCTGGATATCCTTGTTAATTTTCTGTCTCATTGATCTGTCTAATATTGACAGTGGAGTGTTGAAGTCTCCCACTATTATTGTGTGGGAGTCTAAGTCTCTTTGTAAGTCGTTAAGAACTTGCTTTATGTATCTTGGTGCTCCTGTATTGGGTGCGCATATATTTAGGATCATTAGCTCTTCTTGTTGCATTGATCCATTTACCATTATGTAATGCCCTTCCCTGTCTCTTTTGATCTTTGTTGGTTTAAAGTCTGCTCTATCAGAGACAGGATTGCAACTCCTACTTCCTTTTTGCTCCCCGTCTGCTTGGTAAATCTTCCTCCATCCCCCCCACTTTGAGCCTATGTGTGTCTTTGAACGTCAGATGGGTCTCCTGAATACAGCACACCAATGGTTCTCAACTCTTCATCCAATTTGCCAGTCTGTGTCCTTTGATTGGGGCATCTAGCTCATTCACATCCAAGACTAATATTGTTATGTGTCAATTTGATCCTGCCATTCTGATACCAGTGGGTTGTTTTGCCCATTAGTTGACACAGTTTCTTCATTGTGTTGATGGTCTTTACCATTTGGTATGTTTTTGCAGTGGCTGGTACTGGTTGTTCCTTTCCATGTTTAGTGCTTCCCTCAGGAGCTCCTGCAAGGCAGGTCTGGCAGTGATGAAATCTCTCAGTAATTGCTTGTCTATAAAGGATTTTATTTCTCCTTCCCTTATGAAGTTTAGTTTGGCTGGATATGAAATTCTGGGTTGAAAGTTCTTTTCTTTAAGGATGTTGAATATTGGCCCCCACCCTCTTCTGGCTTGTAGGGTTTCTGCCAAGTGATCCACTGTGAGTCTGATGGGCTTCCCTTTGTGGGTAACCCCACCTTTTCTCTCTGGCTGCCCCCAGCATTTTTTCCTTCATTTCAACCCTGGTGAATCTGACGATTATGTGCCTTGGGGTTGCTCTTCTTGAGGAATATCTTTGTGGTGTTCTCTGTATTTCCTGGATTTGAATGTTAGCCTGTCTTGCTAGGTTGGGGAAGCTCTCCTGAATTATATCTTGAAGAGTGTTTTCCAGCTTGGATGCATTCTCCCCATCACATTCAGGTACACCAATCAAATATAGATTAGGTATTTTCACATAATCCCACGTTTCCTGGAGGCTTCATTCATTTCTTTTCACTCCTTTTTCTCTAATCTTGCCTTCTCATTTTATTTCATTGAGGGGATCTTCAATCTCTGATATCCTTTCTTCTGCTTGATCGATTAAACCTGTGTATGCTTCGTGAAGTTCTCGTGCTGTGTTTTTCAGCTCCATCAATTCATTCATGTTCTTCTCTAAGCTGGTTAATCTAGTTAGCATTTCGTCTAACCTTTTTCCAATGTTCTTAGTTTCTTTGCATTGGGTTAGAACATGTTCCTTTAGCTTAGAGAAGTTCATCATCACCCACCTTCTGAAGCCATTTTCTGTCAATTTGTCAAATTCATTCTCCATCTGGTTTTGTTCCCTTGCTGGTGAGGAGTTGTGATCCCTTGGAGGAAAAGAAGCTTTCTGGTGTTTGTTTGTTTACACCCTTTTTGCACTGGTTTCTTCCCATCTTTGTGGATTTATCTACCTTTGGTCTTTGAAGTTGGTGACTGTCAGATGGGGTCTCTGAGTGGGCATCCTTTTTGTTGATGTTGAGGCTATTTCTGTCTGTTTTTTAGTTTTCCTTCTAACAGTCAGGCCCCTCTGCTGCAGGACTGCTGAAGGTCCACTCCAGACCCTGCTTGCCAGGGAATCACCCACAGTGGGTGTAGACAGCAAGGATTGCTGCCTGTTCCTTCCTCTGGTAGCTTCGTCCCAGAAGGGTACCCACCAGATGTGAGCCAGAGCTCTCCTGTATGAGGTGAGTCTTTGGATATACAGGGGTTAGAGAGCTGCTTGAGGAGGCAGTCTGTTCCTTGTCAGAGCTCAAGTGCTGTGCTGTGAGCTCCATTGCTCCCTTCAGAGCTGCTGGGCGGGGATGTTTAAGTCTGCTGCAGAGGAACTCACAACCATTCCTTTTCCCAGGTGCTCTATCTTGGGAAGGTGTGGCTTTATTTATAAGTCCCTGACAGGGTGCTGCCTTTTTTCAGAGATGCTCTGCCTAGCAAAGAGGGATTCTAGTCACAGTCTGCCTGCAAAAGTGTTGTTTAGCTGCTGTGGGCTCCCCCCAGCTGCTGTGTAAACTTCTTTGTGCTTCTGTTTACACAGGTGAGGTTAGAGCTGCCTCAGTAATGGTTGAAGCCCCTCCCCCTATGGAGCTCTGCCATCCAGGGTCGAGCTCAAACTGCTGTGCTGGCTGCGAAAATCCCAAGCAGTGGGATTGTTTGCTGGTCTCCATGGGAGTGGGACTCGCAAAGCCAGATCACCTGGCTTCCTACGTTCAGCCCCCCCTTTCTCTCAGGTGTAGGGGTGACTCGGCCTCACAGGTGCTCCTGGCACCAGTTAAAACAGCTGCTCAGATTTGTGCTGGGAACTCACCATGCTGGTTGAATCATTCGCCCAGATTTGCCCTGGAAACCCATGGCACCTGTTGGCATGTGGGGATCTCCTGGTCTGTGGGCTGCAGGAGAAGCACAGCATGAGAACTGGAGCTCCAGATCTCCAGAGCAGCCGGACGTCCCTGATGGCCTCGACTGGGTAGGAGGGAGTGCTGTCTGGCCCATTGCACTTCCTGGGTGAGGCAGAGCCCCACCCTGCCTCAGTTTGCCCTCCTTGGGCTACACCCACTGTCCAACCAGTCCCATTGAGATGAACCTGGTACCTTGGTTGGAAATGTGAAGATTACTTGCCTTTTGCATCGCTTTTGCTGGAAACTGCACCCAGGAGCTGTTCCTATTCAGCCATCTTGGCAGAAGTCTCCAGGAGACTACTCGCCTGGCTTTTTTAAACAGTCAGCTCTCACATAAACTAATAGAGCAGGAACTTACTGAGTACCACATGGAGGGCATCAAGGCGTTCATGAGTGATCTACCCCTATAAACCAAATACCTCTCACTAGGTTCCACCTCCAATTTGGAAATCGAATTTCAACATAAGCTTTGGAGGGGACAAATACCAAAGCTATTTCAAGCATCTATCTGTGCAAACCCCACAGACAACATCATACCCAATGAAGAAAAACTGAATCATTTCCCCCAAGATCAGGAACAGGACAAGGATGTTTACTCTTGCCATTTCTATTTAACATTGTATGGAAAGCTCTAGTCAGGGAAATTAGACAAGAAAAGAAAGAAATGGCATCCATATAGGAAAAGAATCAAAAGTACTGCTGATCACAAATTACTTGGTCTCATATGTAGAAAACCCTGAAATATCCACAAATAAACAATTAGAGCTAATAAATGAATCCAGTGAAGTTGTGTGATATAAGATTAATACTTGAAAATCAGTTATACTTATTTACAATAGCAATGAAAAGCTTAAAAGTAAAATTTAGCAAAAAATTTTATTTACAATAGCATCAAACAGAATAAAATACTTAAGAATAAACTTAACCAAGGAAGTGAAAGAAGGGTACGCTGAAAACTACAACACTTGTTGAAAGAAATTTTTAAAAACCTAAATAAATGGAAAGGCATCCCATGTTCATGGGTTGGAAGACTTAATATTATTGAGATGGCAATATTCATTGACTTCATCTACAGACTTAAAGAAATTCTTATTAAAAATCCAGCCTCCTTTTTAGAGAAATCGACAAGCTGATTCTAAAATTCATATGGAAACACAAGGGTCCTAAAAAGCCAAAGCAATCTTAAAAAGAACAAAGCTGGAAGATTAATATTTCCCAATTTCAAAACTTACTACAAACCTAGATTAATCAAAACAGTGTGATACTGTCATAAAGGCAGACATATAGATCAATGAAATACAATTGAGTTCAGAAGTAAGCACATAAATCTATGGTCAATTGATTTTTGACAAGGGTGCCAAGACCATTCAAGGGAGAAAGAAAGTCATTTCAACAAATGGTGCTGGGACAAATAAATACCCACATGCAAAAAACATAAATATTTTACTCCTATCTCAGACCATACACAAAAATTAACTTAAACTGGGTCATATAACTAAACGTAAGAGCTAAGATTATAAAATTCTCAGAAGAAAACATAGATGTAAATCTTTGTACTTTGGATTAGGCAATTTTTTCTTAAATATGACACCAAAAGTATAAGCAATGGAATTAAAAATAGATTGGACTTCACCAAAATTAAAATTTTTGTGTGTCAAAGGACACTATCAAAAAATTGAAAATATAACAAAGAGAATGGGAGAAAATATTTGTAAATCATATATCTGATAATGGTGTAGTATCCATAATATGTAAGTACTATTACCAGTCAATGATAAAAAGACAAACAACCCAATTTAGACTTCCCACTTCAAAATGGTGGCATAGAAGCAAGCTGGTTTTACTTCCCACCCTCAAAACCAAAAACAAATATACAGCATTGAGATTATCGCTAGCAACATCCCAAATCTCAAATATGAGGATGAGACAGTTCCCAGGGGAACAGAGAAGTGAAAAAACTCTGAGCCGATGTCAGAGGATCAAAATTCCATATTTGTGATGCTTCTTCCCCCCAATCTGCCCACCACTGAGTGCACAGAAAAATTCGCCCAACTCATAGTTTCCGCCCTGGAAAAAGTATGATCGAGGCAGACAACAGCTTCCCATCATCTTAGGTTACTTGACAGGAGACTTGTCCCTGCCTCAACTCATGGGAAGCACTGGGAGCACCTGAAGAGAGGAATATTACTGTAGACAGCCACAGACAAGTAGGGGAAGTGGGAATGCCATCCTTAGCCCTGGAAACTCTGCTGTGTAAATCAACCAAAAGAGATGCCAAAACAGATTAGCTGTTCAGCAGCACCATGCTGTAAGAGGTTCATTCCACAGATTGCACAGGCATGAACCCCTGACCAGCTTTCCCATACTAAGAGGATATCCTATTTGGGACCTTCCCTGGTTTCGGACTGGTAGCACCCTGATTGTTTACCAGAACTGAGGCAAACCTGGGCTTAAGATGCCACCTAGTACAAAAAAGAGGCAGTGACCAGTGGGAAAAAAAGATAACAACAGGTAAATTGCAAAGAATCTCTAATCAAACATATCTAATAAAAAACAAAACAAGCCAGATAGAGAAGACGAATAAATAACTAATCCTTCACTGCCAAGACATAGATGTACATAAACAAGAAACAATAGCAAACACAAAACTAAGACCTCTTCAAACAGACAAAGCAAGCAACCAGTGATTTATACCCTAATGAGATGATGATATTTAACCTCCCTGACCAAGAATTCAAAATAGTAGCTTTAAGGAAACTCAGTGATCACTCAATGATCTCCAAGATAACACAGAAAAGCAATTAAGAAATGTATCGGAAAAAATCAACAAAAAGATTGAATTTTTTTAAAAATCACACAGGAACCTTGGAACTGAAAAAATACTTTTGCTGAACTGAAAAATTCATTAGAGACTCCCAACAGAAGAAAGGATCAAGCAGAGGAAAGAATCAGTGAGCTCAAAGACAGGCTATTTGAAAATACACAAAAGGAAGAAAAGGAACGAAGATCACCTACAAGATATAGTAAATTACCACCTGATGAGGGGTTCAAGATGGCTGATTGGAGG
The DNA here is from genome assembly GCA_036589455.1 of Ateles fusciceps. Lineage (NCBI taxonomy): Eukaryota > Metazoa > Chordata > Mammalia > Primates > Atelidae > Ateles > Ateles fusciceps. Next base: position 807,068 of record JAZHEH010000885.1, read on the forward strand.
CATCTCTTACTTGGCTTCTCCAAAGGAAAAAACAAAATAGTGAGTAGATAATCACACTTTGAATAGATCATCTAAGAGAGAATACTGAAATTCAACACAGAAGTGGCAAGAAACACCCAAAGCAAGAAAAGAGAGGGAAGCAAGGCAGCCTGCTAACCAAGATCGGCTGGGATGCAGGAGAGACTCTCCAGTGTGGGAAAAATGATAAGTCAGAGACTCCCAGTGGCTCCTGCTTCTAGACTTTCAGTGTCCTAAAATCCTAGCCATGGTAGAGTCCCTCAACCCTCGCTGGCCGGACACTAACATAGGAAGTTCCCTGGAAACTGTGTGAAGGCATTGTTTCAGAGGGAAACTCATGCTGGGTCCCACAAACCTGCAAGTTCTAAGCAGTGTCAACATCATTTTGAAAGCCCAACACACCAGACTACATCCTGGCCTGTAACCAGGGCTGAGGCAGTAGCCACAGAAAATAACTATAACCTTCCCTGAAGAGGGGTGACTGCACATTCTCTTGTGCAAAGGACAAATTCCAGTGCCTACAACTGCTGCAGCTGCAGACAGGTGTGGGCCAAGGTACCAGTGAAGCCCATGCTCCTCAACTGTCTGCCTATGACTGCTTCCGGGGAAGGAAACCCCACCCTGATCAACAGCAGGGCTGCAGCACAGCCACACCACCTCCGCTTGATCATTCCACTGGTGGCATAGGGCTCACCCTGCTTATGCATACAAAAGCCAGCATTTATATGCAACACCCAGGGGCCTGAGGCACAGCCTGGCCAGGCTACCCCTACCCCAGTACACAAGCACATTGGAGGCTGCAGACCACACAGCCCAGTTCATCATAGTGGCACCTGAGTAATCCTCCTGGAGTCTGAAGTCAGGCACACTCAACCTCTGCTATCAACTGGTACCCACTTGTACATGCCACTCCGCAGGTCTGGGCACCAGCCCTCTCAAGCCATCACAGCTACTGTCAATACCAGAGTGTAACACTTATATCCCAAAGAGTTGTCTCACCACTGGTACTGACATTGCCCATGCTATGCTCACTGCCCAGGGGCTTGAGAACCTGCTCATCTGCCTGGCCCACTGCTGCCACTTCCAGCACCCAATTAAGCCACCTGGAGGCCCCCAATTAGCTTACCTGGACACACTAACACTGGTGTAGCATATGCTGCCCTGGGGCCCAAGAACAGGAGCACTTAGCACATCATTACCACCACAAGGGCCCAAAGACTGGCTTACCTGGCATCCCAGTCCCCAGCAGAACTTCACTGTAACCTCCACTAACAACCACACCTTAAGCCACAAAGGAAATCACAGACATCACAGGCACTGTTTACAGACAAAGAAATCATACAGAAACTATACTACTTCATGCACCCAGAGTCAAAGCCAAAGTGCCCTACCCAACTAACACCACAGGTATACCTTCAGAGAAGTCTCCTCTATGAAAGCGAATTCTAAAAATTGGAATAAGCAACTATGTAGATGTAGCAAAAATTTCTTTTTTACTTTGGGAGAAAAAGAGCTGAAAGCAGACTTTTCAAATTATATACACTAGGCCCTCTTAAAGGGGACAGAAAATCTTCCCAAAGTATATTGAACACTTTCTATTGGCCAAAAGTGGCTGTTTATTTTACTTTTTCTGTCTTCCATTATCAAGATCTGGTAGAATAAAGACCGAACATCGATCACTAGATACCTGCACTTGTGTTTGTCCAGGGTTCCACACAACTGACTGGTCTGGCAAGGCCTTTGTTTGTTGTTGCCAAGGCCAGGTGGCACCTTATCCAACTGGGACACAGCAGTGAGTCCAAATCCCCAGACCTTAATGGGCCCATGGTCTAAAGTTGACGTGACCCAACTGACATCCACACTGACCCACCTTCTCAGACCCCAAGGCCCCCTCAAAGCCCTCCTAAGCATTTGGGCTGCTGCCATTCTTCCTGTCCCACCATGCTCACTGCCCAAAGGCACCACATCCTTGATGGCCTGACCAGGCTGGGCCAAGAAACAAGCAGCAGCAGGCACTGCCTAGGCCTAGGGAGGCCACTGGAACCATCAGGTCATTGAGATGGGAGTGGGTGGTGTCGCTGCTGTCTGAGGATGAGGACTAGCCCAATTGTGGCAGCGAGGGTTCTAGGTTACCAAAGCACCAAAGCCACTGGCCACCCCCAGGCATCTAGCTGATAGGCCAGCCTGACTGAGAGGTCTCTGGGATTAGAACTCCAATTCTCACCTTGCTTTTTGCTGGAGCTGACGCAAGCTAATAAAATTTTAAAATCAAAACTTCCTAAACTCTTTAAATATTGACAACTACCTTGGCTTAAGGTATTCTAATTAACCCTAAGGACCATCTAATTCTCTCCCTCTGGCAAACAATGATTGTCACCTCATGAATACATCACAAGCAGACCAGTGAGATTGGGCAATACCCCCTGATTTTAGACTCCACTTTGTTGCAATCAAATATGACCCAATACTGTAAAAGACTAATACAATATACTCAGATTTAGCACCAAAAGGTTCAAACTGCCTTTCTGGGCCAGGTACTCTGCTTACATAGAAAGATCTTTACCCCTGATTTTGTACCCTAGAGTTAATCCTTCTACATGAGTTTAATAAGGTGACTATACACCATGGCTTGCCCCAGACAGTTCTGTCACTTACATTCCTGAGGTGTAAGTCTTGAAATACAGTCACTCTTGTCACAATGTAATGATTAATAGTGCCACTTTTACAGCCTGGCCAACCAGGGACAATAAACTATGGGGTCACCACAGCTATAAACCTCATACTAATACTGATAGGTTAAAGCAGCAAATCTCATAAGCACATCCATGCAGACCCCTGGGGAGGAATTGTGGAGACCATGTGTGCACACCTCACAAAAGAGAGACAACATGACTATCATAAGCCACTGCACATGTGCACTGAAGCTTGGAAAGGGGACACAGAAATGTGGGCAAACAGGCCAAGAAGGCTTTCCCTGACCAGAGGTTAGGGGTAGATAAGTTGGAGTTTTGCAATTGAGTTTGTATACTGTAAATGAAGTTGTTACAGACAAATCTCTAAATTACCAAAATCCACCTCCGATGTGTCAGGGCAGAGGATTCCACCTTCTCCCTAGAAAGTATATCTGGGGGAGCAGGAATTTCATGGAAAGAGAGGCAACATGGCTACCCATTAGACAACTGCACCTGAGTGAGTAGTGAGGATAGGAGTGGGCAACTGGAGAACAGGAGGTTGTCATTGGCAGTAAGAAGGGAGTTGGATGAAAATAAAACAAGTATTTGGAGCTGAAGTCCCTCTGACTCTAAAGTCTGTGCCATTCTTCATCTTGCTCTTAGAGCCTGGCACATAGTAGATACTAGTCAACACAGTTTAAATAAATTAATTCATACCATGGCTTCTTTCTGGAAAGTTCTTTCGTTCCATATCTGGAGAAATTGTGCCCTATCCCTCAAGGCCCAGACCAAATGCTGCCTCCTTCATGCAGCCTTCCCTGATTTCACACTTTCTCTTAATCCCAACAGTTGCAACCTCTCCTGTAACTAGGGGATGGTCAGGAGAAGACTATGGAAAGGCATTAGTGCTGGAAGTGCAGAGGAGTATCCTTCTAGGATGGGACAGAGCAGGACTGGAGAAGAATTCCAAGTTGTGAAGTTGGAGATTTTTGCTCTTGAGTTTGTCCATTGGAGTTAAGGTTGCTACAGGAGATTTTAGGTGGTTAAATCATGACATGATAACTCATACTGAATCCTACCCGGGAAATGCTTGGAAATTGTTATTTTTGACAAGCAGCTCTGGTGATTGATATAATCAGACATATTCCAGAAACTGTTGTAATCTAACCTCCCAATTTACAGAAAGGAAACTGAAGCCCAGAAAATGTAACTGACTTATCTAAGGTCACACAGCCAGTTACTGACAGAACCAGGACAATGATTAATCAATTATATATCCTCTGATATAGCCTTATATTAAATTCTCCATGAACAGTGCTGTGTCTCAAACATACTGGCCATTCGACAAATACCTATATCAATGAATGAATAAGATTAGCACCTGTCACTTGCCAGGATTCCAGGGAGTGTTTGTTGGATGGGTAAATTTTGATAGAAAAAAAGTAAGTGAAAAATTGTTCTGGAACAAGAGACAGTGAGCAGCTAAGTGAATAAAGCAGAAGTCAGAGGGAAAATGTAGCACTGTATAGTCCTTCAGAATCCTCAAACTTTGCATGTGAGAATAGAAATGATATTCTGAATAATAGTAATCAGGCTATATAAGTTTAAAGTTTGGGAGATCAAAGTCTTGCCTGGAAATATAGATTTGGAAGTGATCAACATACAGGTTAAAGTCGAAGCTAAGGGACAAGGTGGGATCACTCAGGGAGAGTTGTTGAAGGGACAGAGATGAGGACAGAGACTGAAGGGACAGCTGTTTAAGGAACAGATACAGGAAGAAGAGTCTACAAAGTAGGCAGAGGAAGAGCAGCAAGAGGGGTAGACAATAAAGAAGGAACAAAATAGAATCAACAATCACTCTGCCTCTAAACCCCTCTATGATCTTAATCATGTCAATTTCTCTCTAGACCTCAAGGTCCATGTTCATCATCACTCATAGGCCCTTTACAAGAATGTCAGAGCTGGGCCTTCAGAGATTACTTATGCCAGGGTATCTCAAACTTGAAACTATTGACTTTTAGGGCAGTGCCATTCCCTATGTAGGGGTCTATCCTGTGCACTGTAGAATGTTTAGCAATATCCCTGGCCTCTACTCACTAGATGTCAGTAGCAACGTTCCCCCCCCAAGTCGTGAAAAAAAACAAAAAAAATAACTCTACACATTGCCAAATGTCCTCTGGGGGGACAAATGACACTCAGTTAATAACCACTGATCTACATAATCCTTCCAACTCTGAAAACCAAGTGGTGATTAACCCCAGGTGGATGCTTAGAAGGATCTTGAACTCAGGAGAGAAGTCTGGATGGAAGTACCTATCTTACAGTTTATCAACATATGGTGGTAGCTGAAGCCATGAGCATGGCTGGGATCACCCATGGAAACCATAAGATAAGGGGACCTAGGATATAATCCTAGACAGCACTGACATTTGGGGGAAGCTGAGAAGAGAATTCAGAGAATTGTCTTTTTTTTTTTTTTTAATTTTTTTTTTAAAGACAGGGTTTCACCATGTTGGTCAGGCTGGTCTTGAACTCCTGACCTCAGGTGATCCGCCCGCCTTGGCCTCCAAAGTGCTTGGTACAGGCGTGAGCCACCACGCCCAGCCCAGAGAATTGTCTTCTAGGAATAATAATTCTACTAATGCTACTACTATCATTTACTAGCACTCACCATGTGCCAATAACTCTGCTAAGTGCTTTATAAATATCATCCCATTTAGTACTGAATAAAACTTTATGAAGTAGGCATTATAATTACCATTTTCCTGAGAAGGAAGCTGAGCCCCAAATACATGAAGATAACCCTGCCCAAGTTTATGCTGCTAGTCTGTGGCAGAGCCAGGATTCAAACTCGGATTTGTTTGCCTTTGCAGTTCCCATGCTTACTGCCAAGAAGCCTAGGGAAGAGTGGGGTACTGGGAACCAAGGGATGAAGGAATATAAAGAATAATACAGCAACTGTTAGTATAGTATCAAATCCAGTTCAACAGTTTGCTCCAGTCAGATAAGTACAGAAAAATGTCCAGTAGATCAGCAACAAAGATGTCATGGGTGACCTTGGTGAGGACAGTTTCAGTGGGTGGTGGGAGCTCAGGCTAGATTGCAAACAATTGAGGAGAGAACGGGGGAGGAAAGAAATGGAAACAGTGAATGGAGAAAGTTAGATTTGAAGTAGAAGAGAGATACGGTGGCAGCACAAGAAAAGCATAATCTACTATCTAAGAAGGTTATTTTTCTCTTATTACAAAAGTCACATGTTTAGGCCAGACGCAGTGGCTCACACCTGTAATTCCAGCACTTTAGGAGGCCGAGGTGGGTAGATCATGAGGTCCAGAGATTGAGACCATCCTGGCCAACATGGTGAAACCCTGTCTCTATTAAAAATACAAAAAAATTAGCTGGGCGTGGTGGTGCGTGCCTGCAGTCCCAGTTACTTGGGAGGCTGAGGCAAGAGGATCACTTGAGACAGAGGTTGCAGTGAGCTGAGATGGTGCCACTGCACTCCAGCCTGGGGACAGAGTGAGACTCCGTCTCAAACAAACAAACAAAACCAAAAGTTACATGTTTAATACAGAAGATTTAGAAGATACTGGTTAATAAAAGGCATCCCACAAAGTAAAAACAATCTTGGGTAACATTTAAGCATTTATCTTTATGGGCCATCTTTGTCCTATACAAACAATGCACACGTTTTACAAAAATACATTAAAGCATAGACACTTTTTGTAAGTTACTTTTCAATTAAAATGCATTATAAACACTTTGCCTTGTTAATAAATGTGTCGTGTAAGCAGCATTCTAATATCTACATGGCATTCCTTCAGGCAGTATTAAAACATCATTTCTTTCCCTGTCAGCATCTATCCTCTTCTGTCTTCCTTTCCCATCTGTCCCCTTCCCTTTCCTCCCTTCCACCCCTACCCAAGCTATTGTGCAGTGGAAGTATAATTAATTCTGTCAAAACAGACTTAATAACAAATGAAGAAAATATCAGAGAAACACTTGTGTGAAAATATAATTTGTCTTCTTTATTTTTTTAATTCAGGGTCTCACTCTGTTGTCCAGGCTGGAGTGCAGTGGTGCTATCCCAGCTCACTGCAACCTCCTCCTCCAGGGTTCAGGTGATTCTCTTACCTCAGCTTCCCAGTAGCTGGGATTACAGAAGCGGCCACCACACCTGGCTAATTTTCATAGAATTTGTCTTTTAAGCTGAATGACACTTGAGCATATTTATACCTAGCAGGTGTGTGTGTGTGTGTGTGTGTGTGTGTGTGTGTGTGTGTGTGAGAGAGAGAGAGAGAGAGAGAGAGCGTGCTAGTGGAGAGAAAGGTTGAAAATACAGCATGGGGGGCAAAAAAGGGAAGATTGTCAAATAATGGCTGAAGGTTTCTAAGAAGGAAGGAGGATACTGAGCATAGATGCCATGATTAACCTTAGATGCCTAAAAGTTTGTGAGGGGTGTATCAGGCTGGGTGGGCAGAAGTTTAGGTTACTTCTGGCCTCTATATTTATGGTTTAAGTGGGGGTCCAGGTTATCTGCTGAGAGACAGGGCAAAGGGACTTAGGAAAACAGGTGAAGGGCTGAAATAGCTTCTTGGGTGAAGGAAAGAGTGAGAGAATGTGCTCATAAAGGGCACATGGGTCCATAGGACTATTGAAAACCCAATTGAGACTAAAACCGAACCCCATATATAGAAGGCAGACATTTTGGTGTGATCTAAGTTCAGGATTCAGCTATTATACAAATACAATGAATGAACTAGGGACAAGGCCATTGAAAATATTGGTAAGATGGTTGTCTGGGCTGGAAATGAAGACAGCTTATAGATTGCTTGGGAGATAATGGAGAGATTGACGAGTAAGAGAGTTAAATGAGTTAGAATAGCTGTAGTGACAATAAAGACATAGAAACTAGAGAGATAGAAGGATTTGGTAAGAGAAATAGAACTAGAACTCTAGCCACCAAAGATGCCACTACCAGAGGCTACAAGAACCAAGACTGAAGCCACCTCATCTGGGACCAGTGCCATTCCAGATCATACCAGTGCAGAAACTATAACTTCTGGGTTTACCACCATGTTAGTTCAAATAGGCAGAGACTATAAGATGCTAGGCTGAGGAAACTCTGGCCATTAGACCTAGTTCCCATTCTCCTGTAACAATCTGTTGAGGATAAATCTACAAACTCCTTAAGAATCTGTTGAGGATAAATCCAAGTGGTTATCGTGTCTCCTTCCCGTGACATCTATCCTCTATTCCACTATCATCCTTATAATGCCACATACATCCTTACTCCTCATCCAGTATTCCATTCCTCTCCCAGCCTTAGAAATTGTTCTCATATCCTCTAGAACTGTCTCGCTGTATCTAGCAAACCCTCCTATATCCTCAGCCTTGCTATCAAGAGATCCCTTCACCCCTGACCTTAAGTGAAGCCTGAGCCACCACTGCAGCCCTCTAGAGTAGGGCTTTTCTTTTCTGTCCTCAGAGTAAGATGAAGGGTAAGATTGGTGTCCTCCTTGCCCCCATTTCTGCTTTTAGACCATTACTTTCCTATGCCCCTGAAATAAAAATGTAAACTATAAAACCCAAACCTGATACTTTGAGTTCATTCAATTATATCTCTTCAACTTCTCGTAATTCCTGGATTTACCTTTGGGCTAGTCCCCTTCATTTATCAATGACTTGGCCCCTGTTCACATCCTTTCTTCCTACCTCAAGATTGGCCACTATCCTCAGTGATTTCGACATCCCCAAGGATAACCCATGCAACATCTCACTACTCAGTTCCTTGAAATCCTTATCTCAAATGGCTTTTCTCTTTCACCTTAGCCACACACACGATAGTCATACCTGAGATCCTATTATTACCTGAAAGTACTTCACTCCAGAATTACGAGTTAGTTTAAATCACGAATTGTGTCATCCAATCCTCTAGTCACAACCTTCTATTCCCAGATTTTCAACTACTAATACTATAATCATTCCACAGCTCCTACAGTCCATGGATTCCTCTACTTCCTCCAAGTCTATCAAGGATCTCCTTTTTATTTCCCTCATTACATGCCATACTTCATTATTTTAATAACACGCTTGACAGTACTCTAAACTCCCTTGCTTTGAACTTGTTTTGTGAAGGTTCGACCTTGCTAAATGCAATTCTGTGTGATATGGTTTGACTCTGTGTCCCCACCCAAATCTCATCTTAAGCTCCCATAATTCCCATGTGTTGTGAGAGATACCAGGTGGGAGATAATTGAATTATGGGGGCTGGTCTTTCCTGTGCTGTATATGTGATAGTTCATAAGTCTCACAACATGTAATGGCTTTAAAAATGGGAGTTTGCCTGCATAATCTCTTTCTTTGCCTGCCGCCATTCACATAAGATGTGACTTGCTTCTCCTTGCCTTCCACCATGATTGTGAGGCTTCCCCCAGCCACGTGGAACTGTGAGTTCTCCATTAAACCTCCTTCTTTTGTAAATTGCCCAGTCTCGGGTATGTCTTTATCAGCAGTATGAAAATGGACTAATACACTGTGTTTTCGATACCTGCACCTGAGCACTGCTAGAGAAAATCACAATAGGGCATACTGTCTTACAAGAAGTTTAAGATCATCAGTCTGAAATAGGTCCCCAACACTGCTGGACAATCAGTTCTCCAGAACAAATATTCAAAGTTTCTTTGTCTTGTCAAACCCCGGTTCTCCCTGACATACCTCCTCCTTCCTTCCTTCACATCCTCCTCTGCTCTCAGAAGTTCTTGTTACATCACAGAGAAAAATATCTGCTTCCATTCTCATCTTATTCTCTTCTATTACATTAGAAAAGCTGTCACTGGCTGGGTACTGTGGCTCACTCCCAGGACTGTAAACCCAGGACTTTGGGAGGCTGAGGCAGGTGAATTGCTTGAGCCCAGGAGTTTGAGACCAGCCTGGGCAACATTGTGAAACACCATCTCAACAAAAAAATGCAACAAATGAGCTGGTCATGGTGGCACACACCTGTGGTCCCTGATACTTAAGAAGCTAAGGTGGGGGGCTCACCCGAGCCCAGGGAGGTTGAGACTGCAGTGAGCTGTGATTGCACCACTGCACTCCAGCCTGGGCAACAGAGTAAGACCATGTCTCAATTGAAAAGACAAACAACAAAAGAACAGAAAAGCTATTACTATGTCTCTCCAATGGCAATCCCCCATATGTACTTTGGATCGTCTATCTTTCAGGAGCCTTGCACTATTGGTGGTCCTTTACCTTTCCTGTTTTTTCAGCATTTTACCTCTCCATTAGACCTTTCCCAATAGGTTTAAATATGTTTACTTATCTCCACTAAAACAAATGAAAACCAAAAAACTTGCTGAACTCCACACGTTACTCAAGTTACCTTCTCCCCTTCATAGCCAAACTTCTTAAAAGAATTGTATCTTCCTAGTGTCTTGCTTCCAGGCCTCCTGTTTACCCCTCAATCCACGTCTTTTCTATATATAATTTCAATTTTAATTTTAGATTCCAGAGGTACATATGAAGGTTTGTTACATGGGTATATTGAATGAGGCTGAGGTTTGGGATACAAATGATCCCTTCTCCCAAGTAGTGGTCATAGTACTCAGTAGTTAGTTTTTCAAACTTTGCCACCCTTCCCCCTTTCCCCTCCAGTAGTCCCCCAGTTTCTATTGTTGTCACCTTTTGTAGGGGTGTGTGTGTGTGTGTGTGTGTGTGTGTGTGTGTGTGTGTGTGTTTGAGACAGGATCTTACTCTGTCATCCAGGCTGGAGTGCAGTGGCATGATCTCAGTTCACTGCAGCCTTGACCTACTGGGTTCAAGCAGTCCTCCCGCCTCACCCCCAAGTAGCTGGGAATACAGGTGCGTGCCGCCTTGCCCAGCTAATTTTTAATATTTTTTTTGTTGAAATGGGGTTTCACTATGTTACCAAGGCTGATCTCAAATTCCTGAGCTCAAGCAATCTGCCCACCTCAGCCTCCCAAAGTTCTGGAATTACAGGCATGAACCACTGTGCCTGGCCTTTATTGCTGGCATCTTTATGTCCATGTGCATCCAATGTTTAGCTCCCACTTATAACAAGATATGTGGTATTTGCTTTTCTGTTCCTACATTAGTTCGCTTAGGATAATGGTCTCCAGCTGCATCCATGTTGCTGCAAAGGACATGATTTTGTTCTCTCTATGACTCCACAGTATTTCATGGTAAATATGTACCACGTTTTCTTTATCCAATTCACCACTGATGGGCACTCACATTGATTCCATGTCTTTGCTATTGTGAATGGTGCTGTAATGAACATATGAGCGCATGTGTATTTTTGGTAGAACGGTTCATTTTCTTTTGGGACTTTACCCAGTAAAGGGACTGCTGGGTTGAAAAGTAAAAACTTCTGTTTTAGGTTCTTTGAGAAACCTCCAAACTGCTTTCCACAGTGGCCAAACTAATTCACATTCCCACCAACAATGTATATGCATTCCATTTTCTCTGCAGCCTTGCCAGTATCTGTTGTTTTATTGACTTTTTAATAATACTCATTCTGACTAGTATGAGATGATTTTGATTTTCATTTCTCTAATAATTAGTGATGCTGAGCATTTTTTTCGCGTGTTTATTGGCCACTCAAATGCCTTCTTTTGAGAGGCGTCTGTTCATGTCTTTTGCCCACTTTTTAATGGAGTTATTAGTTTTGTTTGTTTGGGGTTTTTTTTGCTTCTTATAATTGCTCCTTATAGATTCTGGATATTAGACTTCTTCAGATGCATCGTTTGTGGATATTTTCTCTCATTCTGTGAGTTGTCTGTTTACTCTATTGATGGTTCCTTTTGCTGTGCAGAAGCTCTTTAGTTTAATTAGGCCCCACTTGTCAATTTTTGGTTTTGTTGCAATTGCTTTTGAGGACTTAGTCACAAATTATTTCCCAAGGCTGATGTTCAGAATGGTATTTCCTGGGTTTTATTCTAGAATTCTTAGTTTGAGGTCTTACATTAAAATTTTAATCCATCTTGAGTTAATTTTTGTATTTGGTGAAATGTAGGGATCCAGTTTCCTTGTTCTGCATGTGGCCAGCTAGCTATCCCAGCACCATTCATTGAATAGGAAGTGCTTTCATCATTGCTTATATTTGTCAACTTTGTTAAAAATCAGATGGCTGTAGATATGTGGCTTTATTTCTCGGGTTCTCCATTCTGTTCCATTGGTCTATATGCTGTTTCTATATCAGTATCAGGCCATTTTGGTTACTGTAGCTTATAGTATAATTTTAACTCAGGTAATATGATGCTTCTGGCTTTGTTCTTTTTGCTTAGATTGGTTTTGGCTATTCAGGCTCTTTCTTGGTTCCATATGAAGTTTACAATATTTTTTCCTAAATCTGTGAAAAAATGATGTTAGTAGCTTGATAGGAATAGTGTTGAATCTATAGATTGTTTTGGACAATGTGGCCATTTTAACAAATATTGATGCTTCCAATCCACGAATATGGAATGCTTTTCCATTTGTGTCATTTATGATTTCTTTCAGCAGTGTTTTATAGTTTTCCTTGTAGAGATCTTTTATCTCCTTGGATAAATGTATTTCTAGGTATTTTTTTTTTTTTTTTGTAGCTCTTGTAAATGGCTCTTGGCTTGAATGTTATTGGTATACAGAAATGCTACTGATTTTTATACAATGATTTTGTATCCTGAAACTTTACTGAAATCATTGATCAGTTCTATAGCCTTTCACTGGAGTTTTTAAGGTTTTCTAGATATAGAATTGTATCATCAGTGAAGAGAGATAATTTGACTTCTTTTCCTATTTGGATTCTGTGTTAGTCTGTTTTTGTGTTACTATAAAGGAATACCTGATGCTCAGTAATTCGTAAGGAAAAAAAGGTTTTATTTTGGCTCATGGTCTGCATGTTGTACAGGAAGTATGGTGCCTAAAGATGCTCCTGGCGAGGACCTCAGGGAGCTTACAATCATGGTGGAAGGTGAAGGGGGAGCCAGCACATCACATGGCAAGAGAGGAAGCAGATGGAGGTTGTCCTAGACTCTTTTAGACAACCAGATCTCACATGAACTCATAGAGCAAGAATTCACTCCTTACCATGAAAATGGCACCAAGACATTCATGAGAGATGCCCCCATGATCCAAACACCTCCAACCAAGCCCAACCTCTAACATTGGGGATTACAATTTTAACACGAGATTTGGAGAAGACTAATATTTAAACTATACCAGATGTCTTTTATTTATTTCTCTTGCCTGATTGCACCAGCTAGGATCTTCAGTATTATGTTGAATTGGGGTGGTGAGAGTAGGCATCCTTTTCTTGTTCCTCTCTCAAGGGGAATGCTTCCAGCATTTGCCTGCTCAGTATGATGCTGGCTGTGGATTTGTCATTGATAGTTCTTATTATTTTAAGGTATGTTCCTTCAATGCCTCATATTTTGAGGGTTTTTATCATGAGGGGTGTTGCATTTTATCAAAAGCTTTTTCCACCTCTATCAAGATGATCATATTGTCTTTGTTTTTAATTCTGTTTATGTGGTGAGTCACTTTTATGGCTTTGCTGAACCAACATTGCATCCCAGAAAAGAAGCCTACTTGATTGTGGTGAATTAACTTTTTGTTGTACTGCTGGATTCAGTTTGCTAGTATTTTCTTGAGGATTTTTGCATCTATGTCCTTCAGGGATGTTGGCCTGTAGTTTTCTTGTTGTGCCTTTGCCAGGTTTTGGTATCAGGGTGGTGTTGGCTTCATAGAATGGGTAGGGAGCAGTTCTCCCTCCTCAATTTTTTTGAAATAGTTTCAGTAGAATTGGTACTAGCTATTCTTTGTACATCTGGTGGAATTTGGCTGTGAATCCATTTGGTCTGGGGCATTTTTGATCGGTAGGCTTTTTATTCCAGATTCGATTTCCAAACTCTACATTGGTCTGTTCAGAGTTCCCATTTCTTCCTGATTTAGTTTTGCCAGGTTGTGTGTTTTCAGGAATTTCGTCTACATTTTCTAGTTTGCATGCATAGAGGTGTTCATAAAAACCTCTGAGGATCTTTTGTATTTCTGGGATCAGTTATAATATCACCTTTGTCATTTATAATTGTGCTTATTTGGATTTTCTCTTCTTTTCTTTGTCAGTGTAGCTAGCATTCTTTCAATCCTGTTTATCCTTTCAAATAAACTTCTGTTTTGTTATTTAATGCTTTTCATGAAATTTTGATCTCAATTTTTCTCACTTTTTCTCTGATTTTCTTCTGCTAGATTTCGAGTTAGTTTGTTCTTGTTTTTCTAATTCCTCTCAGTGTGATGTTACATCATTAATTTAAGATTTTTCTAACTTTTTGAGGTAGGCATTTAGTGCTACGAACTTTCCTCTTAACACTGCTTTTGCTGTCTCCTAGAGATTTTGGTATGTTGTGTTTCTGTTTTCATTTATTTCAAAATTTTTAAAAATTTCTGCCTTAATTTAATTATTTACCTGAAAGTCATTCAGGAGCAAAATGTCTAATTTCCACGTGATTGTATGGTTTTGAGAGATCTTTTTGGTATTGATTTCTATTTTTATTCCACTGTATTCCAAGTGTATAGTTGGTATGAGTTTGATTTTTTAAAATTTATTGAAACTTGCTTTATGGCCAAGTATGTGGTCTTTCTTAGAGTATGTTTAGTACGCAGATGAGAAGAATGTATATTCTGTGCAGTTAATCAATGGGATATTCTGTAGATATCTATTAGGTCCAACTGGTCAAGTGTCATTTTTGGCTGAAATTCTCAAGTCCAGATTTTGTTTGTTAGTTTTCTGCCTTGATGATCTGTCTAATGCTGTCAGTGGGGTGTTGAAGTCCCCCACTGTAATTGTGTGACTATTTAAGTTTTTTTGTAGATCTAGAAGTACTTGTTTGATGAATCTGGGTTTTCCAATGTTGGTGTGCGTATATATTTAGGTTAATTAAGTCTTCTTGTTGAATTGAACCCTTTGACATTATGTAATGCCCTTCTTTGTCCTTTTTTACTGTTGTCGGTTTTAAGTCTCTCTCTTTTTTTTTTTGAGACGGAGTCTCGTTCTGTCACCCAGGCTGGAGTGCAGTGGCGTGATCTCGGCTCACTGCAACCTCTGCCTCCTTCCTGGGTTCAAGCACTTTCTCCTGCCTCAGTCTCCTGAGTAGCTGGGACTACAGGTGCATGCCACCACACCCAGCTAATTCTTTTGTATTTTTTAGTAGAGACATGGTTTCACCATGTTGGCCAGGATGGTCTTGATCTCCTGGCCTCATGATCCACCTCAGCCTCTCAAAGTGCTAAGATTACAGATGTGAGCCACTGTGCCCGGCCTAAAGTCTCTTTTATCTGATGTGAGAATAGTGACCCCTGCTCTTGCTGGTTTTCCTTTTGTGTGATAGATCTTTCTCCAACCCTTTACTTTGAGCCTATGAGCATCATTAAATGTGAAATGAGTGTCTTGAAGACAGAACATGGATGGATCTTTTTTTAAATCCAACTTGCCTTTCTGTGCCTTTTAAATGGGGGGCATTTAAACCATTTACATTCAAGGTCAACATTAATATGTGAGGTTTTAATCCCAGTGTGAAGTTGTTAGCTGGTTTCTTTGTAGCTTCTATTGCATGGTTGCTTTATAGGGTCTGTGGGCTACGTACTTAAGTGTGTTTTTTGGTAGCAGGTATCATTATTTCATTTCCATGTTTAGAACTCACTTAAGGATCCCTTGTATGGCGGGTCTAGTGGTAGCAAATTGTCTTAGTACTTACTGGACTGGAAAGATTTTATTTCTTCTTTGCTTATGAAGCTTAGCATGGCAGGATATGAAATTCTTGATTGAATTTCTTTCCTTTAAGAAGGCTAAAATAGGCCCTCAATCTCTCCTGCCTTAGAAGGTTTCTACTGAGAAGTCCGCCATTTGCCTGATGGGGTTCCCTTTATATATGAGCTGACCCTTTTCTGTTGACGCTTTTAGTGCTGACCTTGAAAAGTCTGGTGACTATATGCCTTGGTGATGATCATTTTGTAGAGTATCTCACAGGTGTTCTCTGCATTTCTTATATCTGGATGTCTACTTCTCTAACAAGATTTAAGAATTTTTCTTGAATTATTCTCTCAAATATATTTTCCAGGTTGTTTACTTTTTTCTCCACCTCTCTCAGAAAAGGCAACAATTCATAGTTTTGGTCACTTTACATAATCCCATATTTCTAATAGACTTTATTTTTAAATTCTTTTTTCATTATTTTTGTCTGACTGGGTTAGTTCAAAAGACTGATCTTCAAGGTCTGAGATTGTTTCTTCTGCTTGGTCTAATTTATTGATAAAACTTTCAATTGCATTTTGAAATTTCTTAAGTGAGTTTTGCTATTCCAGAAGCTTTGATTGATTTATTTTAAAGATGTTTATATCTTCCATTTTCTGAATTGCTTTAGAAGTTTCTTTGTGTTGATTTTCAGTCTCGTCTTGGATCTCATTGAGCTTTCTTGCAATCCATGCTTTGAATTCTTTATTATTTCTAAGTGCTAGTGTGATTCTTTGGTAGTTTCACTACATTCAGGTTTTTCATGGTGTCAGAATTCTTGCAATGGTTTCTTCTGTTCTGGAGACACTAGCACTTTCTAATTTTTGTAATTATTTTTTACAGGTAGGATTTTTGTCTGTTTCCCTAATATATTATTATATGTATTTTTTTCTTTCTCCCTTTTTCTAGGGTGTGTGACTGGTGGGTAGGGTCTTTGGCTTTGGTCCTGTAGTGCTATGCACTTCTGTAAGCACGTATTATATTGGGTTGTGCAGTTTGACCTGCAAGCCAGTAGATGGCGCTTATAGGTAAGAGCCAGCGGCAGTCAATGCGGCTGGGAATATACTTCATCTTTGTTACTGGGAGAAGCTGTATATTGCTTCAGGCAATGGGCTGATTCATGGAGTACACAGTTATCTGAACTTCCTGTTCAGCTCCGGGTTGGCAGGGGGCAAGAAGGCCAGAGCCAGGCCAAGCAGGCCCACCTGCAGGTCTCCCTGATGGCAGGCACAAGCACCAGCACCAAGGGAGAATCCAATCAGCAGTTACCAAGTGCCCAGAGGTGTGCCTTAGCACGGAGCTGGGAAACCTCCTATGTCACAAGTTGTCTGCACAGGGAGAGGAGATGGCCTAAACTCCTAATCCAAGAGAGTGGGTGCTCCAGATTCCTGGGAGATATGCCTGGGTGTGGAGTACAATCTCTGGACAGGAAGGGTGAGCAACTCAGACTGTTGACCACGGCAAATGGGTGCTCCTATTACCTGGTGATCTTCCTGGGTGCGAAGTGGAGAGGGCCCCCCTGTACCATGATCTCTGCATAGGAGGAGTGGGGTGTCAGGCTGCTGAACCAGGCAAGCAGGTGCTCTGCATGCCTGGAGATCTTCCTGGGCATGAAGCAGAGAGGGCCCTCTGTACCTGGATCTCTGCACAGGAAGGGTGAAGTGACTCAGGCTGTTAATTTGAGCAAGCAGAAGCTTTGAGTATATGGAACTCTACTTAAACATGGAGCAGAGAGGGCCCCACTGTACCACAACCTATACCCAAGAGGGATGGGGCAACGCAGGTTGCCAGTCCATGTGAGAAGGTGCTCTAAATGCCTGGAGTTTCTGCTTTGGGGTGGAGCAGAGAGGGCTCCACTGCACCACAATCTCATGGGAGCAGGCGAGGGAACTCAGCAATGGTACATGCACCCCCAGTTCCAGGATGCCAAGCCAGCCCTGGCAGCAAGTCTCATCACGAAAGAGAAATTGCAGCTGTAGCAGATCTTCTCTTGTCCCAGGCTCTTATCAGCTAGACAACATCATGGGTGCTGCTTGCCCATGTCCTCCTCCCTGGGATCTGGGGTGTCCCTCATGATTCCAGGGGATTCCCATTTTCCTTCTTGAATTAAAGCTCACAGAGTTTATCTTTACGCACTATTTTGCTATTTCCAAGTGACTGAGGCACACTAAAAGCCTCTTATCCACCATCTTAACTTAAAAGTTCAGGTTTACACACCATGAATGTTGGAATCAACTTTATTAGTGGAACTTACATTACCATTAAAATAATGGTTCTAGCCAGGTGAAGTGGCTCACATCTGTATCCCAGCACTTTGGGAGGCCGAAGCGGGCAGATCACTTGAAGTCAGGAGTTCAAAACTAGCCTGGCCAACATGGTGAAATCCTGTCTCTACTAAAAGTAGGAAGTTAGTTGGGCGTGGTGGTGGGCTCTTATAATCACAGCTACTCGGGAGGCTGAGGCAGGAGAATCACTTAAACCCAGGAGGCAGAGGTGGCAGTGAGCTGAGATCTCATGGTAACTCTCCAGCCTAGGCGACAGAGCAACAGTCTGTCTCAAATACATATATACACACACACACGTATATATATATACATATATATATATGTATATATATATATATAAAATAATAAAATAATGGTTCTGCAGGCTGTACAGGTAGCATGCCACCAGCATCTGCTTCTGGTCAGGACCTCAGGAAGCTTTTACTCATGATTGAAGGCACAGGAGGGGCAGGTAGGTCACATGGCAAGAGAAGGCGCAAGCTCGGTCTACTTCTATCTGCTTTCCAGCTCCTTTACTATAGCAAAAAAAAAGCTCTGTTCATGTCACAACTTACTTGACTCCTTGGCAGCCTTTGAACCAGTTAATCATTTCTTCCTTCTTGAAATGTTCACCTCCCTTAGCTTTTAAAAATTGAATGTATTATTTTGAAATAACTGTAGATTGATATTCAGTTATAAGAAATAATACAGAACAATCTCAGGTATACCCCACCTAGCTTTTCCTAATGGTAACATCTTACAAAACTATAGTATAATATCATACTCAGAATATTGACATTAATACAGTCAAGGTATAGAACAGTCTCCTCTATTTTTTTTCCTTTTATACAGTGTATTTTTGGTGTCAAACCAAATAACTTATCCTAGACCTAGATCCTAGAGGTCTTCTCCTATGTTCTTCTCTGTTTGTCCTAAAGTTTTACAGTTTTTATTTCACGTTTATGTTCATGACTCATTTTGAGTTAGTTTTTGTATGAGGCTTAGGCTGGGGCCTTTCATTTTGTTTTGTTTTGGCCTATGAATGTCCAATTTCTCCAATACCATTTGGTGAAAAGTCTACCCTTCCTCCATTGAATTACTTGTGCAAAAAAGTGGACATATTTATGCAGGCCTATTTCTAAGTTCTCTATTTTGTTTCAATGATCTATGTGTCTATCCGACCCCGAACACCATACTGTCTTGATTACTATTGTTATACAGTTATCTTAATAATGTCTGTTTTGTTCACCATTGTATCCTCGACTCCTTGCAAGGTGCCTAGCAAATTGATACAAAATACATTTTTTTTCTAGATTCAATTTTGTTTTTTACTTTTCATTTTTTACTTAAATAGATTTTTGGAGAACAGGTGGTGTTTGATTATGTGGATAAGTTATTTAGTGGTGATTTCTGCAATTTTGGCGCACACATCACCCAAGTAGCATATGCTGTACCCAATGTGTAGTCCCGTATTTCTCATCCCCCTTCCACGCTTTCCTGTGAGTCCCCCAAAGTCCATTGTATCATTCTTTTTTTTTTTTTTTTTTTTTTTTTTTTTTTGAAACAGAGTTTTTCTCTGTAACCCAGACTGGAGTGCAGTGGTGTGATCTTGGCCCACTGCAACCTCTGCCTCCCAGGTTCAACAATTCTCCTGCCTTAGCCTCCCAAGTAGCCTGGGATTACAGGCGCGCACCTCCATGTCCAGCTAATTTTTTTGTATTTTTAGTGAAGACGAGGTTTCACCATGTTGGTCAGGCTGGTCTCAAACTCCTGATCTTGGCCTCCCAAAGTGCTTGGATTACAGGCATGAGCCACAGCGCCCAGCCCATTGTATCATTCTTATGCCTCTGTGTCCTCATAACTTAGTTCCCTCTTATAAGTGAGAACATATGATGTTTGGTTTCCATTCCTGAGTTTCTTCACTTAGAATAATGGTCTCCAATCAATTCCATCCAAGTTGTTGTGAATGCTATTGTTTGTTCCTTTTTATGGCTGAGTAGTATTCCATGGCATATATATATATATATATATATATATATATATACACCACATTTTCTTTCTTTTTTTTCTTTTTTTTTTTTTTTTTTTGAGAAGAAACAAATGGTTTATTTGGCAACAAGGATTAAAAAGACATTTTTAATTCCTTGTCTCTCTTCTGATGGCTGAAGCAAACTGCGGCTGCGGCAGTCAAATGGAAAGCCACACACAAGAATTCCCTTGTAGACCTTGATCTTTTGCAGAAATGCAAAGACGCCTGAGTTACACAACTTGCAATTATTATTTTCTAGACTGAAGTGCCAACTGTTGTACTTTCTAGCATATCAGTGGTTGCTACATTCTCCTTCTTGTCTTCGGGTTTCATGGCAGGAACAGAAGTACTTCCTTGATGTTGTTGGAGTCCCTGAGAAACATGGCGACTCAGTCAATGCCCATGCCCCAGCCAGCCGTGGGCGGCAGTCCGTATTCCAAGGCAGTACAGAAGTTTCCATCTATGAACATGGCCTCATCATCACCTGCAGCCTTGGCCTTGGCCTGTTCTTCAGAAAGCTCCCGCTGCTGGATGGGATCATTCAGCTCAGTGTAGGCAGTGCATATCGCTTCATGACAAATAGCTCAAAGCTCTCGGTCAGACCCTCTTTAGAGTGGTGCCGTTTAGCCAAAGGGCTCATTATCTGTGGGTGATTACAGATGAATGTATGATTCATGCAAGTCATTTCCAGTAACTCCCCTACAAGCTTGTGAAGGAGCCTGGCTGCGGTCTGAGGTAGAGGGCATTCAACAGCTTTTGCCCCCCAGATATCATCAAGAATTTTGCAAGTTTCTTCAGTTTCAAAGAGGTTAGTTTCTGGCAGCTTCATTCCCAAGGCTTTCTCAACCTCTTCTACCATGCTGATTCTCCGGAAGGGTGGGGTGAAGTCAATTTCATAGGCCTGGCCCTCTGGGCCATCTGGGTGGTAGATGACCTTGTAACCGCCCATAATATGCTTCACCATCCCTGAAACCATGTTCTCCATGATTTCCATGAGATCGTGATAGTCTGCATAGGCCATGTAGAACTTATAGCTGGCGAACTTAGGATTGTGCGTCAAATCAATCCCCTCATTCCAGAACTGGCATCCAATTTCAAAAACCCAGTCGATGCCATCAACCACAAGCATCTTATGGTAGAGTTCTGGAGCAATTCTCATATAAAAATTCATGTCCAGCTCATTGTGATAAGTGATGAAAGGCTTGGCCACAGCTTCCCCCTGGGATGATGTTCATCATGGGAGTTTCAATCTCCAGGAATCCCAGCTCATCCATGAAACTTCTTATATATGTGATGATCTTAGAGCGGGTGATAAATTTCTGCCTCACAAAGTCATTCAGGTTCAGGTCCAAGTATCTCTGGTGATACTTTGTTTCCTTTTCTTTGAGGCCAAAGTGAAGATGAGGTAACATATGCAAACAGGGGAGACAGCAGTGTGATCTCACACAGAATGATGCTCAGCGCACCCTTTTTGGTCTTCCCAGGATTCCCCTAAACTCCAATTATGTCTCCCTGACGCAGTTTGTTATTAATATGAATAAATATTTCTTCCGATTTATAATTTCTGGAATTGGCCATGACTTGCAACTTCACCCCTCTCTTCGAAGATCATAGAAGATGAGCTTTACCCCAGAAGCTCTTTTGGCATGAATCTTACCTGCCATCCTTCAGGTGATGTCAGTCAGGTGATCCCCAGGCTGCAGGTGACTATATTCTTGGATGAAGTCGGTGAGTGAGATGTCTACATGGAACTTGTGTGGGTATGGGTCTTCCCCATTGACCTTCAGTTGATGAATTGCTTGACTGTGGATTTTGTAGTATTGATTTGGGTCCAGGCTCTCTTCCTCAGGCCCCACACCATTGTTAGTAGCGTGGTTGGTGGCAGCAGCGGTGGCTTGGCTTAGCTGTTTCTCACTGAGCTCTTTCTGCTTGGCCTCCTTCTCTGCTACTTTCTTCTCAGCTTTCAGGTATCTCTTCAGCTCATTCTTGATCAGTTTCAGCTCGGTGCCATCCACTTTCACCTCGGCCCTCTACACCGCTGCCATCTTTCTGCACCACATTTTCTTTATCCA
The DNA here is from genome assembly GCA_036589455.1 of Ateles fusciceps. Classification (NCBI taxonomy): domain Eukaryota; kingdom Metazoa; phylum Chordata; class Mammalia; order Primates; family Atelidae; genus Ateles; species Ateles fusciceps. Next base: position 828,907 of record JAZHEH010000885.1, read on the forward strand.
CTAGTTGACTGATGGGAATTTGAGCTGGTTCCATTTTTACAATTACAAATTGTGCTGCTATAAACATATGTGTGCAAGTATCTTTTTAGTATAATTACTTCTTTTCCTCTGGATAGATACCCAGTAGTGGGATTGCTGGATAAAATGGTAGATCTACTTTTGATTTTTTGAGGAATGTCCAGACTGTTTTCCATAATGGGTAGACTAGTTTACATTCTCACTAGCAGTGTAAAAGTGTTCCCTTTTCACCACATCCACACCAACATCTATCATTTTTTAATTTTTTGATTATGGCCTTTCTTGCAGGAGTAAGGTGGTATCACATCATGGTTTTGATTTGCATCTCGTATTTATTAGCAATGTTGAGCATTTTTTTCATATGTTTGTTAGTCATTTGCGCACCTGCTCCACTGGTGGTAGCAGGGGAGTAAAGTGGACTCTGTGAGGGTCCTTGGTTGTAGTTTTGTTTAGTGCTCTGATTTTGTGTTGGTTGGTCTCCAGCCGGGAAGTGGTATTTTCAAGAGAGCATCGCTGCGGTAGTATAGGGAGGTTACAAGCTTGCCCTAGGGTCACCTGGATAAGTATTTGGGGTGTCTCAGGCAGAGGGTGGGGCCATAGAGCTTCCAAGAGATTATGTCCTTTGTCTTCAGCTACCAAGGTGGGTTGAGAAAGACCATAAGGTGGAGGCAGAGTTGGTTGTATCTGAGCTCAGACTCTTCTTAGGCAGGGTTTGCTGTGGCTGCTGTGGTGGATAGAAGTGTGGTTCTCGGGTCAATGGAATTATGTTCCCAGGGGGATTATGGCTTTCTGTGCTGTGTCATACAGGTCACCAGGGAAGTGGGGGGAACCAGCAGTGACAGGTCTCACCGAGCTCCACACAGCCCAAAAGGCCAGTCTCACTCCACGATGCCCCGCCAACAGCACTGAGTTTATTCCCAGGCAGCTGGTGAGCAGGGCTGAAAACTTGCCCCAGGCTACAAGCCTCCCCTCTGAGAAAGCAAGCAGGGCTTTCAGGTTTCATGCCTCCCTTCCTGCCACAGTTTCCCATGCACACTCCTGTTTTCCCCTTTGTGGATTCTGTCCATGAAACTTTGCATTCAGTTGAAATTGTTATGAAGTTCAGTTAGAAGTTTCCTTCTCCCCGCAGGCTTTCCCCAATTCCACTGACAGTCCACCCCATGGATTCCTGTGAGACAAAGTGAGGAATGGCTTCCCTGGGGACTGAGAGTGCTCACAGGGCTCTTCCCATTGCTTCCTATATCCCTGTATTTCAATCAGCTCTCTAAATTCATCTCAGCTCCAGGTAAGGTCAAATCCTTCTCCTGTGATCTGGACCTTCAAGATCCCCAGTGAGGATGTGTGTTTGGGGGCAAATGTTCCTTCTCTCACATTTCCCCTTCTCACAGTTTTTCATCTGTCTCACAGAGCCTGCAGCAACAAGCCACTGCTTTCAAAGGGTCTGTGGATTCTCAGCTTTCCTGGTATGTTCCTGCAGTAGTTCTTGGAGCAAAAGTTCACGATTTGAGTCTCCGCACACTGCTCTGTCCATCTGAGTGGGGAGCTGCAAGTTAGTCTTGCCTCCTATGTGCCATTTTTCCGATGCAATATTTTTGTGCCTTTAAATTTGGGTACACTTATTTGTTGTTTGTTTTGGGGTTTTGACACTCGGTCTCACTCTGTTGCCCAGAATGGAGTGCAGTTTTTGTTTTGTTTTAAGAGACAGACAGGGTGGAGTACAGTGGTTATTCACAGGAATGATCACAGTGCACTACAGCCTCAAACTCCTTGACCTAAAGTGGTTTTCCTGCTTCAGCCTCTTGAGTAGCTGTGACTATAGGCACATGCTACCACATTTGGTTATGTTTTATATATTTCTGCAGTGGAGCAGAAACATATTCTGGGTGGAGACAATGTTGGAAGCTATGCCATCTAATGGAGCTCTCTGTGGTGATGGACATTTTCTTTGTCTGCACTATCTGATATGTTAATCACTAGCCACATGTAGCTACTGAGCACTTAAAATGTGGCTGGTGCAAGTGAGAGCTGATGTAAAATTTTTATTTAATTTCACTTAATTTAAATTTCAACAATCACCTATGGCTAGTGGCTACTATATCGGGCTGCACAAGTCTAGAGAGTGGACATGAAAGAGAATGACTAAAATGGAGGCAGGTCAAGGTCATTATGCTTCAAAAAGTCAGGAACTGCTAGGCCAATGGTTTGAGTAATAAACCATGTGGACTTTGAAACCCTCCAGGACAATGACATGAATGGTGGCAAGGAAAGATATGTGTTACAGGCAAAAAGGCCTGGATTACTTTGGGGGCATGACCAGTGTCTAGGCAACAGAGATGAGCTATGGTAACTGATCGATTCATCTGACATGGGTTAAAGTGGTGGTTCCAGCAAGGAAGACAAACAGTAGCCTGGAAGCTTCCTCAGAAAATCTAGAGGATGCCAGCCCCTTCTCCAGTCCCCGTAATAGAATGGACATCCTACACTCTCCACTACTCCAACAGTGTCCTTAGAGAAAGACCGAGTTAGGTAGGGCAAGGAGGCACAAGTAGCACTTGGTGACAAGGGTCAGCATATATGAGAGCTTGTTTACCACACAACAAAGAATCTGGGGAACACAGTGGAAATATTTTTGAGGAAAGGAAGACATGGAAAGAGGGGCTGAGGATAAGAGCACACGCTATAAGAATATAAAGGACAATGGAAGCAAAACTGCTCTCCAAAACTCTGCCCAGGTGGCAGTAGAGCTGGTCTCTTGGTCTCCTTGGAAAAGGCTCTGTTGCCCTAATTATATAGCTTTGGAAACTTTTTGGCAGGAAGATAACTTTTTGTAAGCAATCAATGTATATTAAACTTTTCATAAAAATTAACATTTTGTGTAACAAATTTTTTTATTGTAAAATATACACAACATGAAATTTACCAATTTAACCATTGTAAAGTGACCATTCAGTGGCACTTAGTATATTCATAATCAATAAATGGTTTTGAACATAAAAAGAAGGTGGGGGGGGCATTTGTAGTGGTAGCCAGTGATGGGACTCTAGTGGGCTTCACTGTTCTCAAGATTCCAAATGAAATGAAACTATGATGTCAAGCTACTTCAGATTCAGTGCTGGCTGAGGTACAGGTGATACAGAAGAAGATGGTGATTCTGGTTTATAAGCACTGAACTGGGTGCAAATACTTTGTTCACTCAAAAACATTGTATAAGTGAATATTGAATCCAGTTTTCTCCTTTTGCTTCTGAATGGCACAGAAACACATTATTCTGAGCCACAGAAGCTAATTAACCCTCTATTAGTCTTGTTTTCTCATGTATAAAATTGACTAATATTAATAGTTCCAGAACTGTCATTAAGATAAAATATATGTAGAATGTATTAGCATAGTGCCTGACACATACTATGTTCTTAATAAATGGTAGCTATTATCATTATTATGGTACTGATCCAATTCTCCCTTTTATTAGAGTTATTAGAACAATAGTCATGTCCCCTCTGTTGAACTAATCTCATTAAGGGCAGGAGCAGTACACAATGATCTTTTAATACTCCATAGGTTCAACACATAGGAGGAAGTACATACACATTTGTTGAAAGGAATAATTCTTTTATGTCTACCTCCTCCTGCTTCCTCCACCCCTAGCTGGAGTCTATTTGAAGAGGTTTGGTTGCTAAGAACACAGGTTTTAGAGTCAGATATAGGGTTGAATTTTGGCTCTGCCACTTACTACCTGTATGGCCTTTGGCAAATTACCCAATGGCTCCAAGTCTCATATGTAACATCAGGAAAATAAATATCTACTTCATAGAATTAGATAAGAAAATTTAGTAAAGTACCATACCTGTACCAATATTAATAGTTTCTTGAACAGTAATCATTCCTATTGCTATTATTATTATTGATATGGTTTGGATCTGTGTCCCTGCCCAAATTTCATGTCAAATTGTAATCCCCAGTGTTGGAGGTGGGGCCCAGTGGAAGGTGACTGGATCATGGGGGTGGTTTCTCCTGAATGATTTATCACCTTTCTTCTTGGTGCTGTCCTCACAATAGCGAGTTTGTTCTCACGAGATATGGTCATTTAAGAGTGTGTGGCACCACTCCCTTCACTCTCTCTCTTCCTGCTCCAGCCAGGTGGCCTGCCGGCTCCCCCTTTGCCTTCCACCATGATTGTAAGTTTCCTGAGGCCTCCCCCAGAAGCCAAGCAGATGCAAGCATCATGCTTCTTGTACAGCCTGCAGAACCATAAGCCTGGTCTACTTCGTGGTTCATAAAATCTCTTTTTTCTTTATAAATTATTCATTCTCAGGTATTTCTTTATGGCAGTGCAAGAATGGACTAATACAATTATTAATATCTGTTTCTTTTGAAAAGGGAGGCATACTCCCAGCTCATTCTAATGGGGATTAAGGAGTGGTTTGGTGAGGTGGAGCATGATAAGGAATGAAACATGTTACTGCACCTCCAACTCATTCAGCAAAGATTTCCTAGAGTTGGAAAAGTAAGGAAGACACAAAAGATTAAGAGAAACTGAATCAACTATAAATAAAACTGGCAAGTGGGTGACATTTGTTAGTGGTATACACCTTCTTCACCCAGGCCATTACCTCTTTCTCCAGTTTATGCACTTACTCATATGCCCAGACCAGGCCTGCCATGTTGTCTACCAATGTTCCAGAACCTCCTCTTCCCCCTCTCCTAACCACTAAAAGTCACTTGTTTTGCCTGTTCCAGACTCCTGGGAACCAGTCAGGAGCTAATTTGCTAACCTAATTAGAGGTCAAGTGTTAACAGGCTGCCAATAGCTTCTTGTTTCTTCACTATGCAGTGCTTTCAAACACCTTATCTAATGAGAGAGACTTGTGGTGAAAACTGAAGGCCTGGGAGTAGGGAAAGGCTCAGGTCTTTGGGCAAGGAAAACTTTCCCATGCTGCACAGGCAGCTGCTTACTAAGCCCTTGGGTAGAAAGAGGCTTGAACAAAAGAAAAAGAATGTGAAGTGAAATGACCAGGCCCTTCCCAGTAAACTCCTTTGATGTCCTCAAAGTGGTAATAACCACAATAAACACCTCAAAGTTGCATCCACTCCCTTTAGGGTTTACACATTACTCTCATAGACAGTACGTTTTCTAATCTTTTTCTCTTAAGAATTTCCTAACCCCTGCTTGCCTCAGATCCAAAGTCATTGCCACCTGCATTTGCCACCAACTGGTAGACCAGCCTTTCACTTTCTACCATCTTTGAGACTCAATTCCCATTGTAGGCTTGCCTTTCACCAGCCATCTATCACCAGTGAGCATTTCTTGAGCTCCTAACATGTGTAATAAGGCCCTGTCTTTCCTTCCTGGCTACCATTTAGACTGTATAATGAATGCATGGAATTTTATTCACAAATGTGCCAGTAGTTATCTCACAGATGGAGACATGTTTAGGTTATTTTTTTCCATGAAAGTATGCAACTTTCAATTGATTTACCCACCTGGTTCCTTTTGGAAAAGTGTCCAATTATTAATCAATCATCCCGCTTTCCAGAACTGAGGGATTTCCAGGGATGTTCCATGTTAAACAGGGGAGTCCTGGGTAAACTGGGATGGTTGGTTACACTAGCACACTTAATGATTGCTCACTGTTTACCTAGCATGACTTTAGGCACTGGTGGGTTGTCTTCCAGGCCAGCCTTAAATGAAAGCCAGGGCAAGTGGTGCTTTAAGGCAGAAATGTGCTGGTAAATGTTTATAACAACCAGCTCTCTGAGTGAGGGTGAGGGAGATCCCCTGATTTGTAGCATTTGCTGATTTCTTTGGTATAAACACATACACCATGGCTAATTTCAAGCTACCAAACTGATGTCATTAAGTCTGGAATAAGAGAAAATATGTAGAATAGAACACCATTATTTAATATTCCACTAAACAGGTAAAATGGATGTGAATACCCTTATGAGCATAGATAGTAAAATGTAGCAAAATAATTAGAAAGTTATGAGTTTTGAGTTTTTATTAACTTTATTTTAATATAATTTCTTTAATTGTAAGTTTATGATTTTATTTTTAATAATGGCTTTGCTTAAATAACCAACTTGCAAAACTTCTGCAAATTTACCCATCAACTTCCATGAGACAGTAAGTCAGTTCCAGCACATCACTGAAAGGATCCTGGGAAAGTCACCCCTTTTCATCATGTTTATGTCTTTTTTCCACTGGTTTGCCACAAATGCCTGAAAGTCCACCAACTGAAATTTATTTCTTTGATCTGAGCTCTGTGTTTAGTGTACTAAGAAGAGCAAGACCACAAATAAGGATACTTACTTTCCAATCCAGTCTCAGCCTTATAATGAATTAGCTGTGTGACCTTGACCTATTTGGACCCCAAGTTCCTCATCTGTAGAAGAAGGGAGTTAGACAACTAATGTTGACTCTTTCAGGCATATTTGTGAGTGTGAGTGTGTGTGTGTGTGTGTGAGAGAGAGAGAGAATGTGTGTGTTTACAGCTTCATTGCAGTATAATTGACATACAACAAACTGGACACATTTATATAGAACAATTTGATGAGTTTGGACTGAAATCATCGCAAAAACAAGATAATGAGCATATCCATCATTCCAAAAAATTTTCCTTTAACCTTTTGGAGAGCATCCCTTCCTCTCCCGAGTCCTGTCTTCAAGTAACCATTCATCCATTTTTTGTCAATAACAAATACTTCAAATTTTCTAGAATTTTATAAAAATTGAATCATACAATATGTGTTCTTTTTGTCTACAACCTTTCCCTTAGCATATTTATTCTGAGACTCATTCATATTGCTGCCTGTATCAATAGTCTGTTCCCTTTTATTTACCATATTCCATTGTATGGATGTAGCAAAATTTATTTATCCATTCACCTGTTGATAGACATTTGAGTTGTTTCCAGGTGTTAGGTATTATGAACAAAGCTGCTATGAACAGCTTTTAGGCATTGTGCACACAAATGCTTTCATTTCTGTCGATTACATATCTAGGAATGAAATACCTTGGTTGTACAGTAAACATTTAACTTTGTAAGAAACTGACAAACTTTGTTTCAAAGTGAACATAAGACTTTATGTTCCTATTCAACAGTGTATGAGAGTCTCATTACTGCAAATACTTGTATGGCCAATCTTGTTTATTATATTCTTTCTAGGGTGTGTGTAGTGGTATCTCATTGTGCTTTTAGTTTACATTTTCCTAAGGAATAATGATGTTGAGTATCTTTTCATATGCTTATTTTTAAATATATATCTTCTTTGGTAAACTGTCTGTTCAGACTTCTGCCATTTCAAAAATTGTGTTGTCTTTTATAGAGTCATATACGTTCTTTATATATTCTAGATAAAAGCTGTTTGTCAGATATGTGTTTTGCCAATATTTTCTCCCAGTCTTAGGCTTGCCATTTTATCTTTGCAGTAGGGCCTTTTGAAGAGCCAAAGTTTTAAATTTTGATGAAGTTCAATTATTAATTTCTTTCCTTTTATAGTTCATGATTTTATATGTCTTATTAAATAAATTTTGCCAAACCAAAGTGACTAAAACTTTCTCCTGTGTTATCTTCCAGAAGTTTGATAATTTTAGCTCTTATATTTGTTTTATAATCCATTTTGAGTTAATAATTGTGTATAGTGTAAAGGAAGGGTTAGAATCATTCTTTTGCAAATAGTTATCCAATTGTTCCAGCATCATTTATTGAAAAATAGTATCCCTTCCCAGTAGAATCTGCCATGGCACCGTTGTTGAAAATCAATTGTCCATATGTATAGACATATTTCTGGACTCTATCCTGTTCCATTTTTCTAAGTCTATCTTTGATATCACACAGTTTTGATTACCGTAGCTTTTCAGTAAGTTTTTGATTCAGGTAGGATGAATAGGTTTTCAAATTAGAGCGAATGAGTCCTCTGTTTTGTTTTGTTTTGCTTTTGAGATAGTATCTCACTCTGTCATCCAGACTGGAGTGGAATGGCACGATCACAGCTCACCGCAGCCTCAACCTTCCAGACTCTGGTGATTCTCCCACCTCAGCCTCCCAGGTAGCTTGTACTACAGGTGTGCACCACTGCACCTGGCTAATATTATTATTTTTTTTTTGTATTTTTTGTAGAGACCGTATCTCACCATGTTGCCCAGGCTAGTCTTGAACTCCTAGGCTCAAACAATCCACCTGCTTGGCCTCCCAAAGTGCTGGGATTACAGGCATGAGCCACCACGCCTGGCAAGTTCTCTAACTTTATTATTTTTCATAGTTATTTCAGCAATTCTAGATTCTTTGTAGTTCCACATGAATTTGAGATTCAGGTTGCCAATTTCTACTTAAAAAAATGCCTATTGGGATTTTGTTTGGGATTGCAGTGAATCCAGATATTAACATGGGAATAACTGATTTCTTAATATTGTGTCTTCCTATACATTAACATGGCATATTGCTCCATTTATTTAAGTCTTTGATTTACCTCAGCAAGCCTTTATAGTGCTCAGTGCACACGTATTACACATCTTTGCCAGATTTACCCTTAAGGATTTCAGATGTTTGATGCTACTATAAATGGTATTTTTTAAAATTTCCAACCCTGATGGTTTGATGCTACTATACAGAAATACCACAATTAATTTTTGTATATGTATCTTATATCCTGCAAACTTCACCCCACTTAATAGTTCTAGCAGGTTTTTGTAGATTCCTTAGAATTTTCTACACAGAAGAACGAGTCATCTGGAAACAAAATCAGTTTTACTTCGTTCTAATCTTTAAGATTTTTTTCCCTTATGGCAATGGCTAGAACCTCCAGTAGAATATTGGCCAGAGGTAGTGAGAGGGAGACATCCCCTGCCTTGTTTCCAAACTTAAGGAGAAAACCTTCGAATGTTTCACCAGTAGGCTGGATTTTAGCTGTAGTGTCTTTTCTTAAATAGATGCCTATTTATAGATTAAATTTTTCCTAAATATTCCTAGTTACTTTTTTAATCAGTAAAGAATATTGGAGTCTGGCAAATGTTTTTTTTTTTTCCTGCATCTATTGAGATAATCACATTTTCTCTTCAGTTTGTCCAAATGATAAATAATATGAATTTGTGAATGTTGCATCACCCTTGCATTTCTAAGATGAAGCTCAATTGGTCATAATGCATTATTCTTTTTATATATTGCTGGATTTTATTTGCTAAAATTTTGAGTTATTTTTGCATCTATCTCTATGATAGATACTGAGTTATAGTTTGCTTTCCTTGTAATATCTTTTTCTGGTTTGGGTAGGAGGAGAATTTTGACCTCATAGAATGTTAAGAAATATTTACTTCAAATTTCTGAAAGATTTTTTGTAGAAGTGGCATTTTTCTTCTTTGTGTAGAAGTGGTGTTTGCTAGAATTCACCACTGAAGACATTTATGCCTAAAGTTTGTGTGTGTGTGTGTGTGGGAAGGTTTTCAAATAAAATTTAATTTCTAGATATTGGGCTATTTAGGTTTTCTACTTTTGCTTGAGTTACCCTTGGTAGTTTGCATCCTTCAAGGTATTTGTCCATTCAACCTAATTTATAAAATTTTGGTATAAAGTTGTTCATAATATACTCTTATTATCTTTTTAATGTCTGTAAGATTGGTAGTGGTGGCCCACTCTCATTCCTGATATTGGGAAGTTGTGTCTTCTCTTTTCCTAATCAACCTTGCTAAACGTTTATGAATTGTATCATTTTCTCAACGAATCAGCCTTTGGTTTCGTTGATTTTTTCTATTGTTTTTCTATTTTATTGATTTCTTTTTCTATTTGTTATTTTCTTTCTTCTACTTACTTTGAATTACACTTGACTTTCTTTTTCTGATTTCTTATTGTGGAAGCTGAAGTCAATAATTTAAGGCCTTTCTTTTCGAATATAACTATTTAGTACATTTCCCTCATAGCACTACATTGCCTACATTCTACAAATACATATATCTTATGGTTTTTCATTCAGTTTAAAATACTTTCTAATTTTCCTTAAGACTTCCTTTATGAGCTATAGATTATTTTAAAATGTGCTATTTATCTTCCAACTATTTGGGGGGATTTCCATATATACTTCTTTTATTTATTTTTAATTTAATTCCATGTGGTCAGAGGACATACTTGGTGTGACTTGAATCCTTTAACTTTATTGAGACTTGTTATACGACCCAGATATGGTCTATCTTGGTGCATTTTCAGTGTACACTTGAAAAGAGCATGCTTTCTGTTGTTTGGTTGAGTATTATATGTCAATCAAATCAAGTTATTTGTGTTGTTCAAGTATTCTATGTTCTGACTGATTTTTGTCTCTTGGTCTAACAATTAGTGAGAGAGAGGTGTTGAAGTCTCTGCCTATAATTGTGTATTTGTCTACTTCTCCTTAGGTTCAGCCCATTATTGCTTCATGTATTTTTAATGTCTGTTATTAGATACATATATAGTTAGCATTGTTATATCTTCATGATGAATTAGCCAATTTATCGTTATGAAATAGCTCTCTTTACCTTAATATCCTTTGCCTTGCAATCCACTTTCTTTGATAATTATATAGTCATTCTAGCTTCTAAAAATTAATGTTAACATGGTACATCTTTTATGTTTAACCTGTTTGTGTTTTTATGCTTAAAGTGTTTCCTATAGGCAGCATATAGTTGGGTTTTAAACATTTTTTTTTCCATTCTACCAACCTCAGTCTTTAACTGGATTGCTGTGAGACCATTAACTTTAATATGATTATTGATATGATTCTCTTTAGATCTACCGTTTTTTATTTTTTCCAACTCTGCCTGTTATCCAATGTACAAAATTGTTGTTTCATATATTTTGCTCATTTCTTGAGTTGTTAAGATGGCAGACTAAATCCAGTGACTGTTACTCCATCATTGCTAGAAAGTGGAAGCACTCCAAGTTATGTGGTTCTCATACTGATTTGTTGTTCTTTACATTATGGATATTAGCCTTATGATTTATATGTGTGTCAAATATGTATTTTCAGTTTGTCACTAGTCTTTTAATTATATGTATTTTGTAATTTTCACAAAGAGGTTTTAAACTTTGATGTTATCAAGTCTTTCATTCCTTTCCTTTGAGTTTTTAATGTCATGCTTATAAATCTCTGCCCTATATTTTCTTCTAAACCATCACGTTTTAAAAGAATAAAAATTGCATCTGAATTTTGGCTCCAGATTGACTGCAAGAACAAACCAGCAATCCTGAGAGGACCCACAGACCCTCTGAAGGAAGCGGACTGCTCCTGCAGAACCCTGGAGATACCCCAAATGCTGTAAGTGCCCCATCTGCAGAAATTGGAAAGGGGAAACCCTCCTCTCCTGAACACACATCCCCCACTGGAGAGGCTGAAGGTCTGTTTGCGGGAGTATTTTCTGATTTTATCTGGAGCTAAGTCAAGTTAGAGAGCTGAGCTGAGCAAAATACAGGGGTAAAGGAAGCATGAGAAAGGCCCTGGGAGCTTGCTGGGTCCCAAGCAGCCCATTCCTGCCGGGCACCAGAGGGATCCATCAGGAGGGTGGCCAGAGGAGCAGGGGTAAGGTAAAACTCCACAGGGAGAAGGAATTCTCTAGCTGAAACTTTCTAACAATTTGAAGAGGGTAAGAAGCCTCCTGGCCAGAACTCAGGGAGGGTGTGGATCCAGCTTACAGACTTCACAAGCGGTGGAAGAACTAAAGCCCTTTTCTTTCACACCTTAGAGGCGGAAAGCCTTGGGCAAGTTTTCAAACCTGTCTTGCCCTCCACCTGACAACATACTGAGAGCTGTTGTGGAAAGCATGGTGGGAGTGAGACTGGCCCTTAGATTTGCAAGGGAGCTGGGTGAGGCCTGTGACTGCCGGCTTTTCCTTACTTCCCTGACAACAACCTGCATGACTTAGCAGAGGCAGGCATAATCCTCCTAGGTACACAACTCCAGTGTCCTGGTAATCTCATCCTCATCCCCTACAGCAGCTGCAGCAAGACCCACCCAAGGAGAGTCTCAGCTCAGACACACCTAGCCCCGCCCACACCTGATGGTCCTTCCCTACCTGCCCAGGTAGCTGAAAACAAAGGGTATAGAATCTTGGGAGTTCTAGGGCCTGGCCCACCACCTGTCCCTCTCCACACTATTACAGCTGATGCTTTCTGGAAAGTGCCGCCTCCTGGCAGGAGGCCAGCCAGCACAAAAATAGAACATTAAACCACCAAACTAAGGACCCTCACAGAGTCCACTGCACCCCCTGCCACCTCCAACAGAACAGAAACTGGTATCCATGGCTGAGAGATCCACAGATGGTTCATATCACAGGACTCTGTGCAGACAACCCCCAGTACCATCCCAGAGCCGGGTAGACTTGCTGGGTGGCTAGACCCTGACAAGAGACAACAATCACTGCAGTTTGGCTCACAGGAAGCCACATCCATAGAAAAAGGGGAAGAGCACTACATGATGGGAACACCCCATGGGACAAAAAATCTGAACAACAGCCTTTAGCTCTAGACCTTCCATCTGACAGAGCCTACCCAAATGAGAAGGAACCAGAAAACCAACCCTGGTAATATGACCAAAAAAGGCTTATCAACTCCCCCTCAAAAATCACACTAGTTCATTAGCAATGGATCCAAACCAAGAATAAAGCCCTGATTTACTCGAGAAAGAATTCAGGAGGTTACTTATTAAACTAATTAGGGAGGGACCAGAGAAAGGCAAAGCCCAAAGCAAGGAAACCCAAAAAATGATACAAGAAGGGAAGGGAGAAATATTCAAGGAACTAGATAGCTTAAAGAAAAAGCAATAACAAAATTCAGGAAACTTTGGACACACTTTTAGAAATGCAAAATGTTCTGGAAAATCTCAGCAATAGAACTGACCAAGTAGAAGAAAGAAACTCAAAGCTCTGAGACAATGTCTTTGAATTAACCCAATCCAACAAAGACAAAGAAAAAAGAATAAGAAAATATGAACAAAGCCTCCAAGAAGTCTGGAATTAGATGGTAGAATTGTGCTGTGAATCCATCTGGTCCTGGACTTATTTTGTTGGTAATTGTTAAATCACCGTTTCATTCTCGCTGCTTGTTATTGGTCTATTTAGCATATCTACTTCTTCCTGATTAAACTAGGAGGGTTGTATCTTTCCAGGAATTTATCCATATCTTCTAGGTTTTCTAGTTTATGTGCATATATATACATACGTATGATGGAATACTACTCAGTCATAAAAAGGAATGAATCAACAGCATTTGTAGTGACCTAGATGAGACTGGAGACTATTATTCTAAGTGAAGTAACTCAGGAAAGGAAAACCAAGCATTGTATGTTCTCATTGATATGTGCAAGCTAAGTACGAGGACACAAAGGCATAAGAATGACACTCTGGACTTTGGGGACTTGGGGAGAGACGGAGGTGGGGGTGAGGGATAAAAGACTACAAATATGGTGCAGTGTATACTTCTTGGGTGATGGGTGCACCAAAATCTCACAAATCACCACTAAAGACTTTATTCATGTAACCAAATACAACCTGTACCCCAATAACTTATGGAAAAATAAAATAATAAAAATTTTAAAAAAAGAAAAAGTACTCCTCAATATGAATTTTATTTTAACATCATGTTTATTAATTATAAAAATAAAACATGCACATGGTAAAAAAACAAAAAACAAACAAACAAACAAAAAAACCATCAAGTAGGACAGAAGGCTATTGATGAAAAGGTCTTTCCTCTTCTCCCCACTGCCTCTGCTTGCCAAATCCCTCTTGCCATAGTAATCACTGTTAGCAGTTTCTTGTATACATCCTTCCACAGATTTTCTGGACACATGTACACATGCACACATGCATATGTATCTTTTTGTACACAAATTGGGTTGTGCACACACACAGTTGTGCAATTTCTCATTTAGCATTATATCTTTGAGCTCTTAGTGAGACTGAGTTTTATCAGATGTTTTCCAGACTGACAGAGGGACTAAGGCAGTCAGAGAACATGGTAGAAGAAGTGCACAGGAAAAGGGATATTCATTTGTGCAAAGTCAACATTTAACACAAAATCTGGCACGTAACAAATGTGCAATAAATGTGTTAAGTAACTAAAAGGAAAGAAAATTTCAGAAAACTGGAGACAAACTGCTATCTTGACCATTCTTCTCAGTATAGACCTGGTGTGCTTATTGAGTGTTACTATCTCCCAGGTCAGTGGAGAATAATACATGATGATTGATAAAACTATGAAGCAGCTGGGCTATACTACAACCTCCCTTCTGGAATAACTTCCCACTATGAGTCTCTTCCTTCACTAGGTTCATTGTGTCCAGCACATACATTTAGTTCTAATACACACTTCACATGGATTACACTGCAGGAAAACCTAGGAGTTCCATTATACAGCTGAGGTATACTACAGGTAAACACACAAAGGGCTACAACTAACTGGTGCCTACTGCAGGGAAGTACCACGTTGGGAAACAGCCCTACAAGGTTAATGTCAATTTATCCCCATTTCAAAGATAAGGAAACTGATGTTTCAGGAATCCAAGTGACATATTCAGGGTCACACAGTTAGTTGTAGCTTCTGGAGACATCTCTACACTTTAATAAGCCTAGCCTACTATCTGTTGATCCCACATCATGTTCACTATTTCACTGACTTTGCACTGTTTCATTGCCTGGCACTCCCTTTCTCCACTGCCTCATGTGGTGTTTTGTGAAAGCTAGGCAGAGAGACAAACAGAGGGTTGTATAGGATCCATGCCTGGCTATGTAAGATGCTGTCAGAGATCAAGACTGAGTCAGTCTCAGAAGGCCATGAACAAATACAAATACATTCGGAAAGTATTAAAAGTTCAGAAAGGGAGATGAGACTGGGAACTTGGAGAGCACCCTCAGAAGCCTAGGATTACGGATATTGTGGGAGCTCAAGAAATTTTAAGGCAAACATTTCTTTCTCCCTAGGCTCTTTTGGTGAGCTGCTCACAAACAGAGCCCTGTTGCCCTGCAGTCCTAAAGCCATGGGCCACTGTATTCTCACCTATCTCAATCATACTCACTCTTCAAGGCCCACATCAAGTCTCACCTTTTCCATGAAGCCCTTCCCAATTAGTCCAGCTCATTCTTCCTTCATGAATTAGAGGTTTATTTGAAATCAGCACCATAAGATATAGCATGTGTTTGTATACGCTTGTTACTTTAATCATTTCAAGTATCTTGTCTCTTGAAGTGGACTCATTCATGTACGTTTCTTCTATTGTTTCCCTGCATGGTCTGGGTTTTGAGAGACACCTGCCTGAATTGCAGTTTTGACTCTCCCTCTAATGAGCTCTATGACCTGGAGCTAGTCACAACCTCTGAGAGCCTCATCTTCCCACTTCTGAGGGTTCTTGTAAAAGCATAGTAAGCATTGTAACATAAACATATGAATGTAAGGTATTACGCTGAAGACATTTAAACTAAGCTGCTCCTGCCTTTTACATCCTACTTAATGGATAGTTGTATGTAAGAAACAGCAATCACTGCTGCTTGTATCACACTAGCCTCCTCAGCAAAGGTTAACAGTTTGGAAAAATAATACTGCACAATTTTAAAGACGGTGTCAGATGGAGGGGTTTATATGCAGTCAATTCAGGAGCTCTCCTTGGAAACTACCAGATGATTCCAGGCTTGCTCATTTTTAAAACTTCCATCTTTCTAAATGTATCTTCATGTAAGTGATCTGTGTCAATGCTGTGAAAAAGGGAAAAAATCTTGCATTAAGACTTTTACCTTGTCAAGCCAAGAGATGTCTGCAGTAGGTTTCCTATTCTCATGGATCAGATTCCAATTCACACTTGCTCCATGGCACCACTGAGTTACTTACTTCATCCACTCAGTTATCTACTCCCTCCTCCAGCCTTAGCACTTTTCCCTGAGTCTCAAAAGACAAAATGCTTAACTCTTTCTCTTGAAATATCACTCCTGTCATGCCCTGCCTTGTCCAAGGCCCTGCTCCATTAGTCCATTAGTTCTTACTCCTGTAGCTGCAACTTCTTCCTCTCTATGGGGTCCTTCCTCTAGGCCTACAATTTGCCCGTCTCAAAAACAAGGCAAAAAAGGAAAAAAAAAAATCCCTACTTTTTCCCGTCCCACAATTTCCTCTAGCTACAACCCCAAATCTATTCTCCTTTTCATAAACTTCTTTAAAAAGGAATCTCTGCTCTCTTCTCCACTTGCTTATCATCTATCTCTTCAAGTCACTGCAATACGGTTTCCAGCCCTACCACACCATTGAAACAGCCCTTGACAAGATTGTCTATGACCTGCTAATTGCTAAATCCACTGGTCACTTCACAGTGCTCATCCTACTGGATCTCTCTGCTGCATTTGATACTGTCGAGCACTTCTTGAAATTCACTTTTCCCTTAGCTTTCAGAATACCACTCTCTCCTGGTTCTCTTCATGAGTTTTCCTTTCCATATCGATCTCTTTGAAAATGAGAGATATTCCCCAGAGATATTTCTGAGAGGTTTTTCTCTTCTCACATTTCCTAGTAGAGCTCATGCACTGTCATAGATCCAGCTATCACCTCTTTGTGGATGATTACTTCCCAGGCCACACTCCTACATCCAACCACCTATCTACTAGAAAACTTACTCAGCATCTGCCTCCCACCCTGCCAGACCCTTCAAACTCAGTATGTGTAACCGGAATTAAAACCCATTGACTACAAAAAAAAAAAAAATGTACAAGCTCTTTCAAGTATGTAGAAAGGTATCATTTTAGTTTTTAATGGATAGAAGCTAATCTTTATCTAGCAAAATGAAATGAGCAACCCTGTTAATTATGTAATCATAGGGTAAGTGGACATTTAATGCCATAGAAGTGTAACAAGACCTTTAGAATTTTTTGAGTGACTTAGCAAAAGCTGTCTTGCTTCCTGATAAGTAGAGCTCACTGCTGGGAAAAAAGTGGGTCAATTTGCTTAGGAAGCCCAGAGGTCTTTTGGGAGTTAAGAGACCAGTTACCCACAACCTCTTCTTTCCAAATTTAGAATTAAGAATATGTATCAGGATGAGGAACAGCGTTTCATTCAAGGTCCAGTGCCTAGGAAGGCACCAAGATCCTGAAATAACATTACCTTGAAGAAGAAGAAAACCTAAGTGGTATCCCTGGCTCAAATCAAGGGCCTACATCTTTATGGGCAAGGCTAGGCTTCACCACACGTACAACTGCAGCTGATGAAAGGAACTTCCTAGACCTAGTCACCCTGATATATATGGTACTTCGCAGAACAGCTGTACATTTGGGTGAATACTAAGATATCTGTAACTTGGGAGCCCAAGTGTAATGCCACTGCAGGCAAGGCTGGCAGGGATGCTGGACCAGCCAGGGCATCACTATCCAGTCACCAAGCTTCCGTTGGATTGTGTAGGGTCAGTTCTCAATATCGACCCAAGTGGCAGCGAGAAATAGAAGCAACAGTAGAATGCTTCTCCATCTACCTTTGGAAGCAGAACTGGCCCCAAAGATGGGGCCTGTTTTAGAAAGTTGGGGTTAGGAGATGCCTCAAAATGTACTACTACTAGAGCATGTATGACTGAACTTGCACTGAGAATTCTGCTAACAGGTCTTACTCATTACACACGGTATACAAGGTCCTGATTAACTCCCCAGTCTCATTTACTGACACACCCTGCTTTGCACTTTATGCTCCAGCAATACCAAACTTTAGAGATTCCCCATCTTTATCCCTATCAAGTACCATAAACCATGCTATTTATTGTCTGGGTACTTGTGCTCACACTATCTCCTAAGTCTGGACTACCCTTTTCCACTTTTACCCCTGTTGCCCCTAGCTACAGTCCTAAGACTCAACTCAGGTGGCTCTTCCTCCAAGAAGCTTTCCCTGATCCTCCTGGGCTACGTTAGCTGTATCCTGCCATGCTCTCTTAATAGCTCATGACTATGTCATTGCATTAATCAATTTATGTGCCTGTCTCTACTACTAGGCCCACTGGCCCCTGAAGAGCACAGGTCATGTCTCTTATTTATTCTTGTCTCCCCAGCACCTGACACATTTGTCTGGTACATAAAAAGGTATTCAGCAAGCAATTGTGGAATGAATAAAGATTAGCTTTTTCCCTCTGTGGCTACCTCTTCTTTTCACTTGACCTTCTGAATGTCAAAACACTGGTGTTTTTTTTTAGGGAGGGGACAGACTCTCACTTTGTTGCCCAGGCTGGTGTACAATGGCAAGAATTTGGCTCACTGCAACCTTCGCCTCCCGGGTTCAAGTGATTCTCCTGCCTCAGCCTCCTGAGTAGCTGGGATAATAAGAACAGGCCACTACGCCCGGCTAATGTTTTTGTATTTTTAGTAGAGGCGGGGTCTTGCCATGTTGGCCAGGCTGATCTCAAACTCCTGGCCTCAGGTGATCCACCTGCCTTGGCCTTCCAAGGTGCTGGTATTACAGACATGAGCCACCCTGCCTGGCCAAAACACCTGTTTTTTTTTTTTTGTTTTTGTTTTTTTTTTTTAAGCATATCATTAACTGTCTCCTTGCCTTGCTCCCAGATGGTCTAAATTACCTACTGATCTCCTATATGTACTTATGTACTTACTATATGCAAAGCACTGCGCCAGGAAGTTTACAGGGGAAAATACAATGAGGAATAGGATTCAGACTCTGCACTCAAGCAGCTCTTAGAAAATAATCTTCCTCCAGTAGTGAGGTATCTCAATTGACTGTTCACAGTTAGTTACGGATCGAACTCCTTGTTCTACTCTTTCCCTCCTTCTCACTACTGCACTTGACTAGTCTTTAAACAAATAAATAGATAGATAGATAGATAGAAAATTACCTTCCTCCAACCAGATATGACTACCCCTTCTAGGAGGCTCTTCTTGATTTATTCATGTCCAGCTCACCACACTGAATGATCCGTATCTTCTACTCCTTACTTGGGTAAACATATGTTTATATTGACTTCAGTTTTGTCTGATATACATTCTAACATTTAAAATTTATTTGAGGTCAGCAAATTTTGTCTACTTTGTATGTGTGTGTCGTTTATTTTGTACTCAGAGCTATTATTGCACACTGCTATCAACTGGAGTGACAACTTATAAGGATTTGAAGGTTGGACTGAAAACACAGTGGAAGTATGTTGGATAAAAGACAAAGTGTGAGAAAAAATAGAAAATGGCACAACTTACAATTAAAAAATAATGGCATGCCATCACCAACTAAATGATTTCTCCTTGCTGCTACTTAGGACCTTCTTGTAGCATCCACACTGTGGAATGCTACCATATTAAATTACTCTACATTTAAAGAAACATTAAGGTTGATTGTTGAAGCTTATTTCAACCTATTGATAATAAAGATTGCATCCACTTCTTTCTGAGAAAGACACCACAGAGATTCCTAAGTCCTCAGGCTTATCATGTTGTAAATAATTCCCTTTGCTTAGGCAGTAATCACCACACTCTTGGGCCTTTAAAACTAACAGACTTCACTTGGCTAGTAGAGAACCAGCTTCTGTTTAGCCAGACTCATAATCAGGCTTTTATGCTGTTCTCATTTATCCAACAAATTGGCTTTGGAATGTGGAATTTTTGCACTCTGTCTTTACTTTCCATTATGTGTTCCAGTTCTGAATGCCAGAAACGAATGGCCATTTGGTCACCGGTCAGCTGCCAACAGAGCACTGTTGTATTTTAATTAAGAATTACTTTGTGTATCATGCCAGCCTGCTGAGCTGACAGACAGACACTGACCAGAGAGGGCCAAGACCTCCACCCTCTGTAATTGTGCCATTATAGCTTCATCCTTTGAGTGTTGGAAGACTCTCAAAATGTATACATCAAACCCTCTAGCAGTTAGAAGTGGAAACAGAAAGAGGGTAACATTTACAGAGTACCTCCTATGTGCCAAGGAGTTGTTCTAGGTACATTCATAATTACAGTCTCAATTCAGTCACCATGTTAACCCCAGGTAGTCAGGTACTAGCACTGTCACAATTTTATAGACCAGGATACTGACATTAAGTAAGCATGATCACATAGCTAGTAGGTGCCAGACCTAGGATTTAAGCCAAACCTAGCAAACCCTAAATCCTATGCTCTTTTTTCTTTACACCATGTTACTTCCTTTAGCAAGTTGATAACAGAGAAGACTGTCCTCTGCCTCTCCCTGCTCATGTCCAGAGAGGACAGGCCTATTGGTAATTTCACCTACTTCGCTAGTAAGGTAAAGTAGGCTTAGCTTGCCCTCAGTTTTTCTTCTCTTTGCTCACTGCAATGGACTATGACCAAACCCAATATGCCTGTCTTGACCCCTTCCCTCCCACTTCCTCACTGTAGTGACTTACTAGAATGTCTGAAGTTTACATATTGGATGAATCAGCGCATCACATAGCATCTGCACTCCAAAATCCTTGAGGTCATTTCCACTTAAGTCTAGCAATGTTAGGTTCTCATTTCTGTTGAGGACAGAGGCGAGGGCTCCACAGCATGCATCTGTGAGATGACATCCTGCTAACCTGTGAGTGATCAAAGATTCAAGAAAGTAATCAGTATTATCCCACGTTCCCAGGGTCCCTCCCTTTCATATACAGCCTAAAAAGAGGCCCAGTAGACAGAGTCCCTGTGCACATACCACAACGTCTGCAGTTTACAACAGGGGCGTTTCGGCCCTTCACACAGAACCTGCATGCCCTCGTCCCCTAAGGCATTGTCACTGAGGTCAAGGTCTCTCAGGTGTTTGTTGGTGTAGAGTACATTGCACAAATCCTGACAACATGCCCCGGTCAGGTGACAGGTCCACAACCTACCAGGAAGTAAGGTAGAGAAGGCTGGCATCACTGCATCTGCACTGGATCACTTTAAGAATTGTGTTTGCCCAACAGAAAAAAAAAAACAAAAAACAAAAAAAAAAAAACAGAAGAAATCAGTGTCATGCAAAAATATTCCCTTGGGCCAAGGCCAGGGAGAAACTGTGGAGAAAGAATGATTTATTCCCCCGTAATTTATTCAGTTCTTCCTTTACTGCTTCCTTGGAGATTTATTCACCAGGCCAAAAAATACTCATTTAATTTTGGGAGTCGCTGAAACATCAGGAAGCTTTGCCCATGGCTATAGTCCATGATACTTACGCCAGATCTTTTAACTGACAGTCAGGCTGTTTTAATCCTTCACACAGCAATTTTAGTCCCATATCTTCAATTTTGTTATTAATTAGAAGCAGCCTTGTCAGGCTCCGGGTGGAGCTCAGGACTTGGGCAAGGGGTTTACAACAAGCTGCAGACAGGGAACATTCAGAAAGCCTAGAGGGATGAGGATGACAAGGTGGCTATTATCTATGGCTGCAGTGTGTCCACTGACCCTCAAATGCCAAGGCCCATGAGAAGGAAAAGGACGAGCAGACACTTACACAAGATTCTCAATTATACCCTTTGTGTGCTGCAGACCTTTGCAGAGATGCTGTACTCCTGTGTCCCCCAGGACATTGGCAAACATGAACAGCTCTTTTAGTGTCTGACTCACTTGCAAAAAAGAAGAGAGCTCCACACAGCTCGCATCTGTGAGGTGACATGTGCTCAAGCTATCCAGAGAAGAAAAAAAGAAAAATCAGCCTCTGCCATCATTTTGGCTTCCTGGAAATGTTTCTTGCCCATCTGCCCACTTAGCTAAGTCCTCGCCATCCTTTAAGTTCCAGCCCCTGCCCTACTTCCCTCTCAGAATCTCCCACTGAGGGGTCTAGCTCACAGTGACCCCCTCCTCTCCCCTGGGCTCATCTAGCATTTCAAATGATTTTGTAGTATTTGACATATATCTGTGTCCTAAGGACAGCTTTGTCATTTGCAGAACTTCTGATAACTCTACCCACATCTAGCCCAGTGTTCGGTACATAGTAAGTATCCTTTATATAGTTAACATTTAACTAATATCATTCCTGTAAACATACACAGCTGTGGTGTACTAGAAAGACCATGAGATTTGGAGACAGATTTTGGAGTCACATCCTGACTTATTAGTAGTGTGACTGTGGAACAGTCATTTTGCTCCCTGAACCCCAGTTTCTTCATCTGTACAATGAGGATTTTAAAAATCCACCTTATATGGTTACTGTAAGGAGGGATTTAAGTGAGATAACTTCTGGCAAGCACCAAGCACATAGCAGGCATGCAACAAGTTCAATAGTCATTAGATGACACCAGATAAGTTCGAAGACACTTACTCTAGTTTCTCCACTTTGCAGTTGGAATGTCTGAGACCCACACAAAGATACTTCACCCCTACGTCCCCCAAGGGATTTTCACTCAGGTCCAGTTCAGTGAGGTGTGGGTTGCAAATAAGAACAGAAGCAAGATACTTGCAAACAGTTTCTGAGCCTTCTGGGAGAAGGCTAGCACATAACCTGAAGGGAAGGATATACAGAGACAGAATTGACCGCTTAGTGTACTATTCACTCCCTATTAACAACATTGCATGAACACAGAAAATCAAGACCCACAGGTACAAGACACCCAGTCTTGAGCATGTCACAGCCCCATATCCTGATGGCAAGGACATGGGCAATAATTTCAAAACAATTAATTTCAAAATAATTTCCAAAGGGTTTGGAGGAAATATTAAGATGATTTAATATCATTTTAAATCTCTGTGTGAATTTAACACTTTATCGCATATCTCTTTCAAATCCCAGGGGATGAATCCTATAGTCATAAATTTTATAGGCAAAAGGTCTTTCTCGTGGTTCACATCTATAATCCCAGAACTTCAGGAGGCTGAGGTGGGTGGGCTGCTTGAGCCCGTGAGTTTGAAGCCATCCTGAGGAACATGGCAAAAGCCCATCTCTATGAAAAATACAAAACAAACAAACAAACAAAAACTAGCTAGGCATTGTGGCACATGCCTATAGTCCTGACCACTCAGGAAGCTGAGGTGGGAAGATAGATTGAGCCCAGAAGGCCCAGGTTGCAGTGAACTGAGATCACGCCACTGCACTCCAGTGAGACCCCATCACACACACAATAAAAAGGTCCTTCTTTTCCTCTTATCTAAATATCATTATTAATTTCCCATCCTTAGAGAGACCCAGCCCATAATCTTTCTTTGTCACAAAGAGTGGTTCTTACTGAGGTCCCAGTCTTCTTAATATTTGTTTCTCCATATGAAGTAGTATGATTCCTTGAAATATTTTCCATCAACTTTTTCTCCTATCACGTTCAAGAATTTCTAGATATACCCTACAGCCTTTAAATCTTTCAATTTTTTCTTTTTTCTTTTTTTTTTGAGACAGAGTCTCACTCTGTCACTCAGGCTGGAGTGCAGTGGCGTGATCTCAGCTCACTGCAACCTCCACCTCCTGGGTTCAAGCGATTCTCCTGCCTCAGCCTCCTGAGTAGCTGAAACTACAGTAGCCACCACACCCAGCTAATTTTTGTATTTTTAGTAGACACCGGGTTTCACCATGTCGGCCAGGATGGTCTCAATCTCCTGACCTCGTGATCTGCCCTACTCGGCCTCCCGAAGTGTTGGGATTACAGGCGTGAGCTACCGTGCCTGGCTGAATCTTTCCATTTTTTCTAAAGACTATAAACTCAACCTTGAAGAGAACTCATACAGAGATGCATTTTATATCTCCCCAATTTAGAAATTTTAAATAGAGGTACTTCGAATAAAATGAGTTTTCAATGTGGATTTCAGTACACTTGAATGCCAAAGAGCTTTTGCTTTAAAAAATCCCACATATATATTGGGATGATTAATTTTATGTAAACTTGGCTAAGCCACGGTACCCAGATATTTTGTCGAGTATTATTCTAGCTGTTTCTGTGAAAGTACTTTTTAGATGAGATTAACATTTTTAATCAGCACATTTTGAGTAGATTATCCTCCATAATATGGTTTGGCTTCATCCAGTCAGTTGAAAGCCTTAATAGAAAAAGACTGACTTCCTCAGAAAAGGGATTTCTACCACCAGACAACCTTCAGGCTCGAACCACAAAACTGGCTCTTTTCCAATTCTCTAGCCTGCTGGCCTAGCCTTCAGATCTTGGACTTGCTAGTCTCCATAACTGCATAAGCCAATTTTTAAAAGTAAACCTATTTCTGGCTCTCTACTACTCCCCCCCACACACACGCATGCACGCACGCGTGCGCACACACACACACACTAGTTCTGTTTCTCTGGAGAACATTGACTAACATAACACTTTTTTTTATTAATGTGATTATCGTGGACTTGAAGTCAGACACATCTGGGTTTTGAATTTGGACCTTTGTCATATTTCTTTTAGCCTAATGACATCGGACCTCCTCCATTTCCTCATCTGCAAAAATACGAAAAATAATCTGGATCTTTCACAGCTGTTGTGCAGATGAAAAGAATCTGTGCATACTCAGCACAATGCTTAGTACACAGTAATTGCTAAGTGTGAGTTATTACTATTGTTATTGATAATGTTTCCACTTAAAATGAAAATTCTCTTCCTAAACTTATTACACAGAAACCTTAGGAACTGCCACCTTTATTCCTCCTCTTCATGACTCCTGCAAATGTGTTTTGATCCTAAGACATCCATCTTGAGTTGCATATTTTTCAAATATTCTTGCAGAATGAAAACTAACAGAACTTACTTGAGCTTCTGTAACTTGCAATTTGGATGTTTTAAGCCTTCACAGAGCAATTTCAAAGCTGAAGCTTCCAGTTTTGTCTCACTGAATTCCAGCTCAGTGAGCCACTTTCTTGGTGCTAAGAACAGCTGCTAGAGCCCCCACAAGAAGCAGAAGAGATAAGGCACCGGTACAACCTTTAGAGAACAGAAGAATGACCTCATTACCATAGGCATGCTCTCCCGCAGCAAAAATAGAAACTGACCCCCAAAATAAGTATATCAAATAACAAATTATCCTGCTACCAATTACCTCAATGTCTGTAATACACAGTTGGGATGTTTTAATCCTTCACACAGAAGCTTCATTCCTGAATCTTCGAGGGTATTTTTTACAAATTCTAAATCTGTCAGATAATGGTTGGTTTCAAATACTGAGGAGAGGTCCCTACCACAAGAAGCTGTGAGGTGACAGAAAATCAGTCTGTGTGGAGAAAAAAGACATTTCAGAACAAAAAAAATAAAGAAAATAGGGATATCTTTAAAGGCATCTGTTGGCACCTTGCTGATGTAATAAATTATTTCAATTTATTCGATAATTAATATATATTGGGTGCTTACCATTGTTCTAGATGCTGAAAACACAAAGATAATTAAGACACATACTACACCCTCAAGAAATGCCCAGTTGATGGAGAAAAATGAGAAAATCACAGATTACAATACAGTGTGAAAAATATTGCCAGACATTTGCACGAGTTATTATGGGACACAGAAAGGTTGCACAATTCAGCCTAGCTTGAGGTGGGTTCTGGAGAATCAGGAAATACAAGAGGAAGAAATGTCTGAGCACTATCATGAAAGGGGAATAGAAATTGCATAGGAGGTGAATGGAGAGAATGGGAGTAAAAAGAGCAGGAGGGGATGAGGGGCAATCCCGGCATGCACAGAGCAGCCTGTGCAAGGGCCAGGAGGGGAAGAGAGAGAGATGCTTCGTTTGAAAAACTAAAAATGACTTGCTATGGCCTATCTTAAAAGACTATATAATGAACTATTAACAGGGGTTATCAGCCATGTTGAAAGAAGGGTAGGATTATAGAAGTACTTTCAAAGTACTTAAAAATTATTTACAATGATCAGCCGTTACTGGAAGAAACTCTTTTTTTTCAGTTTTGAAAAACATAATACATGTTTATTATAAACAATTTTACAATAGAGAAAAATAAAAATAATATTGTTTATTTATTTATTTTTGAGATGGAGTCTCACTCTTGCCCAGGCTGGAATGCAATGGTGCGACCTCGGCTTACCGCAACTCTCCGCCTCCTGGGTTCAAGTGATTCTCCTGCCTCAGCCTCCGGAGTAGCTGGGATTACAGGCATGCGCCACCACAGCCGGCCAATTTTTGTATTTTTAGTAGAGATGGGCTTTCTCCATGTTAGTAAGGCTGGTCTCGAATTCTCCACCTCAGGTGATCCACCCACCCTCGGCCTCCCAAAGTGCTGGGATTACAGGTGTAAGCCACCGCGGCTGGCCAAGAATATTTTTTAAAGTACTGTATTCCTATTACCCAAAGATAACCACTGTTAGAGTGCTAGTACATAACTTTCCAGATTTGTAATGTATGTATACATATAGTTATATGCTCTTTATAAGAAGCGAAATTAGAGAGAAATGTATTTTAAAAAGGTTAAAACTTTTTTTCTAACCTCCACTTCCCAGTGGTAACTAATGTTAAGAGTCTGCTCTGTATCCCTCATTCTGTTCTCCAAGATTATGGAAAAATGCAAACATATGTAAACATACACAACACACACACACACACACACACGATTTCTACATTTTACAAACATGAGATGGTGGAAAAAATTACTCTTTCAACTTTACATGCCCTTTTGTCATTGGTCATCATCAGAGACCCATAGGTAGAAACAGATTCAGTTACAGTGCAATGTCATATAATAAGTAGGGAAGTTGGACTCAACCTGAGATTTGTCTGGTTTATCTTGTGGGTCTCAGAAAGTCATTTAAGGTTTTGTGTGTGTGTGTGTGTGTGTGTGTGTGTGTGTGTGTGTGTTTTGAGACAGAGTCTTGCTCCGTCGCCAGGCGCCAGGCTGGAGCGCAGTGGCACACTCTTGGCTCACTGCAACCTCTGCCTGCCAGGTTCAAGCAATTCTCCTGCCTCAGCCTCCCGAGTAGCTGGGACTATAGGCGCGCGCCACCATGCTCGGCTAATTTTTGTATTTTTAGTAGAGACGGGGTTTCGCCATGTTGTCCTGGATGGTCTCAATCTCTTGACCTAGTGATCCGTCCGCCTCGGCCTCCCAAAGTGCTAGCATTACAGTGTGTGTTTCTTTCTTTCTTTCTTTCTTTTTTTTTTTTGAGATGGAGTCTTGCTGTATCCTCCAGACTGGAGTGCAGTGGCGCAATCTCAGATCACTGCAACCTCCGCCGCCTGGGTTCATGTGATTCTCCTGTGTCACCCTCCCGAGTAGCTGGGACTACAGGCGCGTGCCACCACACCCGGCTAACTTTTTGTATTTTTAGTAGAGACGGGGTTTCACCATGTTAGCCAGGATGGTCTTGATCTCCTGACCTCCTGATCTGCCCGCCTTGGTCTCCCCAAGTGCTGGGATTACAGGCGTGAGTCACTGCGCCTGGCCGAGGTGTTAAGAGAAATATTCATATATCCCTCTGATGACAGGGTAGGACAGGAGGCTGACTGGATGTCAAATGCTGTAGTCAAGGGAAGGAATGATGGGGGATGGATGATTCAAAACGTTTCAGTCGGGGGAGGAGTGGGAGAAGCGGAGACGGGAAGAAGGTGGGGAAACAGGAGTTGGGGGAGGAAGGCAGGGCCAGGATTTGTTAGGGTGCTCTGTGGTGTCCTGAGCCAATAGGGGGATAAGCTCTTCCCCTAGCTCCACCCTCTTCCTCCAAGGGCAACTGAGGGGTTGGGGCTATTTCCTGTTCTGGAATATTCCAGGTGGGAGGCGAAGTCCCCCCAACCCCCCCCCCCCCCCCCGCTTGGGACAAACCATTATGGTGGGGGAGGGATGAGACTTCAACTTGTTCACAAATTCTTCATTTTTTTTTAGTTCTACGTCTTTCCAGACCATTCCTATTTCTTTCATCCTTCAAGGGCTCCCAACCATGTGGCGGGCTTCCTTACATCCCAATGGAGTGGTAGAGGCCTTCCTCTCTCACTCCCTTTTACCCCTAGAGTCTCTGGAAATTGGAACAGACCCAGAGTAAATGCCCTGAAGGCTGGCCCTGAGCCTTTCTTTCTGCGCAGCCCTAGGAGGGAGAGGTCCCCGTCTCTCTTTGGGTGTGTTAGGCAGTGAGGTTGACCAGTACGTCCTCTGGCCCCTGGTAGAAGAGGTGAGGCTTGGTGGGAGGTATCCTAGGGTAGGACAAGCCGGTCAGAGGGCCATTAGGAGGGTCTTGTGCGGGGGGTGGGAGGCGCAGGAATAAGGTGGGAGAAGACTGATGAGTGAAGGGGCTAAGGGGGAGGGAAGAACCTATTGGTTGCTCCATCCACACAGGGCTAGCGCAACCATTAAGCCCCTAGGCGACCATGGCCTTGAGACCTGAGGACCCCAGTAATGGGTCCGGCACGGCAACGTAGTGGCATTCATCAACGAGAAGATGGCCACGCACACAAAAGGCCCCGAGTTCTATCTCGAGAATATATCCTTATCCTGGGAGGAGGTGGAAGACAAGCTCTGGGCCATCCTGGAGAACAGCGAGGTGCCCAGCGAGGTTAAAGAGGCTTGCACCTGGGGCAGCCTGGCCTTGGGCATGCGCTTTGCCCACAGGCGGGCACAGTTACAAAACCACAGGGTGAAGTGGCTGCAAAACTTAGCCAAACTGCACAGATCAGCTGCACTGGTCTTGGCCTCAAACCTGATGGAACTCAAGGAAAAGCAGGAGATGGAATGTAATGAGGGCGACCTTCCAGTTGCGGCTGACCCAGACCAGCCTTGCGGAGGTGCAGAGAGAGCGGGACATGCTGAGATGGAAGCTATTCCGTGCCGTAAGATCCCCTGAATGGTCCTTGCCCAGTGCCTCTGCCCTGCCCCACCCACCCCGGACCCCTGCCCTGTCCCCAAAACGTGTCTCAGCTCTGTCCACTTCTCTGCAGGAGCTGGCATCTCCACAGGGGCAGGGCCAGGCTATAGTGTTTCCAGGCGTGGCCACTGCTGGAGGGGCTTGGACAGAAGGAGCAGATGAACAGGTAAAAGAGGTGGCTACTGCTGCTGCTGCTAGAGGAAGAGGAGAGGAAAGATATGCAGAGGCGGGGCCTGCCCTGGCAGAGGTCTTGCAGGGACTGGGAGGAGGCTTCAGGCAGCCTCTTGGAGCTGTGGAGCAGACAAATTACACCTTTGGGGCAGGAGGAGGAAGATCTCAGGTCAGTATAAATAGCCATGTCTTATTTCTCTGGGCCTGGGTCCACAGCCTCACTGGAGCCTATTCCTGTCCAGCTCCCTGCCTCATTCACATACTCATCCTCATACTCATGCCCTTTATCTGCCTTCTCAGCCATACCCACTATACCCCCTCCACCAGCAATGGTCATAGTACCGGTTCCAACCCAGATGCCTTCCAACTGGGGGTCCTCTGATGCTAGCCTGTGGTCTGATGTGGGGGCCCAGGGAATAGACCCTCAAGAGACATTAAAGACTCGGAACCCCATCAGCAGAGAAGAACTCCAGTATATCTCAGGCCTGGGGACTGGGGACTGCCCGTGGTGTAAAGCTGTGAATTTTTGACGGACGGAAATTGCTTCCTCTGTGGGAGGCTAATCTGGCTGCAAAAGCCTCAGTAAATTTAGAAATGTAAAATAGAACAGAAATATATCTCAATGGGAAATCAATATTCAGGGAGAGAGGGGAGAGGTGGGAGGGAGATTGAGTGAAGTGAGGGGGGAAGGGGATAAGTGGGAAGATCGGGCAATGCGGGGGAGGTACGGCTGTGGGGGGAGATGTAGATGATGGGCAGGAAGAGATGCTTTAATGACTCCCTTTGTATTTCAGAGGATTAGTAGTCAACACTCCAGAACTACTGTAGTTTTTATTTGTGTGTGTGTCTGTAGCTCCCCATCTTAAGTGTCTGGTGGACCTGGGCAGTATGTAACACCTCCACTCTCTGCCTCCCTGCAGGCCTTAGATAATTGGAGCGGGAGTGAATATTTGACCAATCCTGAGCCAAATGAACTTTTTCACATTAGACAGTCTGAACAGACACCAAGCGTAGTGGCTCATGCTTGTAATCCCAGCACTTTGAGAGGCTGAGGCGGGCGGATCACCTGAGGTCAGAAGTTGGAGACCAGCCTGGCCAAAACGGTGAAACCCCGTCTCTACTAAAACTACAAAAAAAAAAAAAAAAAATTAGCCAGGCGTAGTGGCACACACCTGTAGTCCCAGCTATTCGGAGGCTAAGGCAGGAGAACTGCTTGAACCAGGGAGGCAGAGGTTGCAGTGAGCGGAGATCATGCCAGTGCACTCCAGTCTGGGCGACAGGGAGACTCCGTCTCAAAAAAAAAAAAAAAAAAAAAAAAGAAAGAAAAAAAAATCTGAACAGACAGGGCAGATTCCACAGTTGTCAGAATGGTGTTGGGCAATGAAGCAGTGGGTCACTTGGAGTTGGAGCCAGGGTCAGAGCCATGGACACCAAGGCCACAGCTGAGGCTCGGCCCTGACTATGGGGGAACAGAACTGCATGCTTTACAGAGTCAAGTGTTTTTTAGAGGACACCAGTATGAGGTTTCAGGGAGCAGACAGGCACAGAGGAGTTCATCCTGTGACTCCAGAGAGATGGAGAGAGTAGTGGCAGCCCAACCACTTTTAACTCCCTGTAGTTGTGCTACATGAAAATCTACCTTACACAGATACCCTTTACTTTGAGTGAGTTTTTGTTCCTATAAACCAGATTATTTCCAAGTCAGAAGTTTGTACCAGAAGAGCAATTTTGAACAAAAAACCATTAAAGAAAATGGTGGGAATGACTGGAGAGTTGCATCAGGGTGTGGTGAGCAGTGGAGGTTCCTTCATGCCAAGAGTTTCCATGAATTAATTGGTTAGGAAGTTCATTCATGCTCTGAGTGAGTTATATCACAAGAAACAATCGAAACAGTCCTGGGATGAACCCTAGGTGCATCCTGACTCAAATCAACACAGCAGAGATTCGCCACCCCTAAGAGAATTCCTTAGGCCCACCTACAGAAAACACCAGCACCATGTAGATATAGACTGTTATGACTGTTTGGCCCCATGGCAGGAGAATCCTTTCCAATCCCCAGTGAGTAGTACTTGGGACAGTCAGATCTGAAAGGGAACTCCTGCCACTGCCAAGGAGGTGAGTCAGCAACTGATAGTACTCAAGAGGGTTTGCTGGTCTAGACTATGAGCCAAAGCATGATACCATCTTGAGAGATCTCTCTCCCCCAAACCACCACCATGATAAATGTGGGAGGGAAATCTGGCTACAAAACTCTCAATGTAAGAACAGAACAGAACGTATCCCAATGGGAAATCAACTTTCAGAGGGAAGAGATGAGGTGGAGAAGGATAGGAATGGGTAGGGTAAAGGGGTAGGTGACAGGTTAGTCGTCTTCTCTCCCTCTGATGACTGTAAGTTTTGTTGACGGGGGCTACATTTATGTTTTTGCCCACAGGTGGAAGGATGAGAAGGAGTTACATCTGGACCAGACTGAGACACAACTGGAGGAACCCTGGACATTGCCCAAGGCCTGTGTATATAGAGACTAAAAATCTGTCATGGCCCTGGGACATCTCTGCAGCAGCTAAACATGATTTTTAGGTTGTCTCCCTGTTGGGAATGGACAATCATCAGGATTGAGGGCCAGATTCCTAGCCTGCAATTTTCAGAAATGTTTTTGGGCTTGTTTATATCTCTCTAGAACAGGGTTTTCCAATCTCAGTACTCTTGACATTTGGAACTGGATAATTCTTTTTGCAGGGGGCTGTCCAGTACACTGTAAGATGTTTAGCAGAATTCCTAGCCTCTACCCACTAGTTGCCAAAAGCACCCACTCCCTCAGCCCCAGTTGTGACAACCCAAAATGTCTCCAGATACTGCCACATGTCCACTAGAGGGCAAAATTGTTCCTGGTTGGAAAATGAGGTACTCAGGAGCAGTCAAAACAGGGGAAGAATTAGGAGAAAAAGGTCAATGAGGCTGAGGGGCCTTCTCAGATAGGAGCTGAAAGTATCCACTGGGTCTGGCATTTACTTTGTATCTTCCAGCAGATCTAGGAGAGTGGCAGGGGAAGAAGCCAAACTGCAGAACTGAGGAGTGAGTGAGGATTACGTGGAATCAGTGAGGGAGGCTCTTACTCAAGGACTCTTGGCTGTGAAGGGAAGGGTTGAAGTGGGATACTCAGTTGAGGGAGGGTTTTTTTTTTTTGTTTTTTTGAAACAGAGTCTTGCTCTGTCACCCAGGCTGGAGTGCAGTGGTGCGATCTCAGCTCACTGCAACCTCCACCTTCCGAGTTCAAGCGATTCTCCTGCCTCAGCCTCCCAAGTAGCTGCCAAGCCCAGGTAATTTTTGTACTTTTAGTAGAGACCATGTTAGCCAGGCTGGTCTCGCACTCCTGACCTCAGGCAATCCACCCACCTCGGCCTTCCAAAATGCTGAGATTACAGGTGTGAGCTACTGTACCCAGCTGGTTCTTTTGAATATGGGAGAAATTTGAGCCATGGAGGAGACAGTTGAAGAAACCTTGAAAATGCAAAAAACCGTGTGAAGTATGTGGTAGATTCTGCATACTGTATTGGAGGCATGGCCCCTGTATTGTGAAATGAAAAAAAAAAATCTGACAAGATCACTTTTGTTTGTGTAAACAAAACTCCCCAAAGTTCCGTGAGTGTGTATATGAATATTATACATTTACGGATTTATATTTGTCTTATGTTAGAGTTTTATGTTTATGTAAGTATAGAAAATGGTCTAAATACACTTAGCAAACAAGGTATTACCTACGGAGGGTGGGGCTCAGGGTCAGGGGATAGTAGACAGCAGGTTATGGGGCAGTTGGGTGGAGGCCTTTTATTTCTGTATATACTTCTGTGTTATGAAAATAAAATAATTAAATGTTCACAAAAATACAAAAATAGTGAAGTGAATTTACTGGCTTGGGTGGCTTGGAAGGGCTGCCTTTTCCTCTGAAACAGGAGGAAAGAAGAAGAGCAGACATTCATCTATATGGCAAAGGGGTGGGGAAAACAAGAGAGCACCTGCTTGTGTGTTTGTGTTGTGGACGAAAGTGCTTGGAAGTGAGGATGGAAGGGCAGGGCAGGTGTGGGGTACATTGGGGAATAACTAGGGGGGTGAAAGTGGGGGAATGGAGGGAGAGAAAAGGATCATCAAGTTGCATGGAATAGGATAGGACCCAATTGAAAGAAAACTAAAGGGGAGAGAAGTGGGAGTCTGGGGAGGAAAAGAAAGCGGGGGTGGCAGACCCAAATCTATCGCTCAGGTGTTACAACCTTCCACTTACTCATTTCAGCAGAACAGTACATACAAAAAGGGAAAAGGCAAGAAGGGCGGGCAGAGATCATGCCGGACTCCTTCCTGCCCCTTCTAAACCTGTAGCATATCTCTTCATTTGTTGCTCCACTGTGGAGAAGCTGAAAACTAGCTATATTTTATTTTCAGTTCCAGTCAACTGGGAGTGCAATTTCTAGCAACCCTAATCTTGAACTGCAAATACCCAAGAGTTTAAAACAAAGTTCAACTTACCTCAGGTCTTTGATTTTACAGTATGGATTACACAGTGCTTGGCAGAGGAAGTGTAGCCGAGACACTGGCAAACTGCACAGTTGAAAGGACCTAAAATAAATGAGGGAAACAAAGTAATTTAAAACAAAACTTTAAGTAAAAGGCTTCTTTGGCTTTTGTTATCTTGCTGGTAGTACTATTTTACCCCCTTTCCAAAACCTTAAGAGTTATTATCCCATTTTGCAGATACGGAAATTAAGGCACAAAAAGTAATCTGCTCAAGGTCACATAGGTAGGTACAGAACTGAGGTCATTACTCAGATCTGACTCCAAAACCATGTTACTATGTGCCAGGCACTGGGGTAAGTACTTCATTTTCACAAATTATCTTATCTGGCCCTCAACCCAATAACGAGTATTGTAACCATCATTTTGTCCGTTTATTTGAGACATCAAGTGACCTGCCCAAGCTAACGTTACAATATAACTGGTTCTTGGTTGTTCTGTACTAACAGAAGAATTAATAACAATAATTAAAAATCAGGAAAGCTCAATAGTAAACTCTTATATAGCCAATGTGCTTGGGGAAGGAGAATGTTGGGCTAAATTTTTGGTAAGAGTTTATGCCCTCTAATAAAGGCAATAAGGGTTATGGGGGAGGACTCCATCTAAGGTTGACTTTCTGGAAACCCAAAATGAACCAGGAGACCCTTTGCTTCCATCACTGTTTCAACTTTCTCAAATGTATCAGTCTATTTTCTTTTTTACTTTATAATATACAGCTGGATTAAAGCTGTTATTAATTGGTCAAGACCTTGTAGCCAAGGTCTTTGATATTCTGAGTCTGTTTAACCTCTCATCCCTTTCCCCTCTAGTTCCAACACAAAATTCTTGTTAATGCCTCTCTCCCTCTCATTTCCCTCAAACACACATATCCCATGCTCTGTTTCCACCTTTATGCTATTGTCGACTCAAGAAATACAACTATAAGTCACACAACTCATCTCATTCCCTCAAGTGAAGCTTTCTCCTCACCCCTCTCCTTCCAGTCCCCTGCTCCTCAGCTGGCCTGAAAACTAAAGGAGAGGCATTATCCATCTTAACCCAAATATTGAGAACAGACTCACAGCATTTTCTAGATAGCACAGGTATAAGTCTTCTTTGCTTCTTCAGTCAGTAAGCCAGTAGGACTGTATTTTATAGTATACAGAGTCCATAGTATAAAAGTAATTTACCTAAGCCTCTTTCAACTTCAGCTCACAACCTTCTGTAAAGTTGTAAGCTCTGGTGGGAAATAACCAGGATTTATAGCAAGATAATATAGGAGTGTACCTCTTGCCCCTTACTAACCTGAAGTTCCTTGAGGCCTCAGTGATGAAGTATATGTAGAGAAGAGTGACAACCAATTGAATGTTAGATTTATGCCTTTCCAGAATGGTCATTGCACCAAAATAGCAGTCCTCAATGACCAACTTAATGACCTTACATGTTCATAACACTTTAGAATTATAAAGCACATTCACACAGTGGCAATGAACACTAATACACACACACACACACACACACACACATGCACACAGTGACTAATACAGTGCCTGGCACATAATAGATAATTCAATAAATCCTTTATATTGATTGATATAAAATACAGATAACTGAGATGATTACTTTTATTTATTAATAATGCTAGAAATGATCATGTGCCTGAATACATGAAATAAACAAGTAGGCCCATTGTCTGGGAAGGCCAAAAACCGGAGGAAAGATATGGATATACTTACTTATTAAGTGTCAAGGCTGGTGGCATGAATGCTGAGGCTCGCTCTTCCTCTTCAAACCCAAGTAGGTGCTGACACTTCAGAGACACTGACAGGTGATTGTGACTGCTTTTTCACACAGAAGGACATAGCCAGAATGTCCATTTTTGTATAGGTAGGTTGAAGTAGTATAATTGTCTGCAAATCATCAATTATCCTTTTTGCATATTCTTCTTCCTGAATCTCATACAAGCAGTGAAACAGGTCCATCGGCTCAATTTGTAACCTAGAATATTTATCCTTTATTTCTCCTTCAGTCCACTTCAGTAACTCCTCTCGAAAGTCCTGGGGAAACTTTTCTTCCAAAAGTAGTTTCCACTGTCTTTCCTTTTCCTTTATGTAAGAGGCCAAATAAGAATTGTATCATCAGTGATGAAAAAACCTTTTCCATATTGTTGGAAATATTTCTTGCCACATTTTCCCCACTTGATAAGAACACATCCAGCTATTGTCATTCTTCAGGGCATAGAAAACAGCAGTCAAGAAACTCTTGGAAACTGAAGTGAAGAAAAGTGTAGACATTTGACAGCTCCTGCAGCCTTTTTCAAAAAGCGACTGAGAAAAGTGCAGTTGGTATCACACACTTCCTATCCCATGTCTTCTGAGGTCACTGACTGCAAACAGAACCTGATGGTTTTGCGAGACCCTCCCAGCCAAAGAGCAAAGACTCCACAGGCAACTTTTGTCCCTCCCATACTGAGATGCCTGTAAGGGTTTTGAGGCACTTGGAAAAGTAGAATAAATACACATCAGTCATGGTCTGAAGTGAACTCAAGAGAGTCCCATCACCATCTCCCTTTGGCTGCAGGACATTGCATATCATCCAGGAGACGATGGGAAAGAGAGACATAATGTCAAGGTCTTCATTCTCTCGGAAGACCATAAAAGACTTTCATTGCTGTATTAGCACCTGAAAACTGGCTCAGTAAATATGCTCTCTTTTCAGTATCTGTAAACCATAAGATCTCTACCTGGATAGATTGTTTTAACAGAGAGTGGAGCTTCTTCATGGCCGTAGGCCGGGCAGTTATTAGGAGAGAGGATTTGGGGGGAACAGTTTTTTCCTCACAAAACTGTACAAGAGAGTCTCTTACTGGCTTCCTCTCCTGGGGGTGAACACTAAGACTCCTCTTCTGGTCACCAACAGGGTCCTGCAGCTCAGGAAATCCATCGAGAATGAACAGAATCTTCTCTGGATAGACGAGAAAAATGTCCAAGATTGGTCTGTTTATATCTTGAAAAGTGTTAGTGATAAGGTCTAGCAGCACTAAGATTGGCAATAGGGGCTGATTTCTCTGCAGTCACGTAGATGAGATAGTCAAACCTGCCTGGAGTCACCACCTCCTAGCTGCCCAATCAAACATGAACTTGTGCACCACAGCTGTTTTCCCAGTCCCAGCACATCCCTGAAGCACCACAGTTCGAGATGAGCTGGAGCCCTCTTCATTAGAATCAAATATATGTTCCATGTCAATAAAATGATCTTGTTAGGAATTCCACATGGTGTCTCTTCTGATATACCATGGTCTTTTACAAGAAGCAGACGTGACTCTATATGCTTGCCATGGTGGTAACATCTATCAGCTCCTATCTTTAGGTATTTTTCTTTTAGATGTTTTCTGAATATGTCCCGGTAATCTAATGCGGTGACAGCAAGAGTTAGTAATTACAGAATCCTAGACAACAATTCTAACTAGTACCTCCACCCACCATCTCCAGTTAGAATGTCTCAAAGGAGTCCTCAAACTTTACATGCCTAAATCTGAGTTCTTGATTTCTATACTCCTCTGTCCCCTAAAGAAAAACCCCTCCCTAGGCATCTCATCTCAGTTAAATGGTGTTAGCCAGTTGCTCAGAAAAATGTTATGAGTATTTTTTCCTTCAATCCTCTACATCCAATCAATTAGCAGGGCCTAGCATTTATACTTTCAAAATAAGCCTCAAATTCATTTATTTACCACTGTGTAAATACCACCCAAGTCCAGGGCACTGTCAACTCTTTCCCTAGACTGCTGAAATAGTATCCTACTAATCTATTCTTGCCCATCTACTGGTTCCTTCCTATGCAGCAGCCAAAAATCTTCTACAGATACCAATTAGATCATCTCCACTTCCCTGCCCCAAAATCCTTCAAGAGCTTTTCATTATTCTTGGTATAAAATCCTAAATCCTCATCCTACAAGGTGTTCTCATGATCTGGGCCCTCTCTCTACCTCCTCCTCCCCAGCCTCATTTTTTATCATTCTCCTTTTCATTCTCTACATTAAAGCTACACTGGCCACTTTTCAGTTCTCAAAAATGCCATGTTCTCTCCTATTTCAGGGACTTTGCACTAGCTAATCTTTCCACCTAGACTATTCTTCCTCTTGCTCTTCCCATGAAAAGCTCCTTTCATCCTTCCAATCTCAAATAATACTTCCTAAGAGGAGGATTTGTTTGACCACCCAATTTTTTTTTTTTAGATGGTGTCTCGCTCTGTTGCCCAGGCTGGAGTGCAATGGTGTCATCTTGGCTCACTGCAACCTTCACCTCCCGGGTTCAAGCAACTCTCCTGCCTCGGCTTCCCGAATAGCTGGGATTACAGGCACCCACCACCACACCTGGCTAATTTTTGTATTTTTAGTAGAGATGAGGTTTCACCATGATGATCAGGCTGGTCTTGAACTCCTGACCTCAGACAATCTGCCTGCCTCGGTCTCCCAAAGTGCTAGGATTACAGGCATGAGCCACCGTGCCTGGCCATGACCACCAATTTAAGGAGATCCTCTTACCATTTCCCTTCCTGGCACCATATTTTTCCCTTTATAGCACTTACCACAATTTATAACTGTCATGTTCATTTACTTTTTCATTGTCTTTTCTACTCTACAATAATCTACATAAAGACAGGGACCTTATTTGTCTATCTCCTTTACAGTAAGTACCCTGAGTACCTAGCACTGTGCCCAGCACATAGCAGACACTCAATAAATATTTATTTAATATGGCTATAAATGCTTTTGTATTACAAACAAGTTATTTATTATTGCCTATTCTGTGACAGATTCTTGTTAGACCTTTACGAACATTCTCCTATTTAATTCTCTAATAATCCCATGAAGCAGATATTATCCACATTTGATAGTTGAGGAAATCGAAACTTATAACCAGGGCCACCTTCAAGAGTGTGTAATCTGGTGCAGTCACACAGGTCGCTCATGCTCAGAAGGATGTATACTTGGTCTTAATGCTCTGCTGTTGCTGTGTCTTGAAAACCTTAATATTTGACCAAGAGATTTTGCATTTCATTTTGCACTGTATCCCACAAATTATGTAGCCATTGCTGCTTTACATAAGCCTTTAGGTAATTTGTTCAAAGCTAGTAAGTGACATCAAGTACAAACTTCTGTAAAGTGACTGTCTATGCTAGCATTTCCCAAATAAGTGTTCCCCTGGAAAACTGTCTGTATGATATTAATAGAAGAGCTGTGAAAAAGGTGTCCTGTGGTCAAATAAGTTGAGGGGAGTGCACCCTCTAGTCTTAGAGTTTGTCAATGCTTATTAGCATATGAAGGCTCTTGTACTAGCATATGAAACATTCATTAACTCTCCTACAGTTGGAGAGGGTGTTTAAACTTTGTTAGCACAATATTTTCTGTTTTTAAATTACTACAGAACCCTTTTTTAACAGCATAGTTATTAATTATTGCAAAACTATTCCTAGAACTGAGTCCTGGGAATGTTAATCTAGACAGGGGTCGCCAAACATTTTCTGTAAAATTTCTTAAATAGTTTAGGCTTTGTGGTTCTCTGTTGCAATTTCTAAACTCTGCCCATCTTACTGTGAAAGTAGCCATAGATAATATGTAAACAAACAGCTGTATTCCAATAAAGCTTTATTAATAAAAATAGGAACTGGTTGGGTTTGACTCACTAGCTATAGTTTGCTGGCCTTGATCCAGATAATTCCAGAAACACGACTGGTCTTTCTTGGAATAAAAGTTTCTACATCTAGTTCTTGACTACCACCACCAGTGGTTCTCTAGTATTTGAACAGCTATTCGAATATATTCTATATGATATAGAAGCCCTATTTGTCATGACAGTTTATGGCTTTATAGTTGCCAAAAAGAGCAATGACTGTGGCCCCAGTGAATAAGAGGGAAAAATTAGGGAAGAATGGTGGTGGGTATGTGGCAGGGATGGGTAGTTGGGTTCTTGGAAGACACTATTCTCAATACAGAAAGAGAGTAAAATAGAAAAGGCATCTACCTGCAAGCTCTTTATATGAAAATGAAGCCGGAGAACTTGCAAAGCAACTGTGGGGAGAAAGAGAGTTAGGAGTAGCACAAATACATCTTTATACCAAAACCTGAAATATACAGAAATTTCTTACCGCACTGCAACAGCCATTCATGCTGTTCCCCAAACAGAAATACAACAAAGTAAATCATCTCACATCTTTTCTAACTTACCCACAAAGGTGTTTCATAGCTAATATGCAACATAAAATGAAACATAAGAGAATTTCTCAGTGGGCACAGTTAACTCACACCTATAATCCCAGCCGCTTTGAGAGTCTAAGATGGGAGGATCACTTGAGCCCAGGAGTTTGAGACCAGCCTTGGCAACATAGGGAGACCCTGTCTCTACAAAATACAAAAAAAAAGCCAGGTGTAGTGGTGTGCACTTGTGTTCCCAGCAACTTGGGAGGCTGAGGCAGGAGGATCACTTGAGCCTGGGAAGTCAAGGCTGTAGCGAGCTGTGATTGCATCACTGCACTCCAGCCTGACTAACAGAGTGATACCCTACAGCTTAAAAAAAAAAGAAAACAGAATTTCCCCTTAAGCATACATTTAGGTGTGGATATTTTAATTTATATCATCAATAAAGAAAATTTTTAGGTGTGAACTTAAAGATACATTATTTGAAGTGACTGTTATCTGCTATTTTGCTTTCCACTGAATATTACCCTCTTGCTTCTGTTGAAGTTCTCCATTGAGCCTAACTTGTTAATGGGAAACAATAGGGCATTGCTGAGTATTAGTTTCATAAATATATAAGATATAGATGATGACCTATATTCAAATACATATACACACAATCCAGATACTTTACGTACAGATATATAAATAAGAATATACAAGCACACACACAACTCCACATTCCTATAATTTTTTACTACTTGCCCACTTTTAAAAGCAAGAGTGAGACAGAGTTGGGAAGAAGTTGTGACTAGATGGGTGCTAACAGGTGAATGGGAGGAAGCAGGGTCTGGATGGGCAGACATTAGATTGTCACAGAAATGAGCAGGCAAGTGAGTGGTCTGTTCGAGAATAACTGGTTTCTATCCCCCCACAACTAAACACTCCTTAGACTTCAGGAATCAGCCACAAGAGGAGGACTCCAGCAATCTTCACTCTTAGTTCTTTTGTGCTGTCTCCTGTGAAAAGCTATGGTTACATTACAGAAAGTGACTTGGAGTCTTTTATAATTGTAAATGTTTTGGGGGTTATGGAAAACAACAGAAACCACAGTTGCCTCTTCTGTCTGTCTTTATCCTTATTTTAGGCAACACAAAAATTGTGGGAGACAGTTTCAAGAGATTAATGGGTAAATACTGTATCCATGTAATTCACATCTAACAAAATTTTAAAGTTTCAGAAGAATCTCAAAGAGCATGAGTAAAAG
Source organism: Ateles fusciceps (assembly GCA_036589455.1). NCBI lineage: Eukaryota > Metazoa > Chordata > Mammalia > Primates > Atelidae > Ateles > Ateles fusciceps. The sequence goes on from JAZHEH010000885.1 coordinate 869,733, forward strand.
AAACAGGAGAAAGAGAATGGGCTTACCTAGTATATACCCTCTCTTACTTCATTCAGTTACTCACCATTCTCTCCAGACAATAAACTCCAGGTACAAGCAGAGTCCCAGTATGTTTTCTTTTCTTCTGATTGTTCATCCTGGCAAATCAAGAAGACTGTAATCCAAAACAGCAACGATGACTATAAGGCCTAGTGGATGCTTAGAGTAAAAAAGTCACATAAGAGAGAGTCTTCTTTCAAGGTATTAGAGAGCAGGGAGAAGAAGATCCAATAACCAAGCAAGACAGCTGGGGTAGGACGCAGGGGAATCATGGAAGACAGACCAAACCGCAACAGTCTTCAACTTGAAGAGAAAAAAAAAGCTGAAGAGGACAGAATGTGTATAAAGTTTTGAAGGGTACAAATATGGAGAATGTCAAATTGGGCTCTGAACTGAGTTATTAAGAGAAGCATCAGAATTAGGTAGCATACCTCTAATGTCTGGGATTAAGAGAAGTAAGAATGACTGATCTTCTTCCACAACCTATTTTTGGTGCCATCAATAAAGGGAGAGTTCTCAGACTACAGATTGGAATACTGTGATATAAGAGAAATAGTCTAGAGAATCAGAAGACATGGGTCCTATCTCCATTTGTATCTATCCATGGACCTCAGGATAGATTCTCCTTCCTGGAGAAGGGTCTGTTTCTACTATTTTTAAAATGGTTCGAGGACTTGTTAGACCAGGTTTCTTTCCAGGTTTAACACTGTAAGATCAGTAGTTCTCACTCCTAGCTCCATATCAGAATGTTGAAATATTACTTATCACCTTCTAATATATTGATAATTTACTTATGTATTATGCTTATTGTTCTTTGTTAGTCTTTCCCCACCCAATATGAATTACTGGCCCCTTTCTCAACCTTTGTCATGAACTTTGCAAATCCACACAAAAAAACCTGCAAACTTATTTCTCACCTTCTGTCTTTGAGCTCAGTCATGAGATTTTTGGTTAATGCAGTGAACCCAGAGTTGGACATGTCACCCCTTATGATTCATGAAAGAAGCCACAGAGAAACAAGACCCAGCTAGTTCACTGGTCTAAGGAGGATCAGAAATACATGAAGCAGAGCCACCATAGCTTACCCACAGCACTGCAGCAAGAAAAGTACAGTGACCTCAGCCTGAATAAAGTTACCCAACAGAGCCCCTCTTTAATCAGCTGAGTCCCAGCTGGCCTCCAGATCTGTGAAGATAAATGCTTAGTAAGTGGTTAATTTTTCATGCCATGGAAATTTTGTTACACATGACTGTGGCAATAGTTAACTGATACATCCTGCTAGAATGTAAATGCCTAGAAAGTGTTTGGTACAGAGCAGACATTCAATAAATATTTACTGAATAAACTGAATGAGTGAATAGAAGCTTTTTAAAAAACCCGATGACTTGCCCACATTACTGTTAAATTAAATCAGAATCTTTAATGATGAGGCTCGGCATCATTTTTTTAAAGCTTCCAGGTGATTCCAGTACAAAGCAGGGAAGAGAGCCACTGTTCTAAGATGTGGTTATTTTTGTTAGAGAAAAGTGTGTGTTTGTGAAACACATAGGCCTTAGAATCAACAAATATCTTCAAGTACTGACTCTACCACTCACTGACTGTGTGACAACCATGAAATTAACACTTCCAAATCTTAGTTTCATCAGTTAAGTAGGGATAATGATAGTACTTTCCATGTAAGGTCATTATTAAGATTAGATAAGATAATGTAAAGTATTCAGCACATTGCATGGTACACAGTAGGGGCTCAAGATCCTAAACCATAGCCAGTGTTTGCATTGCTGCATCATTTTATATGGAGTAGAATTTTTTTTTTTAATTCTGGATAGATCTTACTTAAGTTCCATTTCCATCCTTTCTAGCAACATGACCTTGAGTAAATTATTTAAACTCTCTAGAGATTTCAGTAACCAAACTGTAAAATATGGTTGATAATAATACCTACCTCATTAATTTGTTGAGAATTAAATCAGATGACACTCATAAAACACTAAACACAGGCCCAGGTGCAATATAAATGATAAATGTTACAGAAAATATAAGATGGCATTTATTGTAACTTTGACAGAAAGATACTACATTCCTTTAAAATCTCCACGTAACTAGTTCACTCTTATGAACAGAATGTTCTCAGCACAGTGTTACAGTCCCATACCCTACACTCTTCCCAATCTCTAGGAATATTTTTTTTTGCCCTGCCCAAAATAGGAACAATCCTCCAGCTACAATTACTGTGTAATAAGTGCTCCTGCCCTTGGGCAACAGAGCTGGGAGGCTGCATGGTCTCTCATTCTCTTTCTGGGCAATCTACGCCATGCCAATTATTTCAGTTATCTTTATGATTCCTAATTGTTTATCCCAGTCTAGCCTTCTCCTCTGAGATCCAGACTTATACATTTAAAGGTTTACTCAACATCTCCACTTAAATGTTGATGCCTTGCTTTTTGTCTCCTTTGGTAACTATTGCTTGGTTTGTCCAGCATTCTTTCACTGACCTTTGTTCTGATGAAAGATCTCATCCCTCTTAGTGGAATAATCAGATTCCACATCCTTGAATTTTTAAACTTGACTTGGCCTATAGAAACTGAGGTTCTGCTACCTAAACGTCTCAAGCTCGATGGTTCCTGACCATCCTGAGGCCTTGTTTTTCAGCATGTCAATTTAGATTTGAGTAATTCCAATATCCTTCTAAATATTCTCTTTTGCTTAAGTTATGCAAAATCAATTGCTGTGGTCTGCAACTAAAGAATTCTGATATAAAAATTATACCACAGAGCCAGTTATAGTCAACAGACCTTTGGGGGGGGGGGAATTGTGGGGGGCATTTTATAACTGGTTATTAGTTTCAGCTAGACTAAAGGCTGTGAGATGGCCCGGATTCCAGGATGGGAAAATAGTATCCATTATTCTAGGATTTCCACTGATACATATCAGATCTTTATACGAAGTACTAAAAGATACCCTCTTCAAGAAGAAAAATCATACTAAGATGTGGCCTCTAAGTAGTTGAACTACAAAATGGTGAAACAGTGCTCTTTCCTTTTGGATGGGGCAGGACCAAACTAGGATATACAAGTTAGAGAGCAGAGTATGGGCTAACTGCAGTCCCCAGTCACACTCTTGGTCCTGTGCCTTTTAAGTCAACAAATGGAAAAAGTTTACATGGTGATTCTACATGGTATGCATGCTGCCAAAAATAGGGGAAAGAAACGCAACAAATCTTTTCCACCTTTATTAAGATATAACTGAAAAATAAAAATTGTGTATATTTAAGATGTACAATGTGATGATTTGATATACATATTGCACATTATGAAATGATTACCACAATCAAGCTAATTAGCACATCAATCACCTCACATGATTACCATTTTATATGGTTTGGATGTTTGTCCCTTCCAAATTTCATGTTGAAAGATAATCACCAGTGTTGGAGGTAGGGCCTGGTGGGGGAGGTGTTTGGATCATGCGGGTGGATTTCTCATGAATGGCTTAGCTCCATCCCCTTGATGATAAATGATAAATGAGTTCTTGCTCTGAGTTCACATGAGGTCTGGTTATTCAAAAAAGTGTGGCACCTCCTCTCCCGCTCCCCCGCACCCCCGTCTTCCTTAGGTTTTCACCATTTGATGAGCTTGCGCCCCCTTCTCCTTCTGCCATGATTAGAAGCTTCCTGAGGCCCTCATCAGAAGCAGATGCTGGCATCATGCTTCCTGTACAGTCTGCAGAACCAGGAGCCAATTAAACTGCTTTTCTTTATAAACTACCCCAGCCTCAGGCATTTCTTTACAGCAATGCAAGAACGAACTAATATAGAAAACTGGTACTGAGGGTGGGGTATTATATGAAGTTACCTGAAAATGGGGAAGCAGCTTTGGAACTGGGTAATGGGCAGAGATTAGAAGAGTTGGAGATCTCAGAAGAAGACAGGAAAACGAGGGAAAGTTTGGAACTTCTTAGAGACTAGTTAAGTGATTGTGACCAAAATGCTGATAGAAATGTGGACAGTGAAAGCCAGACTGATGAGGTCTTAGATGGAAATGAGGAAGTTATTGGGAACTGGAGGTAAGGTCACCCTTGTTATGCCTTAGCAAAGAGCTTGGCTGCACTGTGTCCAGGTACTAGGGAACTGTGGAAGGTTGAACTTAAGAGTAAGGACTTAGGGTACCTGGTGGAAGAAATTTCTAAGCAGCCAAGCATTCAAGAAAGAGGTGGTGCAGCTGTTTCTAACAACCTATGATCCAATATGGGAGCAATGGAATGACTTAAGGTTGGTACTCACATTTAAAAGCAAAGTGCAAATGTTTAGAAAATGTGCAGCTTGATCCTAAAGCAGAGAAAGAAAAGTATTTTCAGGGGAAGAGTCCAAGCAGGATGCATAGCAACCACTTGCTAGAGAGATTAGCATGACTCAAAAGGGAGCCAATGGTAATATCCAACACAATGGTCTCAAAGGTATTCTAGAAGTCTTTGCGAAAGCTCCTGTCATCACAGTCTAGGCCTGGAGGCCTAGGAGAAAAGAATGGTTTTTGGGGGCCAGGCCTGGGGCACCACTGCCTTGTGCAGCCTCAGGAGACTTCACCACCCATCCAGGCCCCTCTAGCAACAGCTCAAACGGCCCCAAGTACAGCTCCAGCTGCTACTTCGGAGGGTACAATCCATAAACCTTGGCAGCTTCTATGTGGTGTTAAGCCAGCCTGAGTGACAGAGTGAGACCCTGTGTTAAAAAAAAAAAAAAAAAAAGAATGAAGTACTGATACATGCTACACACAGGTGACTCTTGAAAGCTTTATGCTAAGTGACAAAAGCCAGAAACAAAAGGCCACGTATTGTGAGATTCCATTTACATGAAATATCCAGAATAGGCAAATCCATATAATCAGAAAGTAGATTCATAGTTGCCAGAGGCCAGGGGTCGGGGAAGAAAGAATTGCTAGTGATTGCTAACAGGTTATGGGGTTTCTCCTTGGGGCATTGAAAATATTTTGGAATTAGGCAGTGGTGATAGTAGCACAGCATTGTGAACATATTAATACCACAAAAAGCTACACTTTAAAAAAGCAGTAAATTTTATTGTATGTGAATAGAATCAAACAATATCAAATAAATACAATCAATAAAAATGCAACTGTAAAGAAAATGGGAAAGTGGAAACAACCCAAATGTCCATCTGTGAAGGAATGGATAAGCAAAATGTGGTCTATACATACAATAGGCTATTATTCAGCCTTAATAAGGAAGGAAATTCAGACACATGCTACAACATGGATAAACCAGGGAGACACTATGCTAAGTGATATAAGCCAGACATAAAATGGCAAATATTGTGTATTTCCACTGATAAAAGTTACCTAAAATAGTCAAATTCACAGAGACAGAAAGTTACGAGGGGCTTGAGGGAAAGGGTAATATGGAGTAATTGTTTAATAGTTGTGAAATTTCAGTTTGGGAAATGAAAATGTTCTGGAAATGGATGGTGGTGATGTTTGAACAACAAAGTAAATTTACCTAATGTCAGTGAACTCTACATTTAAAAATGGTAAAAATGTCAAATTTTATGTTATGCATATTTTACCACAATAACAATAGTGGGCAATTGAAAAAAACAAAAAAAAATCCCATTTACAATAGCCAAAAATAAAATTAAACACCTGGAATTAACCAAAGAAGTAAAATATCTTTACAATGAAAACTATAAACATTTTAAGGTGCACTTTTAAAAAGTGGTAAATTTTATGGTATGTGAGAAATTTAAGAGGACACCAAAAAATGGAAAAATATTCCATGTTCACAGATTGGAAGAATCAATATTGTTAAAATGCCGATAGTGCCCAAAGCAATCTACAGATACAGCACAATCCCTATCAAATTACCTATTACATTCTGCACGGAAATAGAAAAAACAAATCTAAAATTTATATTAAGTTGCAAAAGACCAGAATAGCCAAAGCTATCCTGAGTAAAAAGAGTAACACTGGAGGAATGAATTATCTAACTTCAAATTATACTACAGAGCTATAGTAACGAAAGGGCATGGGGGGTACTGGGGGAAAAAAAGAACACACACAACAAGACACATAGAACAATGGAACAGCATAGAGAACCAGACCCAGGAAAGAGTCCACTCACCTACAGTGAACTCATTTTCAACAAAGATGCCAAGAATATACAATGGGGAAGATAGTCTCTTCAATAAATAATGCTGGGAAAACTGGATATTCATATGCAGAAAAATGAAGAGGATTTCTTACTCTCTTGCCTTATACAAAAAATAAAATCAAAATGAATTAAAGACTTAAATCTGTAAGACCTCAAACTATGAAAACACTAAAATAAAACACTGGGGGAAACTGTTCAGGATGTTGGTCTGGGCAAAAATTTCTTGAGGAATATCCCACAAGCACAGGCAACCAAAGCACAAATGGGCAAATGGGATGACATCAAGTTAAAAACCTTCTGCACAGCAAAAGAAACAATCAACAAAGTGAAGATACAACCCATAGAATGAAAGAGAATAACTGCAAACTATTCATCTGACAAGGGATTAATAACCAGAATGTACCAAGGAGTTGAAACAACTCAATAGGAAAAAAATCAAACAATCTGATTTTAAAATGGCTAAAAGATCTGAACAGACATTTCTCAAAAGAAAACATATAAATGGCAAATAGGCATATGAAAAGGTGCTCAACATCATTGATCATCAGAGAAATGCACATCAAAACTATAATGATATACCATCTCACCTCCGTTAAAATGACTCTCTATCCAAAAGACAGGCAATAACAAGTGCTGGAGAAGATGTGGAGAAAAGGGAACCCCCATACATTGCTGGTGGGAATGTAAATTAGTAACACTATCAAAAACAGTTTGGAGGTTCCTCAAAAGTCTAAAAATAGAGCTACCATATATGATCCAGCAATCCAACTGCTAGATATATACCCAAAAGAAAAGAAAATCAGTATATCAAAGTGATATCTGTACTCCCACATTTATTGCAGAGCTGTTCACATCAGCCAAGATTTGGAAGCAATGTAAGTGTCCATCTCCATCAACAGACGAATGGATAAGAAAATGTGGTACATATACACAATGGAGTACTATTCAGCCACAAAAAAAGGAATGGGATCCTGTCATTTGTGACAACATGGATGGTTACCAGAGTCTGGGAAGTGAAGGTGGTTAATGGGTACAAAAAAAATTGATAGAATGAATAAGATCTAGTATTTGATAGCACAACGGGCTGACTATAGTCAATAATAATTTAATTATACTTTTAAAAATAACTAAAAGAATATGATTGTATTGTTTGTAACACAAAAGATAAATGCTTGCGGTTATGAATACCCGATTTTAATCTGATGTAATTATTACACATTGCACACCAGTATCAAAATATCTCATGTGCCTGATAAATATACACCTACTATGAACCTGCAAAAATTAAAAATTAAGAAAAACAAAAAATAAAAATAATTAAGATGAAATTAGTAATTACTGAAATAGAAAACAAACAGTAATAGAACCATGGAGTAGATTGATAAGAGGAAATAATATTTATTTGAAAAGACTAATAGAATACAAAAGTTTTTGGCAAGTATGATTTCAAACATAAACAAAGCACAATTTAACATTAAAAAAAAGAAAGGGTATAATGTGCGTGGGCCTAATACTATCAATTGAAGGCTTTAATGCAACAACGACTAATCTCCTGCAAACAAGAAGGAATTTTGGAGTACGGGCAAGATGGCGGATAGGAACAGCTCCAATCTGCAGCTCCCAAGAATACCAATGTAGAAGGCAGGTGATTTCTGCATTTCCAACTAAGGTACCCAGTTCATCTCATTGGGACTAGTTAGGCAGTGGGTGAGCCCACAGAGGGCAAGCAGAAGCAGGGTGGGGCATCACCTCACCCAGGAAGTGCAAGAAGCTGGGGGACCTCCCTCCTCCAGGCAAGGGAAGCCATGAAGGATTGTGCTACCCTGCCCAGATACTAGTTTTTCCCTGGTTTTTGCAATCTGCAGATCAGGAGATGCTGATATTCACTCGGGGTGGCTGGCAAGATATTAACTATTAGGAAAAGTTACAGATTGTAATCTCAAACCTTTTGGAAGGTCAAAAGGCTTTTATTGAGGCATGCTGAAGATAGCCGCCTCATTAACATTAGCATAGGAAAGAGACAGAGACGATCAAAGACCTTCCAAGTTTAAGTCTGCTTACCCCACATCCCTTTGTCTCCACTCTGTGTTTACTCATGTAAATTTTGTGCTAGGTGGGTCTCTCCCAAGGAAGATCAAAGGGGAATAACCTGTTAATAGTGTTTACTCTGGGCCCTGGGCCCGGGACTAAAGCTTTTGTCATTCATACAACCACTCTTTTAACCATGTTAATTATCCACAAATGTGTTAACTTAGAACCTCTGTTGTAAAATCTTGACAGAATAAGTGTGTATGAACGGGAGTCTTGGTCGATTTGCTGTATTTTGCCCTCTGAAAGCAGCCAATGGGCCATCCCTAGCCCACTTGAATCACTGTAATGGTGTGAGAGTAGATTCATTCATCCGTTTTTGAGTCAGTCTGCAGGCCAGACTTCCGCAGGTGGTGGGGGTCGATGTCTCAAGGAGATTCCCTTGTGTGCCTACACCACCAGGGCCCTGGGTTTCAAGCACAAAACTGGGCGGCTGTTGGGCACACACCAAGCTAGCTGCAGCAGTTTCTTCATGCCCCAGTGGTGCCTGGAACCCGAGTGAGACAAAGCAGTTCACTCCCCCTGGAAAGGGGCTGAATCTAGAGAGCCAAGTGATCTCACTCAGCGGGTCCCACTCCCCACGGAGCCCAGCAAGCTAAGAACCACTGGCTTGAAATTCTCGCTGCCAGCACAGCAGTCTGAGGTCAACCTGGGACAATTGAGCTTGGTCGGGGGAGGGGTGTCCACCGTTACTGAGGCTTTAGTAGGCAGTTTTTCCCTGACACTGCTAAGGAGGCTGGGAGGGTTTGAGTTGGGCGGAATTAGCCACAGCACGGCAAAGTGGCTTCTTAGACTGCTTCTCTAGATTCCTCCTCACGGGGCGGAGCATCTCTGAAGTAAAGGCATTAGCCCTGGTCAGGGGTTTATAGATAAAACTCCCATCTCCCTGGGACAGAGCACCTGAGGGAAGGGGTGGCTGTAGGCACAGCTACAGTGGAATTAAACTTTCCTGCCTGCCGGCTCTGAAGAGAGCAGCTGATCCTGACAAGGAGGATTCTCCCAGCACAGCACTCAAACTCTGCTAAGGGACAGAACTGCCTCCTGAAGTTGGGTCCCTGAACCCTGTGCCTCCTGACTGGGGAGAACCTCCAACAGGGGTCAAGAGACACTGCATACAGGAGAGCTCTGGCTGGCATCAAGCCAGTGCCCCTCTGGGATGAAGCTTCTAGAGGAAGGAGCAGGCAGCAATCTTTGCTGTTCTGCAGCCTCCACTGGTGATACTGCTGTTCTGCAGCCTCCACTGGTGATATCCAAGTTAACAGGGTCTGAAGTGGACCTCCAACAAACTGCAGCAGACCTGCAGAAGAGGAGCCTGACTGTTAGAAGAAAAACTAACAAACAGAAAGTAACAACATCAACATCAACAAAAAGGACCACCACACAAAAACCTAATTCAAAGGACATCAACCTCAAAGATCAAAAGGTAGATAAATCCACAAAGATGAGGGAAAACCAGCACAAAAATACTAAAATTCCAGAAACCAGAAGGCCTCTTCTCCTCCAAAAGATCACAACTTCTCTCCAAGCAAGGGCACAAAACTAGATGGGGGATGAGATTGATAAACTGACAGAAGTAGGCTTCAGAAGGTGGGTAATAACCAACTCCTCTGAGCTAAGGGAGCATGTTCTAACCCAATGCTAGGAAGCTAAGAACCTTGATAAAAGTTAGATGAATTGCTAACTAGAATAACCAGTATTGAGAAGAATATAAATGACCTGATGGAGCTGGAAAACACAGCACGAGAACTTCATGAAGCATACACAAGTATCAATAGCTGAACTGATCAAGCAGAAGAGAGGATATCAGAGATTGAAGATCAACCTACAGAAATAAGGAGTGAAGACAAGATTGGAGAAAATGAATGAAAAGGAACAAAGCCTCCAAGAAATATGGGATTATGTTGAAAAAAGCAAACCTATGATTGATTGGGGTCCCTCAAACTAATGGGGAGAATGGAATCCAGTGGAAAAACACACTTCAGAATATTATCCAGGAGAACTTCCCCACCTAACAAGACAGGCTAACATTCAAATTCAGGAAATACAGAGAACACCACTAAGATACTCTTCGAGAAGAACAATCCCAAGACACATAATTGTCAGATTCCTTAAGGTTGAAAAGAAGGAAAAATGTTAAGGGCAGCCAGAAAGGTCAGGTTACCTACAAAGGGAAGCCCATCAGACTAACAGCAGATCTCTCTGCAGAAACCCTACAAGACAGAAGTAAGTGGGAGCCAATATTCAACATTCTTAGAAAATAATTTTTCAACCCAGAATTTCATATCCAGCCAAACTAAGCTTCATAAGCAAAGGAGAAATAAAATCCTTTCCAGACAAGCAAATGCTGAGGGATTTTGTCACCAACAGGCCTGCCATACAAGAAGCTTCTGAAGGAAGCACTACATATGGAGAGGAAAAACAGTGCCAACCACTGCAAAAACACACCAAAATACAAAGAACAATGATACTATGAAGAAACTGCATCAACTAATGTGCAAAATAACTACCTAGCATTATGATGACAGAATCAAATTCACACATAATGATATTAACCTTAAATGTAAATGGTCTAAATGCCCCAATTAGAAGACACACACAAGCAAATTGAATAAACAGTCAAGAGCCATCAGTGTGCTGTATTCAGGAAACTCATTCTCACGTGCAAAGACACACATAAGATAAAGACAAAGGTATGGAGGAGTATTGAGCAAGCAAATGGAAAGCAAAAATAGCAGGGATTGCGATCCTAGTCTCTAGTCTCTAATAAAACAGACTTTAAACCAACAAAGACAAAGAAGGGCATTACACAATGGTAAAGGGATCAATGCAACAAGAAGAGCTAACTGTCCTAAATACATATGCACCCAATACAGAAGCACCCAGATTCATAAAACAAGTTCTAATAGACCAACCAAGAGACGTAGACTCCCATGTAATAATAGTGGGAGACTTTAACACCCCACTGTCAATATTAGACACATCGATGAGACAGAAAATTAACAAGAATATTCAGGATTTGAACTCAGCTCTGCACCAAGCTGACCTAATAGACATCTACAGAACTCTGCACTCCAAATTGACAGAATATACATTCTTCTCAGCACCACATAGCACTTATTCTAAAATTGACCACATAATTGGAAGTAAAACACTTCCCAGCAAATGCAAAACAACAGAAATCATAAACAACAGACTCTCAGACTGAGGGACTGTGTTAACTTCTCTTCCCAAGTCCACAAGGGGCGTGGTTTCAAAGGCAGAAGTTTCCCAGCGACATACCTGACCTGCCTTCATTCACATCCCCCATCTGGGAACCAGAGTTCTTTGTCTAACTTTCATGTGCGGGCTAGGTAGACTGCCCAGGTGAGCTTCCTTTGTTTAGTAAGCCTGCCAAAAGCCTTGGAAGGAGGGACTCTATTGCAAGCCGGGCAGCCAGTCCAGCATCAGAGTTTATCAATCACTCTAGAGGAAGTTTGAAAAAGCTTCTCTCACTGGATGAGAACTTGAATAGGGTGAGAGTAACTTCGGGGTTATATTCCCCTACTCCCTTACCTATATGGATTTCCCTCTCTGGGATCCCCTCCCATGGCAGCATGGAAGCCTTCTCTCTCTCTCTCTCTCTTTACCTATGCAGACTCCATCTCTGGATCCCCTCCCACAACAGCATGGGAGCTCTCTCTCTCTCTCTGCCTAATAAATCACTTTTCTGCAAAGCTCTTTGGATCTGATATTTACTTGAACAATCTCACCGTGCTGCCTGGGTCTCCTCCCCCATTCTTGAGTGAGTGAGAGCCCAAGGACCTGGAAGAAAAAAACACATCCAATTTGGGAACAGTGAGCATCTTTGGAATGCCCCCCGCAGCCCTGCCCCTGCTCCCCCCAGTTACAAGACCACACTGCAATCAAATTAGAATGCAGGATTAAGAAACTCACTCAAAACCACATAACTACATGGAAATTGAACACCCTGCTCCTGAATGAATACTGGGTAAATAACAAAATTAAGGCAAAAATAAAGAAGTTCTTTAAAACCAATGAGAACAAAGAGACAATATACCAGAATCTCTGGAAAACAGCTAAAGCAGTGTTAAGAGGGGAAATTTATAGCACTAAAGGCCCACATGGGAAAGCTGGGAAAGATATGAATTTGACACCTGAACATCACAATTAAAAGAACTGGAGAAACAAGAGCAAGCAAATTCAAAAGCTAGCAGAAGACAAGAAATAACTAACATCAGAACAGAACTGAAGGAGATAGAGACACGAAAACCCTTCAAAAAACCAATGAATCCAGGAACTGTTTTTTGAAAGGATTAACAAAATAGATAGACCACTAGCCAGACTAATAAAGAAGAAAACAGAAGAATCAAATAGACACAATAAAAATTGATAAAGGGGATATCACCACGAATCCCACAGAAATACAAACTACCATCAGAGAATACTATAAACACCGCTATGCAAATAAACTAAGAGAATCTAGAAGAAATGGATGAATTCCTGGACACATACATCCTCCCAAGACTGAACCAGGAAGAAGTTGAGTCCCTGAAGAGACCAATAACAAGTTCTGAAATTGAGGCAGTAACAGTCTACCAACCAAAAAAGCCCAGGACCAGATGGATTCACAGCAGAATTCTAACAGAGGTACAAAGAGGACCTTCATTCCTTCTGAAACTATTCCAAACAACAGAAAAAGAGGGACTTCTCCCTAACTCACTTTATGAGGCCAACATCATCCTGATACCAAAACCTGGCAGAGATATAACAAAAAGAGAAAATTTCAGGCCAATATCCCTGATGAAGATCGATGTGAAAATCCTACACAAAATACTGGCAAACTGAATCTAGCAGCACATCATGAAGCTGATCCACCATAAGCAAGTTGGCTTCATCCCTGGGATGCAAGGCTGGTTCAACGTATGCAAATCAGTAAACGTAACCCATCACATAAACAGAACCAATGATAAAAACCACGATTTTCTCAATAGATGCAGAAAAGGCCTTCGATAAAATTCAACGTTCCTTCATGCTAAAAACTCTTAACAAACTTGATGGAACATACCTCAAAATAATAAGAGCTATTTATGACAAACCCAATATCATACTGAATGGGCAAAAGCTGGAAGCATTCCCTTTGAAACCCAGCATAAGGTTTCAAGGATGCCCTTTCTCACCACTCCTATTTCATCATAGTACTGGAAGTTCTGGCCACAGCAATCAGGCAAGAGAAAGAAATACAGAATATTCAAATAGGAAGAGAGGAAGTCAAATTGTCTCTGTTTGCAGATAACATGATTGTATATTTAGAAAACCCCATCGTCTCAGCCCAAAAACCCCTTAAGCTGATAAGAAACTTCAGCAAAGTCTCAGAATACAAAATCAATGTGCAAAAATCACAAGCATTCCTATACACCAATAACAAACAAGCAGAAAGCCAAATCATGAGTGAACTCCCATTCACAACTGCTACGAAGAGAATAAAACACTTAGGAATACAGCTTACAAGGGACATGAAGGATCTCTTCAAGGAGAACTACAAACCACTGCTCAAGGAAATAAGAGAGGACACAAACAAATGGAAAAAAATTCCATGCTCATGGATAGGAAGAATCAATATCATGAATATGGCCATACTGCCCAAAGTAATTTATATATTCAATGCTATTTCCATCAAACTACCATTGACTTTCTTCACAGAATTAGAAAAAAAAAACTACTTTAAATTTCACATGGAACCAAAAAAGAGCCCGTATGGCCAAGACAATCCTAAGCAAAAAGAACAAAGCTGGAGGCATCACCCGACTTCAAACTATACTGCAAGGCTACAAGTAACCAAAGTAGCATGGTACTGGTACCAAAACAGATATTGAGACCAATGGAACAGAGCAGAGACCTCAGAAATAACACCACACATCTACAACCATTGGATCTTCAACAAATCTGACAAAAATGAGCAATGGGGGAAAGGATTCCCCATTTAACAAATGGTGCAGGGAAAACTGGCTAGCCATATGCAGTAAACTGAAACTGTACCCCTTCCTTATACCTTATACAAAAATTCAACTCAAGATGGATTAAAGACTTAAATGTAAAACCTAAAACCATATAAACCCTAGAAGAAAAACCTAGGCAATACCATTCAGGACATAGGCATGGGCAAAGACTTCATAACTAAAACCAAAAGCAATAGCAACAAAAGCCAAAATTGATAAATGGGATCTAATAAAACTAAAGAGCTTCTGCACAGCAAAAGAAACTATCATCATAATCAACAGGCAACCTATAAAATGGGAGAATATTTTTGCAATCTATCCATCTGACAAAGATCTAATATTCAGAATCTACAAGGAACTTAAACAAATTTACAAGAAAAAAACAAATTAGCCCATCAAAAAGTGGGCAAAGGATATGAACAGACATTTGTCAAAAGAAACATGTATGCATCCAACAAACATATGAAAAAAGCTTATCATCACTGGTCAACAGAGAAATGCAAATGAAAACTACAATGAGATAAGCATCTCACACTAGTTAGAATGGTGATTATTAAGAAGTCAGGAAACACCAGATGCTGCTGAGGCTGTGGAGAGATAGGAACACTTTCATACTGTTGGTGGCAGTGTAGGTTAGTTTGACCATTGTGGAAGACAGTGTGGTGATTCCTCAAGGATTTAGATCCAGAAATACCATTTGACCCAGCAATTCTATTACTGGGTGTATAACGCAAAGGATTATAAATCATTCTAATATAAAGACACATGCACACATATGTTTATTGCAGCACTATTTATGATAGCAAAGACTTGGAACCAACCCAAATGCCCATCAATGATAGACCAGATAAAGAAAATGTGGCATATATATACCATGGAATGGTATGCAGCCACAAAAAGAATGAGTTCTTGTCCTTTGCAGGGACATGGATGAAGCTGGAAACCATCACTTTCAGCAAATTTACACAGGAACAGAAAATCAAACACCACATGTTCTCACTCATAAGTGGGACCCAAATAATGCTAACACATGGACACAGGGAGGGGAACATCAGACACCGGGGCCTGGCGGAAGGTGGGGGACAAGGGGAGGGAGAGGCTTAGGACAAATACCTAACACATGGGGCGCTTAAACACATGGGGCGCTTAAAAGATGATGGGCTGATACGTGCAAACCACCATGCCACATGTATAGCTATGTAACAAACCTGCATGTTCTGCACATGTATCCCAGAACTTAAAGTAAAATTTTAAAATAAAATTAATAGAAATGCAGAAAAGATCAGTGAAAAATACAAACTGGCATAATTATCAACTTGATTGCCTGATATGTCTTCTAAATGTTTATTTTTCTATTCTGCTACTATAAAAGTTTGTGTAAGAATCTATTTAAAATAAATACATCACATAATCTGAAAAATATGAAGGGGACTGACCTACAGAAACAGAAGATATTAAAAAATTATTTTAAGAATGCTGTGTAACTTTTACTCCAATAATTTTGAAAGTCTAGGTGAAATGAATAATTTCCAGGAAAACGAGTACAAGAATTGGCCTATGAAGAAGACTTAAATAGACCAATTAACCATAGAAGAATGTATGATAATCAATAATCTACCTTAAAAGTCACCATTTTCAGAAATTTTCTTGGTGTTTGAAAAAATCATCTAGGAACAGATTAATCAAATTTTCTATAAATTTTTCCAAATGAAAAAAATGGTAAATGACACCATGCAGCTCTAAGGCTGGTATAATCTTGATACCAAAATTGACAAGTAAAGGGAAAAGAAAATTATAGGCCATCTCACTTATGTACCTTGATATATAAATGTATAACCTTGATATTAGAATTGGACAAGCGCAAGAGAACTACAGGCCAGCTTTTTTCACAGGAGTGCTAATAGCATTTTTGTTGAGACAGTTCATTTAGCATCCCTAGTCACCATTTACTGAATTATAGTAGGACTTTACCAACACACACACATTCAATAAACTGTGACAACCAAAAGCACCAGATATTTCCAAATGCCTTCTTGAGGGGTAAGTTTTGCCCAAATGAGGATCAATGCTATAGGCAATCTCATTTATAAACACAGATTTTTAAAATGCCAAATAAAATACTAGTTGCTCAAATCCTGCAGTAGATTTTAAAAGACTCATCATGCCCCAATAGGCTAATCCTAGGACTGCAGGGAAGGTTTAACATTTACAGATATGTCAATGTGGAACAGGGCACTAACTCCTTACTTGGAAAACTGGCAATTAAAGGAAAAGAGTTAAGAATTTACCGTGTCTTTCCCATAGAAACTGTATTTTAGGCTTATCAAATAACCCTAGTAGATGAGGAATAGCTCTTCTTACAGAGGAATTCTAGCTGATGAATGCAAAAAGAATGATACAATCTAGAAAATCATTACTTTGAAACCTCTAACGAAATCATTGATTCAGATAACAATTATCAAATAAATGGCAAAGCAATGCATTAGGTGAAAGGATGCTGGAGAACTTCACAGTGATGGGATCAGACTGTCACTGCCTCAATCCACTTTTAGTATTACTAAAAGTGAGACAACTGCACATTAAGTAAAAGGAGTATATAGTAACAACCATGAGATATTCTTGACAAATAATAATTTTAAAAACCTGAATCTAATCAAGTCTTTTTTTTTTCCTTTTTGGAGACAAGGTCTCACTCTGTTGACCCGGCTGGACTGCAGTAGCATGATCACTGCCCACTACAGCCTCAACCTCCCCAGGCTCAGGTGATTCTCCTACCTCAGCCTCCCAAGTAGCTGGGACTACAGGTGCGGACCATCACAGCAGCTAAGTTTTACATTTTTTGTAGAGACAGGGTTTCACCATATAGTCCAGGCAGATCTTGAACTTCTGGGCTCAAGCGATCCACCCACCTCCCAAAATATCTCCCAAAGTGCTGAGATTATAGGGGTGAGCCGCCCGCCCAGTCTAATCAAGTCTTTAGCTTTACATTTCAGTTTACAAGAAATAGCAGGCAATACAAAAACAAGTAAAATAACACCTCAAGGAAGCAATCAGCCAAATCCAGAATGTGGGGACAGTCCAGAGGACAAATGCCAGGTTCCTTCAACAAGCCAATGTCATTAAAATAAAAGAGAGGAGGTACTGTTTGGTTTCAGCTTTTAATATTTTTTAAAAGAAACTTAAGAGATATAATACAATAAGGTGACCTCAATTGGATCCTGATTCCAACAAACCTCAATGGCAAAAACATTTTCAGACAATTAGAAAAGTTAGATTACTCACAGGGTATTAGTGTGATAATTGCATTGTGATTATATAAGAAGATGTTCTTTTTGCTATAATTCTTTTGCTATGCATACTGAAATATTAAGGAGTGAAATTACATGATATTCCTGATTCGCCTAAAATATTCCAGCATGAAAGAGGGAAAGAGGATAGTTGGAACAAGTATGGCAAAATGTTCATGGCTACTGAAGCTGAGTTACGAGTACATAGGGGGTTTTACTATACATTCTACTGTTATGTACATTCTACTGCTATGTACATTTGGAAATTTTGATAAAAATTTTAAAGCTATCAGTCCAGTTTTATGCATTAATAATGTAAAGGGGAAAAATTATATGTCAAACTTACAGATGAATAAGCAATGGATAAAGCTTTGCTTTTTCATCCATTATTGTTTTTTTTTGTTTTTCGTTGTTTTTTTTTTTTGTTTTTTGTTTTTTTGTTTTTTTGAGACAGGGTCTTGCTCTGTCACTCAGGCTGGAGTACAGTGGTGCAGTTACAGCTCACAAAAGTCTTGACCTTCCCAGGCTCAAGCAATTCTCCTATCTCAGCCCCTACCGAGTAGCTGGTACTCTGTTTAGGCACATGCCACCACACGTCGCTAATTTTATTTATTTATTTATTTTGTATTTTGTAGCGACAGGGTTTTGCCATGTTGCACAGACTTGGTCTCAAACTCCTGGACCGAAGCTATCTACTGTCCTTAGCCTCCCAAATTGCTAGGATTACAGGTGTGACCATTCTTGTTTTTAAAAAGCCTCGAAAAGGTAGAAATTCAAGAGAGTTTGTTTAACTTAATGAAGGGTAACTGCCACATGTCCACAGCAAACATAATACTTGATGAAATTTTACAAGCATTCCCTTTAAAGGGAAGGATAAAATAAAGATATCTGATATTGCTATGATTCAATCTTAAACTGGAGGTCCTAGACAATGCATTAAAACACAAAAAGTACACATGGCATACAGGCTAAAGACAAAGAGACAAAACTATCAGTATTTGTACATAATCTGTTTTCCTACCAAGAAAATCCAATAGACTCAATTAAAAAGAGAATTTACAAGTAAAGTTGTTGGACACAAGACAACATACAAAAATCAATAGCTTGCTTATACACCTATAGTAATTATGAAATGAAAGAATAAGCTCTATTGATGGTAGCAACAAAAATAAAGTATCTAGAAATAAAACAAACAAGATATGTTCAAAATATTTATGGAGAAGATTATGAAACATTACTAAAGGACTTAAAAATTTGGATAAATGGAAAGCCATACCATGTTTATTCATATAAAGAAAGACTCATTCATGTAAAGATGCTAACTCTCCCTGATTAAATCTGTAACTCAATGAAATACAAAATAAAAATGCTAATAAGATCCTACAGGGGCATGATAATCTGCATTTAAAACTCATTAAAATAGTAAATATGTAAAACTAACCACAAAAATGAAAGAAGATAAGGAGGGTCTTTCAATGCCAGATAGCACACATATTGTAAAAATACAGAAATGAAAAGTGTGGCTTGGATGCAGGTATAAATTAATGAATCAATAGAACCAAACAGAGAATCATGAAACAAACTCAAGTATTCCTAAGAACCTGATATTGATTAAAAGTAGTATTTAAAAGTCAGTGGAGAAAGAAAGAGAGGCATATAAGATATTCATTACAACAGGTTTTACATTAGCAAAAATTTAGAAATAATTATGTCAATGGGGGAATTGGCTAACAAATTATAGCCTATTTGTTCTAGTAGAATATCCTATTATTTATCGTAGTATTCATAGTAGAATACTATACAACAAAGAACAGGTAGATACATATGTATTAACATGAAAAGCTGTCAGACATTATGTTGGGTGAAAGTAGCAAATAGCAAATCAATACACATAGCATAATACGATTTGTATTTTTTAAAGCCACTAAATAATATTATATATTCCCTACACATGCAGATGTGTTTGTAATCGTTTGTGAATGAGTTAAGAAAGATGCAGGAGAAACGTCAAACAGTGAGCAGGGACAGAGGAAGTACAGAGGAAACCAGTGATGATCAAAGGAAGGAAGTGTTCAACTTCCCTGTAATGCTCTCACTCTTTCAAAAGAAAAATGTATTCATGTATCATGTGTGTAATTAAATCAATGAATAAGAAATTAAGAGGCTGTATAACAATATGAATGAATCCAGTTATATTTATATAACTGGATTCATACATATTGAATGAATAATAAATAATAAATATATATTTTATATTTATAATATATAAAAATACATATAGCATACTACAATATATATATACTTATTTATTCACACAAAATGCATGAAAAAGAAGACTGTAAGGACACTCACCAAACTGTGGACAGTTGGTTGTTTGTTGGACTTTTTCTGTTTTGTTTTTGGGGTTTTTTTTTGGTGAGATGTCAGAGAGCAAGCAGGAAAGGCAAGTTAGAAGATTTACTCTCTGTATCTGTGTATTATTTTGCTCTTTTACCGTGAAGATATGCTTATATATTATTAATTTAAAAATAAAGATATGGAAAAAGTCAAAGAAACAAGGTTAAATGGGAAAAGCTAGTTGCAAGATAACACGGTATTCATCTATTACATAAAAAGCAAACCAATGCACAAAAAATTAACATTTTGCATGTGTTTTATATAGGTAAATAAAATTGCAAATGAAACAAAGAACCAATGTCACATTTGAGGTAAGGCATCTAAACTGGGGTAGAGGGGAAGGAAAATAATGAGATGATTAGATTCCAGCTCCAACAATTACTAGCTGTATGACCACATGCAAGTTACATGACCTCTTTGTGCTCTCAGTGTCCCTATCTGTAAAATGAAAAAATAACAGTACCTATCTCATGGATTGTTGTAAACAGTAAATGTGCTAATCTCTTTAAAGCATTTAGAGTTTTGCTGGGCACAGTAAGGCCTATATAAGCATTTGCTTTCATTGTTACATATTTCTATATTTTTAAGACTTTTATAATGATATATTCATACATTCCTCATGTAATTCCTTGTGTATTCCTAGTGTAATTTTAAAAATAAAATTTGAACGATAATATTAGAGAAAAAATTTCTAGGACAGTATATTGCAATTTTGTTCAACTTTTATTTTAGGTTTGGGGTACATGTGCAGTGCAGGTTTGTTACACAGGTAAGTTCGTGTCACAGGGGTTTGGTTTACATTATTTTGTTATCCAGGTACTAAGTATAGTACCTGATAGTTATTTTTCCTGATCCTCTCCCCTCTCTTCCTACCCTCCTCCTTCAGGTTGTACCCATTGTCTCGTTTCTCTCTTTTCCGCCCATTGGTTCTCATTATTTAGCTCCCACTTATAAGTGTGAACATACAGTATTTGGTTTTCTCTTCCTGCATTAATTTGCTAAGGATAATGACCTCCAGCTGCATCATATTCCTGCAAAGCACATGATCTCATTCTTTTTTTTTTTGGCTGCATAGCACTCCACAGTGTATATGTATCACATTTTCTTTATCCAGTCTATCATTGATGGGAATTTGGGTTGATTCCATGTCTTTGCTATTGTGAACTGTGCACATTGCAAAGTAATATATAATTAGAGACAACTTAAATGTCCATCAATAGAGCAATAGTTAAATAAGTCATCATACATCCATAACATGGAATACTTTGCAACTCTCAAGAATGAGTTGGGTTGGGCTTGGTGGCTCACACCTGTAATCCCAGCACTTTGGGAGGCCGAGGTGGGAGGATTGGTTGAGCCCAGGAGTTCGAGATTAGCCTGGGCAAAATGGTGACACCCCCATCTCTATTTGTATTAGTAATAATATTTTTTTAAAAAAGAATGAGTTGGATGTCTATGTATGGACACTGGAATATAACCACGGTATATTCAACATTCTTAAAGTGGTAAAATGGTATGTATAATTTTTATATATTATATATGTATACATTTATTATATGTGTTTACATATTATACATGTATATTTTGTGTGTACACATGCACACACACACACACTTCCCTATACTAAAATACACATAAACTGGCCCTTCACAGTTTATACTATTTACTTATATGTTTGATTTTTTTCTTTGACACAGGGTCTCATTCTGTCACCCAGGCTGGAGTGCAGTGGCATGATCACAGCTCACTGCAGCCTAGACTTCCCCAGGTTCAGGTGATCCTCTCACCTCAGCTTCCTGAGTAGCTGGGATGTGCCATCAGTAGTAGTATGTGCCACCACATCTGGCTAATTTTTTATATTTTTTATGAAGATGGGGTTTTTCCAAGTTGCCAGGCTGGTGTCAATCTCCTGGGCTTAAGTGATCCACCAACTTTGGCCTCCCAAAATGCCAGGATTACCGGTGCAAGCCATCATGCCTGGCCTATTTTTAATTATGATCATGTCATTCAAATATTACCATTGCTCGTAGTATAAAGTCCCAAATCCTTAAGGGAGCCTGCCACCCAGCCTCAGCACTCTCCTACGGCTAGAGCATTACTTAATATGCTCTAGTCATAGGGGATATCTTTCAATTCTTCAAATTACTATACATGTTCTAGCTTCAGGTCTTTGCACATGCTGTTTCCTTTACCTGGAACATGTCTTCCACCCACCCATCATCAACCTCCATCTGCCCTAATTTATCTTTCAGTCCTCATCACTTCTTCAGGGAAGCCTCCCCTAACGTTCCAGGCAGGGTGAGGTCCTTCTGTTATAACACTTACAGAACACTTATTTTTCATTCATAGCTCTTATCACCGTTTACAGTTTTCTATTTATAGATAAAATTATTAATGTTTGTTATTACTCCTGTTAGACTGTAACCTCCATGACAGCAGGATTCTTGTCTGTCTTAGAACTCAGTAAATATTTGTGAAATAAATGACTGCCTTCCTTTAATTAGGATAGACGTTGGCTTTGGTGCTGGCTCCATTTTCCTTTCCATTTCAACCCCTAACATCATGTAAGCAACATCAGTGTCTGTGGATGACTCACTGAACGTGCTAGCCTCACTGCCCTTTGATCTCCTCTACTTCAACAACCTCTGACCACATGCCACTTTATATGCCATTGCTAACCATTAGTTTCCTAGACCACCCAATAAGCATGGAGCTACTCCACTTTAGAATTTCTGAACTCTACTAGCCCAATCTCTGGCTACAACCTCCTACTCCAATTACTTTTTGGTTCTCGGACTACACACTCCTCATTTTCTTTCTTTTAAAAAAAAATTTGATCAGAGGAGTCATTTCACAGCCACTTTTCATTCTCATCAAGATCTCCCATCCTTTGATTTCTCCCATTCTTCAGCTCATTATCACCTCATGGCTTCAATCCCCCACCCAGTCTAGGTACCATGGTGCATCACTTCAACCACTTTCTTGCTGGCTACTTCACTGCCCTTGCCTTTTTTAATCTACCATTTATTGAGCAATTACTGTGGGCCACATTACATACATTATCTCTGCAATCCCTCACAAAACGCTTGAGGTTGGTATCAGCATTGTCCTCTTTACAGATAAGGAAACAGATTCTAGAAGAAGTGAAGTAGACTTCCAGCGCACTGGTCCTTGCTGGGGTGGGCTGGGTGGCATTCAGGTGGCAGAGTCTTGAGTGCCCCTGCTGTCAACTGTGAGCAAAGTGTTGCCACTGGCAGCCTGGCATGGCACTCCAACTGTAGCTGTGTCAGTGTGCTATGATGCCATCCCGCACAAACCTGGCTGGTATCCCCAGTAGTAAAGTGAACTACTCAAGGCTCTCCAGCACAGGTGATGGTTACATTGACCTTCAGTTTAGAAAAGCTCTCCTAAGATCCCTTACAAGGCCACTGCACTTGCCACTGTGCTTTTTCTCGATTCGTGCCTTTATCATTATCACAGGCTCACCTTCTGGCTACATCAGCAAGGTGGGGGCAGACTGGGCAGTTTCAGTCCTGATCATTAACATTCTCCTATTCATGTTCAGATTTTACCACCTGCACAGAGCCTACTATGCATCCAAAGGATTACTTCTAGGGCTTACCAGGATTACTTCTAGGGGTTGTTCCTAAAATGACATTCCAAGCTTTGACGACTAGCACCCACTTCAGCCCTTAGGAGAAGAGTTACATTGAGACTGTGCCCAGCCTCAGGATACTGAGCAAAAATCAAAGCTAACTAAGGGATAAGGAATTCTTGCAGTTTACAGAAGTTTAACATAACAATGGCCAGATTTTATGGGCCCATCCCAAAAAAACATTCACTGAGCTTACAATTTGGTAATTAAAACATGCTCTATTTTTCATCTCCTGGCCCTGGCAAGAGCTCCTGACAAGTTTTTCCATATGAATATGTATTACATAACTGTCTTTTTTAGAGTTTATTACATTATTATTTAGAGTTTATAACTCAATTGCTAGCACCTTATGTTATGATGTCATTCTGCTAAAGACAGAAAGCCTGAATCTCCAGAGGACTAGATTGTCTTACTTTGAGTCTGTTTCCTAGCTTGAAAAAGTGACTTATATTAAAAAGAAATTAAAATGTTGAAATCCCCCAAAAAGAAATGAAATAATTTGTGCAAGGTCACACAGCTAGAAAGTGGTGGAGCAGGGTGCAATTGGGATCTGAAGGAGATATGTCTGAGTCCAAGGTCTGTACTCCAAACCAGTAGGCTATTTTGCTTCTCAGAGGGAAAGATAACTGTGACTGCAACATGGAGCATGAAAACGAGGGAAGCAAGCAAATGTGAAGGCTTGGAGACCATGGCAGCAATCCAAGCGAGAGTTGATGGTGGACTAATAATTATCTACTTGAACATTGCAAATAATTTCAAAATAAATTCCCCACTTACTTCAGGCATGTGACTTTACAGGATGAACTTGGTTCGCTTTGGCTGACAGCACAACTAGGTATGCCTACAAGAAACCAAAAAGAAATCAGCAGTTTATGACATTCTTTCAGATGTTTTTAACTTTTCTGCAAATATATATATACACACATATATAAAATATATACACATATTATTTATTCCTAGGTATGCAGCCATTTATTAAAGACTTCCCATGTTCTGGGAATTTATTATAGTCTTATTTAAACTTCCAACTACCCCGTGAGCTACCATTTTATAAATGAGGAAAGTGAGGCTGGGTGCAGTGCCTCACATCTGTAATCCCAGCACTTTGGGAAGCTGAGGCAGGCGGATCACTTGAGTTCAGGAGCTCAAGACCAGTTTGGGCAACATGGACAGATCTCGTCTCTACAAAAAATACAAAAATTAGCCTGGCATAGTGGTGCACGCCTGTAATTCCAGCTATTTGGGAGGCTGAGACAGGAGAATCGCTTGAATCCTGGAGGAGTAGGTTGCAGTGAGCCGAGATTGCGCCACTGCGCTCCAGCCTGGGCAACAGCGTGAGACTCAGTCTCAATAAATAAAATAAATAAGAAAAGTGATGGACAAGAAGATCAAGAAAATTGCTTAATGTGACAGTTAGTTAATTGTAAAGATGGGATCAGAACCAAAATCTGCTGGTCTCCTTCTGGTCTCCTTTCTATTCATTTACCCAAGGAAGTCCCAACCTTAAATTCATACTCCCTGACACCACTCACAGGCTGTTGGGGGGCGTGCCGGGGGCGGGGGCGTGGCGGGGGGCGTGGCGGAAAACACGCAAGGAAGCAACTACAAATCTCCGCTTTCCCACCTTATCAAAGAACTAGCCTGCAAGACCTGTGCCTAGTGATCCGCCACGGATGGGCCGAGCTTTATCCTGAAGGCCACAAGGGACCCTTCCGCAGTCTAACTCTGGGAAGTGATCCCGTTTTACACTCCCCACTTTGCTGGCACCAAATCCAACAGGAGCAGCAAACCTAGCCTCAAACCCAAGAACAGGGGACAGCTGCTGTTCCATTTCTTCTCTCATAGAATCAAAAGACATAATGGTGGATACCACCGTAATGTATTTGGGTTTCTCCCCTTTAAACCATAATCTAGGGTCTACAGATGACCGTTAGTGAGTCCACGAACCCTTTGTGCTTACATGCAAATCATGGGCATTTTTTTAAACGAGGTAGTCAGTTGGTCAACAGTTTTCCTGATTTTCAAACCGGTATATGTGCATCCTACCGCCCACCTCAAGAAAAACAAAAAGAGGTTAAGAATCCTAACTTTAAGCTCTGTCACCAAGAGCTTTTCCGGACATCTTTGCTCTTAGTTACGCACTCACCCAGCTCCCGCGTTCCGCTCCGTCTGCCTTCCTTCCCGCTCTCGCGTCCCCACCACGCACGCACCACCCAACGCACGCACCCCCTCCACGCACGCACCCCCACGTACAGACCCCCACGCACGCACGCACTACATGTGCACGCACACATATTAATAAATCTATATCCCCTCATACACACCTCCACGTGCACACACGCCCATCCCCCACGGGCTTCTCAGTGAGTCTCCACACTCGAACACATCTCCAGGTCACCACTCACACATTCCTTCGTTCGCACCTGTGTAAATCACATCTTCGCATCTCCCCACACATCACACGCCCACAAGTATTCCCGCGCACTCTCGCCTCCTCACACGCGCACCTCTCTACACCCCCTTCATACACACGCATGCCTTCTAACTACACGTACCACCCCACTTGCACGCCCACACACCCTCCACATGCACTGCTCAGAGCTTTTTCTCTCTCTCCTCCCCAACAGCTGGCTTCTGGAGGCGACCCTTCCACGCCCTCCAGGTTCGCGGCAGCGAGGTCCCTCCCCCCCCCAAGCTGAGCTCACTGCGCCGGAGTGGGTCGCAACCCCACAGGCCGGCCCAACTGGACCACCGCTTCCCTCCTTACATCCCAGGAGACACCAGGCGGGGCGGGGCACCTCCCACGCTCGGCTCAAGGGAACTCCCAGGATTTCCAGTCCTTCCGAATTGGGGGGCGGGGCAGGAGGGTGTGGGGGAGGCGTTCTCATCCTCACTGGGGGAAAACGCTCACCTGGTTCCCAAAGCCAGTTTGCCCTTCCTCTACTTCCTGCCAGAGGGGGACGGGATTCCAGAAGAGAAAGCCAAGATTCTTGGGGCGGAGAGGGGAAATGACTCAGGGAGAGGCGGCCCAGAGGGGAGGGGCTGGGCAGGAAAGGGAGGGCAGTGGGGTACTGGAGGGAGAAAGGGAGAAAAAGGAGATGGGGAGAATATCGCGCAGGGGGCAGTTTTAAGGGTGTCTAGCAAAAGACCTAGAAGGCCTTCCCGGTTAACCCTGACTTCAGGAGCTGCTGCACTGGGTCATTTTATTTCCTCAGTGCTGGAGCCTTAAACTTTACTCGTGCCCAAAGCAACTACGGCTAAGACCCTAGCTGGCAGCTCACCAGGCATATAGGAATCTGCAGGTCTGGGCATGGGCGTAGTGATTAACTCTTCATGTTTGAGGGAGCCAATAATAGTCTTTATCTCATAGGGTTGTTGGGAGGATTGAAAGAATCATTTCATCTCAAGTGCTTAGCATAATGGCAGGCACACTGTAAGCAACCAATCAGTGATAGCTCCTATGATTCAAAAAGCCATCATTCGTTGATACTCTCTCTTCCCTCTAGATTAGGTGTCTCATGAGGGCAGGGATTATGTGTCTTATTCATCACCGAACTCCAGCACCTGTCACAAAGAGACTACCAATAAAATATTTGTTGAATGAGTGAATAAATGAATGGCGGAATGATAACTTGGAGTGGTAGCTACACCAGTACTCTCCCCTCTGCCATTTAAGGGATGTATTCGTGGGGAGTTTAGATTGGGAAGACCATAATTGGAGAAGGTGGCACTCAGGACCCCTGTTAGTTGCTGTATCAAGTGACCTGCACTGCCCTTGGAAAGTAGAATATCTTTGGCAATTCTCTGCATGTACACATTGAGAGACTCTCAGATGGCTGACCTGAAATTTGAAACAGAGACACCACTAGCTAGCACAGTATTTGCATTTTGTACAGTTATCAAGCAGGATGGAAAAGAAGGCTGAAGCAGAAAGTTCAAAAGTAATGGTGGCAGAGGATTGGCAAGAGAGGTCCAAGTGAAGTGTGTATGGGGAAGGATAGTCACCCCCAAAGGTATTCTGATGATGATCCTAAAGTCATCCATTTCTCTGTCCCAGTTGCAGGATTCTTGATCATCAGCCCTGATGTCCCAACATTTTTGGGGTAGATATGAACATCAGACTCCTGTCACTACATTCACTAAATTTGCATTTATGGTAATTCATACTGTTAGGGCTAGAAGGGACCTTAGAAATTACCCATACACTTTAATTCCTAGTTGAAAAACTAACAGCCATAGATAGCAAAGGACCCAGGCCTTGGAATTCTCTGGCCTTGGTACTGAAACTTTCAGAGCCTAAATTTATTTTATATCCTAATTATTTTATATCCTAATTAATTAATCTCTGCCCCATCCCCACCCCTAACTCCCAAAATACTGAGAAGAATGAAAGGACATGAATGGAAGCTCAGCGGAAGGGGAGGAAGAGAAGAGGTACTTCAAAAGACCCTGACTTTACTTCCTTTTTGCTTCCCCCTGAGGAAGTTACCTGGACCTTCAGCTAGCCTCTGTATGAGAATAGCTCTATCCTGGCACCCTAGCCACCTGGCAATAGCTACAATGGTCCCTCAGGCAAAGGCTTGAACCACAGCTAATCTGAGTCTTGGCAGAATGCCTGTGATCCTTCCAGAGCACAAGTGATGGGAGGCCTGAGAGGAGTTGCTTCAGGATCATTTCTCACTTGCCTCTTTATCTCCCTTGGAAAGCTTCATGAGATAGTTTTTCATTGCCTCCCATCTCCTGGGTTCTGGTGAGGTACAAGACTTCCTGACCCACTTCCCTCGGAATAGAGCTACACACTATAAAGCCAGTTAGCTGCAGTCTATAATTGGCTTCTTAGCAATGAGGTATCCCACAACTCACTTGGCAGTCTTCTGGTCTTTTGTGTTTCAGTGTCATCCTTTTGGTTGTTTGGGACAAGGAGTATTCCGGGCTGGAATCTTTGACTGCTTTTTCTTTCACTGTGTAAATAATAAACTGTTTGAATGTAAAGAGTGATTCATTTTATCTTTACCTACTAAGTCAGTCAGGACTTGGACTTGCCATATGTACTTGGCAGCTGCTTACTGTGAATTTCGCATTTCTGGACCATCTCATGACCCTCCCCTTATCACTGAGGGAGTTATGTTGAACACAGAGGTGTTGATAACAGTAGCTTTTTCTTATTACTGTACATCAAAGGAAAAATAAACCCAAATTCCATTTTCTGGGACTTTTAATCTGGCTGGAAGAGTAGCAGATCCACTTTGTATTCTGTGTACAAGGCCAGCCCTTGTGCTCTAGAAGGATCACAGGCATTGTGCTGTGAGACTCAGTTGACATCTATATCCCCTTTGAAAGAGTCCTCTTGGTCCAAAATATTTCTCCTGGCAGGGGCTTAGCCTGCCAGGACATTGTCAGCTGACCCTTCTAAACTGGGACGTCTGAAGCTTGCCCTCCCCAACTTGTCAGTCCGAAGTCAGACAACAAAAACATTTTCCCTAGAAGGTTCTTCTTAATATTTCTTGTTTTCTGAAAAAAATGTCTTGTTTTCTATGTGAATTTTGCCCATATTCCTCCATTAGCACATTATTGGTAGCTAATTTATTAATTCTTCTAATCGTTGCCTTTAAAGGAGCCTGGCCTTAAGGAACGATGGCAAGAAGCAGTCATGGGAATCCTGGGCAAGGAATGTGTGCCTCAGAGGGATTATACACATGGTGCTGGTAAGTTCACCTAACTTCACAATGTATGAGGTGGCCTACTTGTGATTCTGCTTATCAGATTCTAATTCTATTCAACCAGCATTTATGAAGCACCTACTATTTACAAGTTTCCATGCTAGATCTTGGTAAGAGCTTCCACTTGCACTCTGGTGTCTCTACTAAATGCTCCCTTTGTCAACTACCACTAGTAACTCATTGAGTTCATAGATGTAAAAGTATCTGAGAAGCAAGTATTGAATTGGGTACTCCATTATAAATGTTAGGAATATTTTTCATCTTAATACTCCCCCCCCACAGAAATGAGAAGAGTACTAGGAACAAAACTAGTGGTTAATAACTGCTCGAATGACCCAACAAGATCAGTCACAATTGTTATTTGTGTATTGTGCCCAACAGTATAGGAAAACCACCTTGATCTTCTATTCTTGGAAATTCATTGTGGAGGAGAGTCAGTCTCATTAGCTATCATGCTATATACATTTCCAGTAACCTTGTAACAACCTATTTGGTCTCTGTTACTCCTAACCATCATAACTGAGACCACTTCCCTCCCAACTACAGGCTCAGAATTCGCTGAAACTCTGAGATCAACTCTATTCTCAGGTAGGGAAACATCAAGAATCCTCGTATCTGTTTTGTCCTGGCACATTAAATGAAGACGGCCTTTCCAAACATCGTCACACACAAAAATATATTAAAATCTTAGCTATTAGTAATAGTCCCGTATTTGATATTTGCCTAGGTTGCTTTTCAATTAAACCACTAAACACAAAATGTTCCAAATTCTTTTCTCCTTTATATTTTACTCCTCTTGCCTTTGGGCTGTAGTTCTTATAAGACCCTGGTCTGATGACCTGTTTCAAGTCACTTCTCTAGCTGCTGCCCTTGACTGCCCCTGCTTTATTCACTTCACATCATATGATCCCTTTAGTCTTAGTGCCACTACAAATATGATTAAAATATGCCCAATTCCAGCCCTGAGGGACCTCCTAGCCCTCCCAGTCTCCCTCCTCCAGGCCATGTGTTTTAACAGTAAATGAGCTCACTTGCTTCCGGTCCTATCCTAATCTTAATCAATGGGTTCCAGCACTGGGATTTTATTTGGTGTTAATTTTCACCTTCTGCTCCAATGTCTAAACTGAATGTGTCATGTTTCTTTGAATCTTATACCTTCATTTCTTTGGTCTTCTTGACTACATCATGCTCCTGAAATCAAAGTCTTTTTGACTGGATTTTGAGCTCCAGACTCCCTGGGTCCTTTCTTTCCAGATCACTACCTATTATATGATCCTTGGTTTCCCCTAGTCACTTACCCAATTCCAGGAAAATTCATGGCCATCTTCCTTTTAGTCTTACCCCAATTAAACTCCAGCAAGAGACAAGCAAGAGTTCATGAATACATATATATTTATTTAATTCATAATATAGCATTTCAGATGGGCTGGGATATTGTAGAGAGGGATGAGGCTGTGTAATCCACAGATGCTCATATTTCTGTCACTAGGAGAGACACTATTGGTCCAGAGCTCCCAATACAAACAGGCGTGGGGTAAAGCATTTGATAAAAAATAGTCCAACAATTGTCTAATAAATAGTCTAGCCAATAACAACAACACAGCATATGTCTGAAGCTGGCAGATTGCACCATAAAGAGGCAGTTTTGTCTGACCCTGATGGCAATCAGTCTGGCCAACCTGTAATATACAGTCAAATACAGCCAATGGCTCCAAGGCTGCAGTTGGCTTCAGGAGCTAGAAATAAATGTAGGAGTGGTTCTTACCTACCTGCCTGACATTCTTCATTCCTTGAAGGAAGCGGTATCAAATATTTGATTTTATTCAAAAGTCCATCCATGGATTGCTCCATCTTGGTAGTCATATATTAATATGTAAACCATGGAAGTTTAGAAAATTCACCTAGTGTGTTTTAGCTGAAAAGAATGCATAAGTGATTTTGCTGCAATCTGAATTTCACTGCATCCAAAGATTCACATAGAATTGTATAATAAAAACACATCCAGATGCAGTTACCCTTACTTACAAGTAGCCAGAACCTCAATGTAGCATTAAAATTTCTTTCATATTCTCAGAAACGGGCTTAACTTTTAGTTTGATTTTTTTGTGCTCTCTCAATAAGACAATATAAAAAGTGGAAACAAGCATAAATTGCAGACATAAAATAATCTTCTGGCAGAAAATATTGTGGAGAACAGATTAAGTAGAGCAACAACAACGAAAGCTTATGGAGTCACCTTCTTTGAAAATGTTAAATACAGGTCCTATTCTCTTTGTCCAACCAGGTTTAGCTAGAGGTAGCCAATTACTTCTCTTAAGGTCCATGGCATTGCCAGGATTCTACAAAAGCCAAGTTATCTAAAATAAATATCTGGGTCCATCACACCCCCACTGAATACTTTGTCACCGTGTTGTGTCTTAGAAGCCATATTTCACTGTTTGACTCAGAAGTTGGGACTTCAGAGTCAAACTTCATTGCTTACTCCAAACCCAGTTTAATTCTCCACTTTACTGAGTAGACTTAGCTCTGAGCGGTTTTTGGCGATAATGAAAATTTGAATCCACCTTCAAAGAACAAAGTTTGACAAGATTGAAATGTTACTGAAAAGAATGGTGCCATGTGCTCCAAAGACGATTCCCCAAGATAACTGCCAAAGAGTTTTTGAGGAGGACAACGCTCATTTATTATGTAGGAGCCTTGGTACCTTTGCAAAATGGTATGATACAACTCAAATGGAGTAGTAATGAAGCTTTTCTGCCCAGGAAGTAACAAACATCACTATGGGGATCACAGTACAAGAGGGAAACTTTCATAATTGGTTTTTTCATTCATATATTCATTCAATAAACATTAGCCAAGCTAATGTTCGAGACACTGTGCCAGGTATTAAAAATACAACAATAATAAAAAAGACACAGTCCTTCCCCTCAAAGTGTTCAGTCTAGTAGGGAAGTTGACTATACATTAAAATTTTATGTGCATCAGAATCATAAGGAGCTCTGTCAAAATGTAAATTCCTGCCTATGTTCTCAGGCGTTAGGTCAGGAGTGGGGTTCAAAAATCAACTGTTACAATAAACACCAAAAGTGATTCTAACTGTGAGGACCATGTTGAAAAACACACTGCTGTATAACGTGATTATTGCTGGGAGAGGGGATGTTTGGGGTGTCATGGGAGCTCGAAAGAGGGGATGCATCATCCAGTCTAGGGAGTCTAGGGAATAAAGAGTTAGTTTGGTTGAGAGAGATAGAGGTGAGGAAAGGTGTCCAGGATAGAGTCAAAAGTAGGAAGGGGAAATTAGAGCTTTTCCCCAGGCACTAAAATCTAAAAGACACCAAATTAAATGAACAGTTTTGGAAAGCTAAGGACAAGGTAAAGGAAATTGTACTACTGGGATGGAGGTTGCATTTTCTGCACTTACAGCATTTTCACACTATTCCTTTAAGAGGAATTTCTGTTGTTTAATCTGGGCATTAAAATTTTCAGATATGTTTCTGCTGCAGGACCAGAGAATAATTTGTGTAAACAGTTAAACTTGGCTAGCTTAATCAATGTGAGGGGGAAAGTGGTAAAAGATGAAACTGTGTAAGCAAACAGGGACATGAAAAGCCAAACTCTAAGGGGTTGGGACCTTCTACTGGGTGCTAAGGGAGCTAGTGAAAAGTTTTATGAAGGGGAAAAAATCATTTTTTTGTTAAGAATTTGAGGATAGGCCCTAGGGAAGAGACAAAGGTAACTTGAGAAATGAAGGACACACATTTTACAGCACTGCTATGCTGTATTGGAGCTGGAGGTAGCGAAGAGATTAATATTTTTGGCACACTTAGCAAATGCCAGGCGCTGAGCTACACAGTTTACACATCCTATCTTTTTTAACCTTTGAAACAGCCTTGTGAAGTAGACATTATTTTACAGAAGAGGAAACAGAGGCCCCAAGAAGTGAAGTACTTGTCCTAGGTCACACCGCTAATAAATGGTAGAGAAACTAGGATCATTTGAATCCAAAGGTTATCAGCTTTCCCCTACAGCAAGATATTTGCCAGCACTGATGAATTTTACTGAGGTAGCTCATTTACTCATTAACAGTAAGTACATATGGTCTTTAAAACCAAAAAAGATGATGTTGCTGCTAGATATATATTTTTGAGCCTTCCTTCTGTGTCCGCATCAGTCTTGCTTTCCACATTAAGTGAACAAACAATACATAATTGTTATTGGGGGAGGATTATATACTTTGTTTCTTCCACAGAATAGTAAGCCATTTGGCAACAGGTAGGGTATTTTATTAATATGTGCACTCCCATGGCAGTAGTTTGGTACCTGGCATCCGAGTATTTTATTGAATGAATTAATAAATGAGCATATGCCAAGCTAGGGGAAAGGAAGAGGGGGAAAGTTTTAACGTTTCAAGTCTCCAATCTGGGGGAGTTGTTACAGCTACCACTTTGTAATCGTACAACAGTTATATTTTCCACAAATCCCAGGAGAAGACTTCTTGAAGCCAACTTAACTCCTGTAAAGGAGAAAGCTCTGGTTCTCTGACATCCCCAATCCCTTCAATGGAAATTTAAAAAAAAATCATAGACCACAAGGCTCCATTCCCTTCAACTATACTGGTTAGGACTGGGATGAGGTTTATGTCTACATTTGTGTGGAGGGATTGGCTAGCAAATGAATACTTGCAAACAAGATTGCAAAAGGAATGATTATTTATCCTATTTAAGAAACAAACTGTTTTTAGGAATTCTTAAGTACTTCAGAAGCGTTTGATCTGAAAATGTAAGTACATTTATATGCGAATAGTTGGTGCATCAATAACACTCCGTTTTTACTGATTAAGTAAAGCAGGTTCCTAAAGAGCCTTCGCTGTGCAACTTTTTAAAAGCCTAATTCTCATAACTGTATGTATTTGGGAAATAGTAAAACTTTTCATTTAAAATAGTCTATGACAGAATTTTTAACAAATTCAGATGGCCATCTTCACGTAGGAAGCATCACTTCTACCTAGTTCAATTTTCTATCCAGCAACAGCATCTCTTGTGCAATCTATGTATCCAAATCTCCCTAATCCAATAGAGCTCTTCCCATTATCTGTGTCATGGTTGCATGTGTATGTGTGTGTGACAAGAGGGAGGAGGGCAATGATGGATAGAGAGAGAAAAGAAATGTTGATTGATTTTGATGTTTCCTCTAGGGGACAAAAATGGATTGTGTAGCTTATTTTCCCTTCCAGTATATTTCTCACTCAAATAAGCAAATTAAAAATTTTTTGTTCTAGTTCCAGTTAGTGTTTGGAAAAAAAATTTTTTGTGTGTGTATATATAAATATATAAAGTGAATATACATATACATACATACACAAGTGAATATATATAAGATGTATATATATATTCACTTTGTGTATTACATATACACATTCAGGGCTTTCCTAACAAACCCTTGATCCAATAGGTTTTCATGAAAAGTAAGATACAATATGTGATAATTTGACATTGTTCAAAATTCTACATGGCCAAACTGTCCAGTAGTAGAAAGGCTGACCACCCCCACTTCTGGCTGGCTAGCCCCTTATTCAGGGCATCTTCCCACATTATTTAACTAGAATTTACCCTAATTGCTTCCAATATAATTTATATCCCTAAGTCATTGGAAATTTTTAATTCTCCCAGATGACAACAGAGGCATTTTCTAAATTTTTCTCCAATGGCTTGAACCCAGACTACTCAGATAATTTGTTCTGAGAAACTCAATATATTAATTCAAATACAAGCTTTAATGCACAAAAATTAAATCTACAATATCTAGTTATTTTGGATGCTTCAAACAAACTTTATTTGTATCTCATATATTGAACGCTAACTTAGGTGTAGGAGGGGGAAGGACTGCTGAACTAGAGAGCCAGTGAATTATATGCTCTCCAGAAACTTAATGACAGGTTTTCATCCCAGAAACATAAGGGATTCTTGAGGCCTGCAGTTGCATTCCTGCCGCTCAGGGTAATCAATAAAATCTGGGGCAGGCAAGCCAGACAGGATCATTAGGGATTTGTTCCAGATTGTAAATGTTGGACAAACTGGAAGAATGAAGGTCACATCAAAAGTATGAAGATGGAGAGAGTTAGCTGGGTCATAGAAAGACAGCATGTTGTTGTCATAATCAAGGAGGACACCCAGACGCTTCAACTGTGGGGGCACATCCACCAGCATTTCCTTGTTGTTATGTGCCACCACGGAGTTACT
Source organism: Ateles fusciceps (assembly GCA_036589455.1). NCBI lineage: Eukaryota > Metazoa > Chordata > Mammalia > Primates > Atelidae > Ateles > Ateles fusciceps. The sequence goes on from JAZHEH010000885.1 coordinate 905,313, forward strand.
ATTGCAGCGAGAGAAGACCCATGAGGAGGCATTCTTGCCAATCCATTCATTCTTTGGAGCTGATTTGTAGGCAATGCCAATTGCATACCTGTGACACAGTGGGAGAGGAGAGAGAAATAAACATCTATGAATGATCTGAGTTGTGTAAGACACCATATATGATATATAATAAATAGAATATATGTTTATTCCTTAGTTTACATTTAAGATGCCTTATAATGCTGACATCACCAGAGCTTTAAAAAGTTAGTAATTAGAGTGATGTGACGATTTCCACCTCCTAGCCCAGTATATTTTCCATGATTTTATTCAAAAGCTGGCAAATTTTTCTAGGAGTGGTTTTCATCACATACCTTTTAACCTTGACTTACTGGTATTATGGTTGTGCTATAGAATTGAATATCCGAGAAACCTAATGACAGAGGACAGAGAGACAAAAGGAAAATGGGATCCACTCACCATGTTGAGGAACCCATGACCACCTCCCAGTAATGGCAGCCACTGTCAATGAATATATTTCCTGCTGCCCCATAGCACCCTGTGCCACTAAACCTCTCTGGGGTATGGCTCTTCTTTAGAGAGCTTTCATCCTTCTCCATCTGCAGTCCATCATTGGAGATCTTCAACTTCTTATGAGTCATTTTGGGATCCAATTTAAAGGGTTGGCCTGGAAAAAAAAAAAAAGGTGAGAAAAAGAAAAAGCACAATGAAGTATCTTAAAATTCTACCTTCCCCCCAACATCATCACTGCCAGGAGTATCCTCAATATGACGATCATTCTTGGGTTCAGTGCAAGTTGGCTGCTGTTTAAAATTTTTTATTAAGAAAACAGGGGCCAGAAGCCAGAGTTTTCAATAAAATAAGAATAAAGGTTAATCTCCACAAAAACGACCATAAAGGCATTTATTTTCCCATTGTGGAAAAAATATAGATCTCTACTAAAAGCAATTTGTGGGAAGTTATATTCTAAGCATACAGGAGCTAATACAGGGCTCCCTCCCCCATCATATATTATCAAAGTAAAAGCGCATGCTCAAGTTTCATGTTCTCAAATATGTTTTATACTTTGCTTAATTTCGAGTGGGTTGTTTGGGATTTGGGTAGATTTTAAGGGAAGGAGTGTCTAAGATGCTGAGGTGAGGGGAATTGATGAGGTAACTTGCTGCTTGATGGCAGAACCAAAATACCCTGATAACTCAGCAACCTGGAAAATTATTTTGTCCTCTTACAGTTGGGATGTAAGCTACATATAATTAGGCAATTTTGTTAGAGTGACTGTTCCATCATCAATCATCAGAGAAGACACTTATTGTGTAAGATCATTCACAACAGATAATTTATTATTTTTTTTTTATAACATTACCTCAAGTAAATTTCACTTTCCAGATCATTAATACTGTATAAGTGTGAGAATGACTTCTGTATATCAGCTTTTTATTCCCATTTTAAAAACATCTACATGTTTTTATTCTTAAATTCTTACAAAATTTCTAGAGAATCACGATTCTCTGAATCCTCTTTCTCCTCCTACCTACACAAAGTCCAATTTTAATGATCCTTAATTAGACTTACTTTTATCAATATTGTGTATTTATGATATTATATATGATATATTAAATACATATACAATTAACTTTTTATAATGATTGTGACATCAGGCCATGACAAAAGGGTGCGCAGTGATTATATTTCTATTTTTATTTTAAAAATCCTGGAATATAAAGCACCATGGGAAGATGACTAAGGAATGGCCTTTACCATGAGTGCATAACAGAGCTGCATTTCACAATGTTATGTGT
>JAZHEH010000886.1:0-12180 GCA_036589455.1 Ateles fusciceps
GGAGCTGAAGCTGAGTTTCGTTCAGCGAGTTAGCAACACGTTCTTCTAGGAACTGCGTTTGGATTTTCCAGAGCGAAGAGGCAGCATTTGCTATACAGAGGAATATCTCGCTCTAAAACCAAAACGGAGCAATCTAACTGAATGCTTGTGAATGTGTGCATTCAACTTACAGAGTTAAACTAGTGTGTGTTGCAGCAGTTTAGAAACCCTTTGTGTGCAGAGATGCAAAACTGTAGATTTACAGCCAAATCCAGGCACGTAAGAAAAAGCAGTAATAGTGCGTCTAAACACAAGAAACGCATCATTCAAACTGCTCTGCTGTGTGTTGGTTTAGCTAAGGGAGCTGAAGCTGAGTTTATTGAGCGAGCTAGCAACACGTTTCTTCTAGGAACTGCGTTGGATTTCCAGAGCGAAAGGCAGCATTTGCTGTACAAGGAATATCTCGCTCTAAAACCAAAACGGAAGCAATCTAACTGAATGCTTGTAGATGTGTGCATTCAACTTACAGAGTTAAACTAGTAGTGTGTTGCAGCAGTTTAGAAACCCTTTGTGTGCAGAGATGCAAAACTGTAATTTACAGCCAAATCCAGGCACGTAAGAAAAAGCAGTAATAGTGCGTCTAAAACACAGAGAAACGCATCATTCAGAACTGCTATGCTGTGTGTTGGTTTGAGCTTAGGGAGCTGAAGCTGAGTTTCATTGAGCGAGTTAGCAACACAGTTTCTTCTAGGAACTGCGTTTGGATTTTCCAGAGCGAGAGGCAGCATTTGCTATACAGAGGAATATCTCGCTCTAAAACCAAAACGGAGCAATGTAACTGAATGCTTGTCGATGTGTGCATTCAACTTACAGAGTTAAACTCGTGTGTGTTGCAGCAGTTTAGAAACCCTTTGTGTGCAGAGATGCAAAAGTGTAATTTCCAGCCAGATCCAGGCACATAAGAAAAGCAGTAATAGTGCGTCTGAAGACACAGAAGGAACGCATCATTCAAACTGCTCTGCTGTGTGTTGGTTTAGACTAAGGGAGCTGAAGCTGAGTTTGGTTAGGCGAGTTAGCAACACGTTTCTTCTAGGAACTGCGTTTGGATTTTCCAGAGCGGAAGGGGAGCATTTACTATACAGAGGAGATATCTCGCTCTAAAACCAAAACGGAGCAATCTAACTGAATGCTTGTGAATGTGTGCATTCAACTTACAGAGTTAAACTCGTGTGTGTTTGCAGCAGTTTAGAAACCCTTTTGTGCAGAGATGCAAAACTGTAGTTTCCAGCCAGATCCAGGCGCATAAGAAAAAGCAGTAATAGTGCGTCTAAACACGCAGAGGGAACGCATAATTCAAACTGCTCTGCTGTGTGTTGGTTTAGCTAAGGGAGCTGAAGCTAGTTTAGTTGAGCGAGTTAGCAACACGTTTCTTCTAGGAACTGCGTTTGGATTTTCCAGAGCGAAAGGGAGCATTTACTATACAGAGGAATATCTCGCTCTAAAACCAAAACGGAGCAATCTAACTGAAATGCTTGTCGATGTGTGCATTCAACTTACAGAGTTAAACTCGTGTGTGTTGCAGCAGTTTAGAAACCCTTTGTGTGCAGAGATGCAAAACTGTAATTTCCAGCCAGATCCAGGCGCGTAAGAAAAAGCAGTAATAGTGCGTCTAAAACACAGAAGGAACGCATCATTCAAACTGCTCTGCTGTGTGTTGGTTTAGCTAAGGGAGCTGAAGCTGAGTTTCGTTGGCAGCGAGTTAGCAACACGTTTCTTCTAGGAACTGCGTTGGATTTTCAGAGCGAAAGGCAGCATATGCTGTACAGAGATATCTCGCTCTAAACCAAAACGGAGCAATCTAACTGAAATGCTTGTCGATGTGTGCATTCGACTTACAGAGTTAAACTCGTGTGTGTTGCAGCAGTTTAGAAACCCTTTGTGTGCAGAGATGCAAAAGTGTAGTTTCCAGCCAAATCCAGGCACATAGAAGAAAGCAAGTAATAGTGCGTCTAAAACACAAGGAAACGCATCATTCAAACTGCTCTGCTGTGTGTTGGTTTGAGCTAAGGGAGCTGAAGCTAAGTTCGTTCAGCGAGTTAGCAACACGTTTCTTCTAGGAACTGCGTTGGATTTTCCAGAGCGAAAGGCAGCATATGCTGTACAAGGAATATCTCGCTCTAAAACCAAAGCGGAGCAATCTAACTGAATGCTTGTAGATGTGTGCATATCAACTTACAGAGTTAAACTAGTGTGTGTTGCAGCAGTTTAGAAACCCTTTGTGTGCAGAGATGCAAACGTGTCATTTGCAGCCAAATCCAGGCACATAAGAAAAAGCAGTAATAGTGCGTCTAAAACACGAAGAAACGCATCATTCAAACTGCTCTGCTGTGTGTTGGTTTGAGCTAAGGGAGCTTGAAGCTAAGTTTAGTTGGGCGAGCTTAGCAACACGTTTCTTCTAGGAACTGCGTTTTGGATTTTCCAGAGCGAAAGGGAGCATTTGCTATGCCAGAGGAATATCTCGCTCTAAACCAAAGCGGAGCAATATAACTAACTGAATGCTTGTAGATGTGTATCATCAACCTTACAGAGTTAAACTCGTGTATGTTGCAGCAGGTTAGAAACCCTTTGTGTGCAAGGAGATGCAAACCTGTAATTTGCAGCCAAATCCAGGCACAGTAAGAAAAAGCAGTAATAGTGCGTCTAAAACACCAGAGGGAACGGCGTCATTCAAACTGCTCTGCTGTGTGTTGGTTTAGCTAGGGAGCTTGAAGCTGAGTTTCGTTCAGCGAGTTAGCAACACGTTTCTTCTAGGAACTGCGTTTGGATTTTCCAGAGCGAGAGGGAGCATTTGCTTGTACAGAGATATCTCGCTCTAAAACCAAAACGGAGCAATCTAACTGAATGCTTGTAAATGTGTGCATTAGACTTACAGAGTTAAACTAGTGTGTGTTTGCAGCAGTTTAGAAACCTTTTGTGTGCAGAGAGATGCAAAACTGTCATTTCCAGCCAAATCCAGGCACATAAGAAAAAGCAGTAATAAGTGCGTCTAAACACACGAGGAGAACGCATCATTCAAACTGCTCTGCTGTGTGTTTGGTTTAGAGCTAAGGGAGCTAAGGCTAAGTTTGATTACGAGCTTAGCAACACGTTTCTTCTAGGAACTGCGTTTTGGATTTTCCAGAGCGGAAGAGGGCAGCATTTGCTGTACAGAGGAATATCTGGCTCTAAAACCAAAACGGAGCAATCTAACTGAATGCTTGTAAATGTGTGCATTCAACTTACAGAGTTAAACTCGTGTGTGTTTGCAGCAGTTTAGAAACCCTTTGTGTGCAGAGATGCAAAAGTGTAGTTTCCAGCCAAATCCAGGCACATAAAAAAAAGCAGTAATAGTGCGTCTAAAACACAGAGAAACGCATCATTCAAACTGCTCTGCTGTGTGTTGGTTTAAGGCTAAGGGAGCTGAAGCTGAGTTTCGTTGAGCGAGCTAGCAACACGTTTCTTCTGAGGAACTGCGTTTGGATTTTCCAGAGCGAAAGGGAGCATTTGCTGTACAGAGGAATATCTCGCTCTAAAACCAAAACGGAGCAATCTAACTGAATGCTTGTCAATGTGTGCATTCAACTTACAGAGTTAAACTCGTGTGTGTTGCAGCAGTTTAGAAACCCTTTGTGTGCAGAGATGCAAAACTGTAATTTCCAGCCAGATCCAGGCACATAAGAAAAAGCAGTAATAGTGCGTCTAAAACACAGAGGAACGCATCATTCGAACTGCTCTGCTGTGTGTTGGTTTAGGCTAAGGGAGCTGAAGCTGAGTTTATTGTAGCGAGTTAGCAACACGTTTCTTCTAGGAACTGCGTTGGATTTCCAGAGCGAAAGGCAACATTTGCTATACAGGAGATATCTCGCTCTAAAACCAAAGCGGAGCAATCTAACTGAAATGCTTGTAGATGTGTGCATTCGACTTACAGAGTTAAACTCACGTGTGTGTGTTGCAGCAGTTGTAGAAACCCTTTGTGTGCAGAGATGCAAAAGTGTCATTTACAGCCAAATCCAGGCACATAAGAAAAGCAGTAATAGTGCGTCTAAAACACAAGGAGACGCATCGTTCAAACTGCTCTGCTGTGTGTTGGTTTTAGCTAAGGGAGCTGAAGCTAAAGTTCGTTAGCGAGCTTAGCAACACGTTTCTTCTAGGAACTGCGTTGGATATTCCAGAGCGAAAGGCATTGAGCTGTGTACGAGGGAATATCTCGCTCTAAACCCAAAACGGAGCAATCTAACTGAATGCTTGTAGATGTGTGCATTCAACTTACAGAGTTAAACTGAGTATGTTGCAGCAGTTTAAAACCCTTTGTGTTGCAGAGATGCAAAAGTGTAGTTTCCAAGCCAAATCCAGGCACATAAGAAAAAGCAGTAATAGTGCGTCTAAAACACAGAAGAGACGCATCATTCAAACTGCTCTGCTGTGTGTTGGTTTAGACTAAGGGAGCTGAAGCTGAGTTTCGTTGAGCGAGTTAGCAACACAGTTTCTTCTAGGAACTGCGTTTGGATATTCCAGAGCGAGAGGGAGCATTTGCTATACAAGGAGATATCTCGCTCTAAAACCAAAGCGGAGCAATCTAACTGAATGCTTGTCAATGTGTGCATTCAACTTACAGAGTTAAACTCGTGTGTGTTGCAGCAGTTTAGAAACCCTTTGTGTGCAGAGATGCAAAAGTGTCATTTCCAGCCAAATCCAGGCACATAAGAAAAAGCAGTAATAGTGCGTCTAAAACACAAGGAACGCATCATTCAAACTGCTCTGCTGTGTGTTCGTTTTGACTAAGGGAGCTGAAGCTGAGTTTGATTAGCGAGTTAGCAACACGTTTCTTCTAGGAACTGCGTTTGGATTTTCAGAGCGGAAAGGGAGGCATTTGCTGTACAGAGGAATATCTCGCTACTAAAACCAAAACGGAGCAATCTAACTGAATGCTTGTCGATGTGTGCATTCAACTTAAGAGTTAAGACTTGGTATGTGTGGTTTGCAGCAGTTTAAGAAACCCCTTTGTGCAGAGATGCAAACTGTGTAATTTCCAGCCAAATAGCAGGCACGTAGAAAAAGCAGTAATAGTTGCGTCTAAAACACAAGGAGAAAGCAGTCATTTAAGAACTGCTTGTGCTGTGTGTCGTTTTGGCTAAGAGGAGCTAAGCTGAGACTTATCGTTAGCGAAGTTAGCAGCACGTTTTCTTCTAGGAACTACGTTTTGATATTTCCAGAGCGAAGAGGCAGCATTTACTGTACAGAGGAATATCTCGCTCTAAAACCAAAGCGGAGGCAATCTAACTGAAATGCTTGTCAATGTGTGCATTCAACTTACAGAGTTAAACTAGTGTGTGTTGCAGCAGTTTAAAACCCTTTGTGTGCAGAGATGCAAAGCTGTCATTTCCAGCCAGATCCAGGCGCATAAGAAAAAGCAGTAATAGTGCGTCTAGAAGACACAAGGAACGCATCATTCAAACTGCTCTGCTGTGTGTTGGTTTGAGCTAAGGGAGCTGAAGCTAGTTTCGTTAAGCGAGCTTAGCAACACGTTTCTTCTAGGAACTGCGTTTGGATTTCCAGAGCGAAAGGGAGCATATGCTGTACAGAGGAATATCTCGCTCTAAAACCAAAACGGAGCAATCTAACTAAATGCTTGTCAATGTGTGCATTCAACTTACAGAGTTAAACTAGTGTGTGTTTGCAGCAGTTTAGAAACCCTTTGTGTGCAGAGATGCAAAAGTGTCATTTCCAGCCAAATCCAGGCACATAAGAGAAAGCAGTAATGAGTGCGTCTAAAACACAAAGAGAGCGCATCATTCAAACTGCTCTGCTGTGTTGTTGGTTAGACTAAGGGAGCTGAGAGCTGAGTTTCATTAGCGAGCTTAGCAACACGTTTCTTCTAGGAACTGCGTTGGATTTTCCAGAGCGAAAGGGAGCATATGCTGTACAGGAAATATCTCGCTCTAAAACCAAAACGGAGCAATCTAACTGAATGCTTGTGCAATGTGTGCATTAAACTTACAGAGTTAAACTCAGTGTGTTGCAGCAGTTTACAAACCCTTTGTGTGCAGAGATGCAAAACTGTAATTTCCAGCCAAATCCAGGCACATAAGAAAGCAGTAATAGTGCGTCTAAAACACAAGAAACGCATCATTCAAACTGCTCTGCTGTGTGTTCGTTTAAACTAAGGGAGCTGAAGCTAAGTTTCATTTAGCGAGTTAGCAACACGTTTCTTCTAGGAACTGCGTTTGGATTTTCCAAAGCGAGAGGAGAGGCATTGTGCTATAAGAGGAATATCTCGCTCTAAACCAAAACGGAGCAATCTAACTGAATGCTTGTGAGATGTGTGTCATTCAACTTTAAGAGGTTAAGTACTCGTGTGTTACAGCAGTTTAGAAACCCTTTGTGTGCAGAGATCCAAACCTGTCGATTTCGCAGCCAAATAGCAGGCACGGATAGAAAGCAGGTAATAAGTGCGTCTAAAACACAGAAGAAACGCATCATTTCAAACTGCTCTGCTGTGTATTGGTTTGAGGCTTAGGGAGCTGAAGCTAGTTTGATTAGCGAGCTTAGCAACATGTTTCTTCTAGGAACTGAGTTTGGATTTCCAGAGCGAAAGGCAGCATACTGTGTACAAGAGGAATATCTCGCTCTAAACCAAAACGGAGCAATCTAACTGAATGCTTGTCAATGTGTGCATTCGACTTACAGAGTTAAGACTTAGTGTGTGTTGCAGCAGTTTAGAAACCCTTTGTGTGCAGAGATGCAAAAGTGTCATTTCCAGCCAAATCCAGGCACATAAGAAAAAGCAGTAATAGTGCGGTCTAAAACACAGAAGAAACGCATCATTCAAACTGCTCTGCTGTGTGTTCGTTTAAGCTAAGGGAGCTGAAGCTAAGTTTCATTCAGCAAGTTAGCAACACATTTTCTTCTAGGAACTGCGTTTGGATTTTCCAGAGCGAAAGGGAGCATATGCTGTACAGAGGAATATCTCGCTCTAAAACCAAAACGGAGCAATCTAACTGAATGCTTGTCAATGTGTGCATTAGCAACTTACAGAGTTAAACTAGTATATATTGCAGCAAGTTTAGAAACCCTTTGTGTGCAGAGATGCAAAACTGTATTTTCCAGCCAAATCCAGGCACATAAGAAAGCAGGATAATAGTGCGTCTTAAGACACCAGAGGAACGGGCAGCGTCAGGTTCAAACTGCTTCTGCTGTGTGTTGGTTTAGCTAGGGAGCTAAGCTAATTTACATTAGCAGAGCTAGCAACACGTTTCTTCTAGGAACTGGATTTGGATTTCCAGAGCGAAAGGCAAGGACATTTGCTATACAAGAGGAATATCTCGCTCTAAAACCAAAACGGAGCAATCTAATCTGAATGCTTGTCAATGTAGTGTCATTCAAACTTACAGGGTTAAACTCATGTGTGTGTTGCAGCAGTTAGAAACCCTTTTGTGCAGAGATGCAAAAGTGTTATTTTCAGGCCAGTGAGGCAGCGATAAAAAAGCAGTAATAGTGCGTCTAAGAGCACAGAGAAACGCATAATTCAAACTGCTCTGCGTGTGTTGGTTTAGCTAAGGGAGCTGAAGCTGAGTTTCATTGAGCGAGTTAGCAACACATTTTCTTTAGGAACTGCGTTTGGATTTTCCAGAGCGGAAAGGCAGCATTTGCTATACAAAGGAATATCTCGCTCTAAAACCAAAACGGAGCAATCTAACTGAATGCTTGTCAATGTGTGCATTCAACTTACAGAGTTAAACTCGTGTGTGTTGCAGCAGTTTAGAAACCCTTTGTGTGCAGAGATGCAAAAGTGTCATTTCCAGCCAGATCCAGGCACATAAGAAAAAGCAGTAATAGTGCGTCTAAAACACAAGAAACGCATCATTCAAACTGCTCTGCTGTGTGTTGGTTTAGGCTAAGGGAGCTGAAGCTAGTTTCGTTGAGCGAGCTTAGCAACACATTTTCTTCTAGGAACTGCGTTTGGATTTTCCAGAGCGAAGGGCAGCATTTGCTATACAGAGGAATATCTCGCTCTAAAACCAAAACGGAGCAATCTAACTAAATGTTGTTGTATGTGTGTTATTCAACTTACAAGATTAAACTTATGTGTTTGCAGCAGTTAAGAAACCCTTTGTGTGAAAGATTGCAAAAGTGTAGTTTGCAGCCCAATCCAGGGCACATAAGAAAAGCAGTAATAGTACGTATTAAACCAGAGGAACGCGTGATTCAAACTGCTCTGCTGTGTGTTAGTTTAGCTAAGGGAGCTGTAGGCTAAGTTTAGTTGAGCAGAGTTAGCAACACTCGTTTCTAGGAACTGCGTTGGAACTTCCAAGCGAAAGGGAGCATTTGCTATACAAGGAATATCTCGCTCTAAACCAAAACGGAGCAATCTATCTAACTGGATGTCTTGTAGATGTGTAGCATTCAACTTACAGAGTTAAACTCGTGTGTGTTGCAGCAGTTTTAAAAACCCTTTCTGTGCAGAGATGCAAACCTGTAATTTCCAGCCAAATCCAGGCACATAGACGGCAGTAATAGTGCGTCTAAACACAGAGGAGCGCATCATTCAAACTGCTCTGCTGTGTGTTGGTTTAGACTAAGGGAGCTGAAGCTGAGTTTCATTGAGCGAGTTAGCAACACGTTTCTTCTAGGAACTGCGTTTGGATTTTCCAGAGCGAAAGGCAGCATTTGCTGTACAGAGGAATATCTCGCTCTAAACCAAAACGGAGCAATCTAACTGAATGCTTGTAGATGTGTGCATTCAACTTACAGAGTTAAACTCGTGTGTGTTGCAGCAGTTTAGAAACCCTTTGTGTGCAGAGATGCAAAAGTGTCATTTCCAGCCAGATCCAGGCACATAAGAAAAAGCAGTAATAGTGCGTCTAAAACACAGAGAAACGCATCATTCAAACTGCTCTGCTGTGTGTTGGTTTGGGCTAAGGGAGCTGAAGCTAAGTTTCATTAAGCGAGCTAGCAACACGTTTCTTCTAGGAACTGCGTTTGGATTTTCCAGAGCGAAGAGGGAGCATTTGCTGTACAAGGAATATCTCTCTAAACCAAAACGGAGCTCTAGTGAATGCTTGTGTAGATGTGTGCATTCAACTTACAGAGTTGAAACTAGTGTGTGTTGCAGCAGTTTAGAAACCCTTTCTGTGCAGAGATGCAAAAGTGTGATTTAAGCCAGCCAATAGGAGCACATAAGGGAGAGCAGTGAATAGTGCGTCTAAAACACACAAGGAACGCATCATTCAAACTGCTCTGCTGTGTGTTGGTTTAAGCTAAGGGAGCTGAAGCTAGTTTCGTTAGCAGGCTTAGCAACACGTTTCTTTAGGAACTGCGTTGGATTTCCAAGCGAAAGAGATTTACTATACAGAGAATATCTCGCTCTAAAACCAAAGCGGAGGGCAATCTAACTGAATGCTTGTAGATGTGTGCATTCAACTTACAGAGTTTAAACTCGTGTGTGTTGCAGCAGGTTTAAAACCCTTTGTGTGAGGAGATGGAAGCAAAGTTGTTTAGGCAGGCAGATCAGGCACGTAAGAAAAAGCAGTAATAGTGCGTCTAAAACACAAGGAACGCATCATTCAAACTGCTCTGCTGTGTGTTTGGTTTAGGCTAAGGGAGCTGAAGGCTAGATTTCATTAGCAGGCTTAGCAACACAGTTTCTTCTAGGAACTGCGTTTGGATTTTCCAGAGCGAAAGGGGAGCATTTCTATACAAGGAATATCTCGCTCTAAACCCAAAACGGAGCAATGTAACTGAATGTTTGTGAGATGTGTGCATTTAACTTACAAGTTAAGACAGTGTGTGTGTTGCAGCAGTTTAGAAACCCTTTGTGTGCAGAGATGCAAAAGTGTAATTTCCAGCCAAATCCAGGCACATAAGAAAAAGCAGTAATAGTGCGTCTAAGAACACAGAGGAAACGCATCAGTTCAAACTGCTCTGCTGTGTGTTGGTTTAGGCTAAGGGAGCTGAAGCTGAGTTTATTTGGGCGGCTTAGCAAGCACGTTTCTTCTAGGAACTGCGTTTGGATATTCCAGAGCGAAGGGAAGCATATGCTGTACAGGGAATATCTCGCTCTAAACCAAAACGGAGCAATCTAACTGAATACTTGTCAATGTGTGCATTCAACTTACAGAGTTAAACTAGTGTGTGTTTGCAGCAGTTTAGAAACCCTTTGTGTGCAGAGATGCAAAAGTGTCAATTTACAGCCAAATCCAGGCACATAAGAGAAAGCAGGATAATAGTGCGTTGTAAAACACAAGGAACACGCTGATCATTCAAACTGCTCTGCTGTGTGTTGGGTTTAAGCTAAGGGAGCTGAAGCTGAGTTTCATTCAGCGAGTTAGCAACACGTTTCTTCTAGGAACTGCGTTTGGATTTTCCAGAGCGAAAGGCAGCATTTGCTGTACAGAGGAATATCTCGCTCTAAAACCAAAACGGAGCAATCTAACTGAATGCTTGTAGATGTGTGCATTCAACTTACAGAGTTAAACTCGTGTGTGTTGCAGCAGTTTAGAAACCCTTTCTGTGCAGAGATGCAAAAGTGTCATTTCCAGCCAAATCCAGGCACATAAGAAAAAGCAGTAATAGTGCGTCTAAAACACAAGGAACGCATCATTCAAACTGCTCTGCTGTGTGTTGGTTTAGACTAAGGGAGCTGAAGCTGAGTTTCATTCAGCGAGTTAGCAACACGTTTCTTCTAGGAACTGCGTTTGGATTTTCCAGAGCGAAAGGCAGCATTTGCTGTACAGAGGAATATCTCGCTCTAAACCAAAACGGAGCAATCTAACTGAATGCTTGTCAATGTGTGCATTCAACTTACAGAGTTAAACTCGTGTGTGTTGCAGCAGTTTAGAAACCCTTTGTGTGCAGAGATGCAAAAGTGTAGTTTGCAGCCAAATCAAGCACATAAGAAAAAGCAGTAATAAGTGCGTCTAAAACACGGAGGAACCGCATAATTCAAACTGCTCTGCTGTGTGTTGGTTTAGACTAAGGGAGCTGAAGCTAGGTTTCGTTAGCAGAGCTTAGCAACACGTTTCTTCTAGGAACTGCGTTTGGATTTTCCAGGAGCGAAAGGCAGCATGTGTGCTATACAGAGAAATATTCGCTCTAAAACCAAAGCGGAGCAATCTAACTGAATGCTTGTCAATGTGTGCATTCAACTTACAGAGTTAAACTCGTGTGTGTTTGCAGCAAGTGTAGAAACCCTTTCTGTGCAGAGATGCAAAAGTGTAATTTCCAGCCAGATGCAGGCACATAAGAAAGAGCAGTAATAGTGCGTCTAAAACACAGAAGGAACGCATCATTCAAACTGCTCTGCTGTGTGTTCGTTTAGACTAAGGGAGCTGAAGCTGAGTTTCATTGAGCGAGTTAGCAACACGTTTCTTCTAGGAACTGCGTTTGGATTTTCCAGAGCGAAAGGCAGCATTTGCTGTACAGAGGAATATCTCGCTCTAAAACCAAAGCAGGAGCAATCTAACTGAATGCTTGTCAATGTGTGCATTCAACTTACAGAGTTAAACTCGTGTGTGTTTGCAGCAGTTTAGAAACCCTTTGTGTGCAGAGATGCAAAAGTGTCATTTCCAGCCAAATCCAGGCACATAAGAAAGAGCAGGATATTAGTGCGTCTAAAACACAGAAGAAACGCATCATTCAAACTGCTCTGCTGTGTGTTCGTTTTGAGCTAAGGGAGCTGAAGCTGAGTTTCATTCAGCGAGTTAGCAACACGTTTCTTCTAGGAACTGCGTTTGGATTTTCCAGAGCGAAAGGCAGCATTTGCTGTACAGAGGAATATCTCGCTCTAAAACCAAAACGGAGCAATCTAACTGAATGCTTGTGAATGTGTGCATTCAACTTACAGAGTTAAACTCGTGTGTGTTGCAGCAGTTTAGAAACCCTTTCTGTGCAGAGATGCAAAAGTGTCATTTCCAGCCAAATCCAGGCACATAAGAAAAAGCAGTAATAGTGCGTCTAAAACACAGAGGAACGCATCATTCAAACTGCTCTGCTGTGTGTTGGTTTAGACTAAGGGAGCTGAAGCTGAGTTTCATTGAGCGAGTTAGCAACACGTTTCTTCTAGGAACTGCGTTTGGATTTCCAGAGCGAAAGGCAGCATTTGCTGTACAGAGGAAATCTCGCTCTAAAACCAAAACGGAGCAATCTAACTGAATGCTTGTCAAT